>LR738713.1:793162281-793254046 GCA_902687465.1 Secale cereale | reverse complement strand
AAACCACTCCAAAACTATCATGCTTTGTCCTAGAACATCACACGAACATGGCATCGGAACGTTACAGATTTCAGACTTAGTGAAAAACCACTAAGTCCTAAAACAGCAATATCATCATAGCATCAAAAGGAGCAAGTTTAAGTCACCTCGAAACTAAACATGGCAAGGGGTAGGCACCTCATCAAAGTGCACATGAAGGTGATCCCGAAACACACAAGCATGCATCATTGAGGTAAACACAACGATTGCAACGAGCTCAACAAGATGGGATTTCGTAACAAGTGAAACAACATCACAGCCACATGGAACGATGATAAAAAGGCAATAATAAATCTACCATGCAACCTATCACAAGCAACACGTAGTTCGTGGTAAGACGAACACGTGGACATGTCATTTGCATCATTCGGACAAACGAGCTAAAAGATATCACATGGCAAAGGTGGCATAAAAATAACACATAGCAGCAGTTTATATCATGATGCACTCTTGCAACAGCAAAACAAGCACCTAGATGATCTCTAACATGCATGACAACAACAGGTAAAACGTAGAGGAAGTCTCCACGAACGTCTGGACATATTACACGCGCAAAACGGAGCATCAGGCAAAAAGTTATAGCAGTTCAAACTTTGCATCACAGATTAGAAAACCTGGTACTTAGAAGAAAAAGAAGGGGGGGGAGGTCAACCTCACAACAGATCTGGATCTGAGGGAAACGGAGTGGGCCGGCCCGGGGAGCTGCTGAAACGGCCTGCGGAGGAGGCGGTGGCCCAGTCGGAGGCGAGGCGGTCCGGCTGCGGCGGCCCACGCGAGGCGCGGTCGGCGGAGGGACGCGGAAGGCCCGCGGTGGCGCGGTGCGGGAGGCCCGGCTGCGGGAGATCTGAAGGCGGACGGCCCGGGGCGGCTCGGGCCCGGCGCGGAGAGGGAGGCCCGACCGGCCTGGCTGGGGCGGAGCCCAGGCGACGGGAGGCCGGCCCGGCGCGGAGAACCGCTGGCGAACGGCGCGGCGCGGGGTGGTGTACGGGCCTCGGGCCCGGTGGCGCGCGGTGGATCGAAGGATCCGGGGAAGTGGTCCTGCCACGGGCCGAACGGGCGGTCGATCGAGGCCCGAAGCGACGGTCGGGACGACCCGCGGCGATCGATGGATCTGGCCGGGGTGCGTCGGAAGAGAGAAAAAAAAGGAGAGGGGAAAGAGGAGGAAGAAGGGGAATGGAATTAGGGATGCCCAAAATAGACCTAGGGGTCTATAAATAGCAGATCTGCTAGGGTTTAGAGACTTGGGGTGTTTAGGAGCCCTCCGATCGCGATCCGACGGATCCGATCGCGGGGGTAGATTTAAAGGCCTAGAAGGAGATAAAAGACTGCAGCAGGGGTGTTTCTGGGACACGAAGTGAAGGCACTTCGGACCCACACGAACATCGGATGGAAAAACTGACGGAGTCCAAACGAGATGACATTTGAGAGGCGGGTTGCACACAACAAAACAACAACACACACAACAACCTCGCGGCACACCGGTAACGTTAAACGCCCGAACAACAAAGTAGGCCTACGGGACGTCACGGACACGTGAGGGAGCTCCGGAACGCGAAACGGACAACGGGAAGAAACACGCGGAACCGGATGCAACCGACAACACAAATGCAATGCGATGCACATGTCTACATGATATGAATGAAAGCCCCACACTCACACAACAAAATGACGAAAACCCGAAAGACAAAGAACCCGGAATGGAAATAGACGAAGCCGGAGATATATTATATACCCAAAAGGGAAAGTATTACATCCTGGGCATTACAAACTCTCCTCTACTACAAAAAGATCTCGTCCCGAGATCTAGGACTGGAAAAAGGAAGGGTACTCGGAACGAAGATGATCTTCTCGTTCCCAGGTAGCTTCTCGGTCGGTGTGATGTGACCATTTGACTTTCAGGAACTTGATGGACTTGTTGCGGGTCTTGCGTTCGGTTTCTTCGAGAATTGCAACTGGATGCTCTCGGTAGGACAGGTCTTGTTGAAGATCAATCTCCTCAAACGGAATCATGCGCTCAGGTGCCTTGAAGCATTTGCGAAGTTGAGACACATGGAAGACATCATGAACATTTGCAAAGTTGGGAGGGAGCTCAAGCTGATAGGCTAGATCGCCTCTCTTGCCAAGAATCTTGAAAGGCCCGACGTATCTAGGAGCAAGTTTTCCTTTGATACCAAATCTTTGGGTTCCTTTCATCGGAGAAACTCGGAGATAGACATGATCACCGATGTCGAAAACCAAATCACGATGCTTTTCGTCATAGTAGCTCTTCTGACGCGACTGAGCGGCCTTGAGATTCTCACGTATGACTTTGCACATTTCTTCGGCTTCAGATATCAAGTCATTGCCAAGAAGTTGGCGTTCGCCTGTTTCAGACCAGTTGAGAGGGGTACGGCACTTTCTGCCATAGAGAATTTCAAACGGTGCTTTGCCTGCACTTGCTTGAAAGCTGTTGTTGTAAGAGAACTCGGCAAATGGAAGGCAGTCTTCCCATTTCATGCCGAAGGAGATGACACAGGCTCTGAGCATGTCTTCTAGAATCTGATTCACGCGCTCGACTTGACCACTAGTCTGAGGGTGAAAGGCAGTGCTGAACCTGATCTTAGTGCCCATGGCGGACTGAAAGGAGTCCCAGAATCTTGATGTGAACAAGCTTCCACGGTCTGAGGATATAACTTGAGGAATGCCATGTAGGGACACAATTCTGGAAGTGTACAGCTCTGCAAGTTGAGCTGCATTGATTGATTCCTTGACTGGAAGAAAGTGAGCGACTTTGGTAAGCTTGTCAATCACCACAAAGATAGCATCATTTCCTCGCTTGGATTTAGGAAAGCCAGTGACGAAGTCCATTTCAATGTGGTCGAACTTCCACTCGGGAATAGGAAGAGGTTGGAGAAGACCGACTGGACGTTGATGTTCTGCTTTCACTCTTCTGCATACATCACATTCATTCACGAATTGGGCAATCTCCCTTTTCATGCGTGTCCACCAGTAAGATTGCTTGAGGTCTTGATACATCTTGGAACTGCCAGGATGAATGGAAAGGAGAGAATCATGAGCTTCTTCCATTATGAGCTTCCTGAGATCACCTTTGGGAGCAACGAGTCTGTCCTCGAAGAACAAGGTATCTCTCTCATCAACACGGAAGCACTTGTATTTTGGAGTGCACTTTGCAATCCCATGTTTCACCTTCTTCACCATGGTATCACTGAGCTGGGCCTCACGGACTTGATCTTCCAAGGTAGGAGCAATTTGGAGATTTGCAAGAAAACCCTGCGGAACAACTTGGAGGTTGAGCTTCCTGAATGCTTCACAAAGCTCAGGCTGGTACGGCTTGATAAGAAGGCTGTTGCAATATGCCTTTCTGCTCAAAGCATCTGCAATCACATTCGCTTTGCCAGGAGTGTATTCGATGCTGGGGTTGTACTCTTGGATCATTTCGACCCAACGAGTCTAGCGGAGGTTCAGATGCGGCTGTGTGAAGATGTACTTCAAGCTCTTGTGATCAGTGAAGATGTCGACCTTTCTGCCCAACAACAGATGTCTCCACGTAATCAGAGCATGTACCACAGCTGCTAGCTCGAGATCATGAGTGGGATAGTTCTTCTCACTTGGCTTTAGCTGACGAGAAGTGTATGCCACAATTCTCTTATCTTGCATAAGCACACCACCAAGACCTTGAAGAGAAGCATCACAGAATACTTCATAGGGCTTAGTTTCATCCGGAGGAGTCAGAACTGGAGCAGAAACAAGCTTATCTTTGAGGGTTTTGAATGCCACTTCACACTCTGGAGACCAAAAGTATTTGACATTCTTCTGAAGCAAGTTGGAAAGAGGCTTGGCAATCTTGGAGAAGTTTTCCACAAATCTTCTGCAATAGCTGGCAAGACCCAGAAAACTGCAGAGCTGCTTGACGTTCTGAGGAGCCTCCCAGTTGACAATTGCTTCAACTTTCTCGGGATTAACCGCAATACCGTCAACTGAGATAATGTGGCCCAGGTACAAAACCTTATCGAGCCAAAACTCGTACTTGGAGAACTTGGCATAGAATTTATGCTCTCGGAGTCGATCAAGAACCAGACGCAAGTGCTTTTCGTGATCTTCTTCATTCTTGGAAAACACCAGAATATCATCCAGATACACAAGCACGAACTCGCCAGTATAGGGGTTGAAGATGTAATGCATCATCCTTGAAAAGGTAGGAGGAGCATTGGCGAGACCGAAGGACATGACGGTATACTCGTATGAACCGTAGCTCGTTCTGAAGGCCGTCTTGGGAATGTCTTCATCGCGAATGCGAATTTGATGATAGCCCATTCGGAGGTCAAGCTTAGAGAACACTTTAGCTCCTTTGAGCTGCTCAAAGAGTTCGTTGATGTTGGGGAGCGGATATTTGTTCTTAATCGTCTTCTTGTTCAATGGCCGGTAGTCAACACAGAGACGCTCTGTGCCATCTTTCTTCTTGACAAATAAGACACCACAGCCCCACGGAGATGTACTCGGTCTGATGAGACCCATACTCTCCTGCTTATCAAGCTGCTTCTTCAATTCCTTCAATTCATCTGGAGAGAGCTTGTACGGACGCCGGCAAGCAGGCTCAGTACCCGGCTCGAGTTCAATGACAAACTCCACCTGACGGTGTGGAGGCATGCCTGGAAGTTCTTCTGGAAAGACGTCTTGATATTCGTTCACCACCGGAATTTGATTTATGGCATTAATTTCGCCCTTATCATTAAGAGAGAAAAGCCGGATAGTATTATCCCTGGAGGCGAAGATAATCACATCTTCATCAGAATGAGTCAACTTGACTTCCTTCTGTGCACAATCAATGTGAGCATCATGCTGAGAAAGCCAATCCATTCCGAGGATGAGGTCGATGTCAGAATTACCAAGAACCACCGGATTAGCCAGAAATCGATAATCACCCATGCGGATAGAAACATTCGGAACAAAGTTGTTGGAGTTCATGAGCAAACCCGGAGAAAGCACAAACATCGGACTCGGCAAAGCTTGCAATGGCATATCATGTGACAATGCAAAAGGTCTTGACATGAAAGAATGTGAAGCACCTGAATCGAACAAAACTTTAGCAGGGATAGAGTTCACTGAGAGGTTACCCAAAATGACATCAGAAGAGTTCTCCGCTTCAGCTGCATTCATCAGATTGACCCTAGCAGACTTTGGATCATGCTTGACAATCGCCGTACTGACAGGCGGAGGAGGAGGAAGACGCTTCGGATTCGGACATCTGTTGGCATAATGACCCTTCTGGCCACATCTGTTGCACACCACTTCAGAGAGAGGACGGAAATGAGAGCCACTTGACTTGGAGCCTTGAGACTGAAACTGCTTCTTCGACTGGTTGCTCGGGTTGTGTCAGGGATATGACTAGCAGGTATGAACCGGCTATTGTAAACCGGATTAGTTATATTATACTTGGTTGTAATGTTTTAGTAGAGACTACGGCCCGTGAGATTTCAAGGCCCGTGTATAGAAGTATGGTTTGTAAACCGCCAAGAGATGTAACTTGAGAGATAAGAAAGAAAAGACAGAGACCGAGGCGGACACAAGTATGAGCCGGCCTCGGGACTCTGTAAACCGGACCAGGCGTTGCCTCTATATAAAGGGACGGCCTGGACGGTTCAGGGACAGGCAACAATCAACCCGTCGAGACACAGGCAAAGCGAATCCGCTCCCTGTAAACCGACGCCCAAGGAATACCAAACCAACTAGACGTAGGCTTTTACCTTCTCCGAAGGGGCCGAACTAGTATAAATCCTTTGTGTCCTTTGTGTGCCATGAATCCTTTCAAGCTAACCTGTGCGATGGTTCCATCATCAAGTCCGTTAAACCGGACATCTGCCGTGTTATTTCCACGACAGTTGGCGCCCACCGTGGGGCCTGCGCATGATGGTTTCGAGTTCTTGAAAGGCGGCTTCGAAGGGCTAAAGGGTTACGCAGTCGGCCGGATGACCAAGAGTCGTCGTGGCCGGATCTACATCGACGACGCGGGTTGGGGACCGGAGGCCGATTCGATCGAATACGGGTACCGGGTCCCCTTCGGCAGCATCCAAGTCTTCATCGGCAAAATTGGTGAACCGGGACCTGAGCCGGACACCTTCCCCAACATCGTCGAGCCGGCTCAGCGTGCGAGATCGACCCGGATTCAGCCCGCCATGAAGCATGTGTTCGTTGGAGCAGTCCACGGAGGACGAGCCGAGTACGGATCGGAATCTGATGGTGCGACAATCGTCTACTCAGATGACGAATCTTCATCCGGGGAAACTGAATCTCTGTATCAGTTGCGGGACGGCCGGTCCGAGGGCGAGTCCGATGGCAACAGTATTCCAGGCCCCTTTGACCCGCCAAACCGGCTGGCGGTCTTCATGGCCGGTTCACAACCCCCGGTGAACGGAACGACAACAGAAGCTGGTGCAGGGGGAAGCGGTTCAAATCCCTCCCTTACTGAAGTTCTATCCACCTTGATCGAGGAGTTCACAGCTAAAGCGGTGGAAGACGTAGCTCCGGCAGACAAGGCGCATCATGATGCAGAGCTTCCTCAGTTGAAAGGTCGGATCGATCAGTTAAAGGAGGATTTAAAAGCAGAAAGAGAGATGATAGCAACAAGACAAGCGGAGTTGGATGATCAAGCCTTTTATCTGAGGATGGAGCAGGCTTCTGTGGAAGGAGTAAGGGGGCGAAAGTATCGGTCCCGCATACCGCCAGGTTACGAATCCGCGAATTTGTTCAGGACACCTGGGGCTGGGGCCAGTAATAATCTGGCCTTAAACCGGAGAACACCCCCAGCTCGGGATGAGCCGGTTCAACAGCCCGTCGCAGAACAGGAGCGTCGGATTACATCGGCACCTTATGTTCCTATCCCTCCAGGGCATTATTCAAACCCTTTGGATAATATTGCGGCAGCGGCGGCACGGTTGGCCGCTTTACCTACGGAAGAAACGTCCCCGGTGGCGATAGAGGCGCGCAGGGCCTAGAAACTACTTAATACTGCATTAATGCAGCAGCAAGCATACTCTCATAGCAGGGAAAGGTTACATTCAACACCACGTCCCAACCGAAGTTATTCTAGGCATTGAGAGGAGCCAGAGGTATCTAGCAGTGAGCGCAGGAGACATCAGCGCAGGCAAAATAATCCGGCAAGGGCGGAGATGCCAGCGCCAGACCTAAACCGGCCTAGATCGGAGGCCAGGGAGGAAATTCGTCAATCGACGCCGGTTCACACAGCCACTGCAGGAACAGGAGCTACGGCGAGCTCCTTCGGGGTGCAATGTCTTGTCCCCGCTCTACGGAGTGTTAAGTTGCCCAAGGATTTCAAAGGGCCCCGCAAGGTACCTAATTACACAGCCGATTTACCGCCAGAAGCTTGGGTGGAAAGTTATGAGATGGCAATGGAGATGCTAGACGTGGATGAATCGGCTTGTGCCAAATATATCACTATGATGCTTGAGGGCACGGCCTGGACCTGGTTAAAAGCTCTACCCCCGAATTCTATTGGGTCATGGGGGGAACTGCGCAGTCAGTTCATCAAAAACTTCAAGGATACATGCAAGCAGCCGATGTCGGTGATAGATTTAGCAGCCTGTGTACAAGGAGAGCAGGAGTCTACGGCAGCTTGGGTGCGCAGAGTGACAGAGATTTTACACTCCTCGAATGGCATCAATCCTAGTACGGCAATTGTAACATTGGAGAACAATTGCCGGTTTGAATCGTTAAAGTTAAAACTCGGACGGCTTAAAAGGGATTGCAATGACATGGGAACTTTAATGAGTGCCCTGGTGAAATACGGAGATTCTGATAACACCAAGTACCCAGAAACAGAAGGAGATAAAGCGGGGAAGGCTAGCAAATCTAATAAACCGGCGCCGGTCAATCCGGTTGCTTCGAGCTTTTTGGGAAAACGGAAGGCAGAAGGTGGGTCAGATTTCGTGGCTAACACTCGAGTTCAAGGCGGTTTTCAGGGTAATCCGGAGGGTTCTGCTCTCCAAACCGGCGGAGGAGCTCCGGGTTGGGAGCAGGAGTTGGATCGACCCTGTCCGAAACATAGCGGAAGGGGGAGGATGGCAAGGCATACTATGAGAGAATGCATACCCCTTATGAAGGCGGTGAACGGCCGTTTTAATCCTCTTAGCCGGCCCCCACACGGCGGTTCAGGGCCCGGATTTTATAGTTCGGGTCATCAGGGGAACAGTTCCGGATCAGGATATAGGGGTAATAACGGCGGTTATCAACCCCGGCCAGGCGGCCAAAATAATCAAGGGAATTACAATGGTCAGGGGAATCAATCGCATCATCAAGGTGGTTACAATGGTCAGAATAGTCAGCAGCAGGGCCAAGGAAATTATCAAAATCAGGGAAGTCAGCAGCAGCAGCGCCAGCAACAGCAGCCACAATCCGGGTATCAGAGTAACCCGAAGGAATTAAGTAGTGGGCAGTATCATGTCTTCACCACAAGTCTGTGCAAACGAGACCAGAAGGTGTTAAAGCGGGCTGTTAATGCAGTGGAACCGGCGACACCGCAATTTCTTCGATGGTCGGAGCAGCCTATTGTATGGAGTAGAGAGGACCACCCAATGCGGGTGGATAATCCGGGCCATTTAGCCTTGGTAGTAGCACCTCAAGTGGGGGGTTATAAATTCACTAAAGTTCTCATGGATGGTGGAAGCAGTATCAATATCTTATACTATGAGACCTTCCGTCGTATGGGTTTGACAGATAAACAGTTGAGATCATCAAACACAGTGTTTCATGGAGTGGTCCCGGGTAAGTCAGCTTATCCGGTTGGTAAAATTGATTTAGAGGTTACCTTTGGAAATGAGCATGATTCCAGATCAGAAATGATCACCTTTGAAGTTGTCAAAATTAAAAGTCCGTATCATGCTCTGTTTGGGAGGACGGTTTATGCTAAGTTTATGGCTAGGCCATGTTATGTTTATTTACAGCTTAAGATGCCGGGTCATAAAGGCACGATCACGGTTCATGGCAGTCGCAAGATAGCGGTGGAATGCGAGGAAGGTGATGCAGCTTATGCAGAAGCGGTGTGTGCCACGGAAGAGTTAAAGTTTTATAAAGATAATGTTGATCCGGCAGATATGACTCCGCTGAAGAAACCAACTACCGAGCATGATCCGGCGTTGAAGTTCAAGTCAGCGGAAGAGACTAAGCAGGTTGATTTTGTGTCTGGAGACTCATCTAAACAGTTCACCATCAGCGCTAACCTTGATCCCAAATAGGAAAGCGCGCTCATCGAGTTCATCCGTGAGAACCGGGATATCTTTGCATGGAAACCTTCTGACATGCCAGGTATACCGAGGGAACTCGCTGAGCACAAGTTGAACATTGATCCGAAGTTTAAACCGGTAAAACAGTATCTGCGCCGCTTCAATGAAGAGAGGCGCAAGGCTATAGGAGAGGAAGTGGCCAGACTTTTGGCAGCAGGGTTCATAGTGGAAGTTTTTCATCCGGAATGGTTGGCTAATCCGGTGCTGGTTTTAAAGAAGAATGGGAAGTGGAGGATGTGTGTGGATTATACAGACCTCAATAAAGCTTGCCCAACTGATCCTTTTGCTCTACCTCGCATTGATCAGATTATCGATGCCACAGCAGGGTGTGAGCGGCTGAGTTTTCTGGATGCATATTCAGGGTATCACCAGATCAAAATGGCAGTGGAAGACCAAGAGAAGACAGCTTTCATAACTCCTTTTGGTGCTTTTTGCTATGTATCTATGCCCTTTGGGCTCAAGTGTGCACATGCAACTTATCAGCGTTGCGTTCAGAATTGTTTCAAAGGGCAGATAGGAAGGAACGTGCATGCTTACGTGGATGACATTGTGGTCAAATCAAAGGAAGAAAGAACAATGATAGAGGACCTCAAAGAAACCTTTGATAATCTTCGAGCTTACAGGATGATGCTTAATCCGGAGAAATGTGCTTTTGGTGTTCCGGCTGGTAAGCTTCTGGGATTCTTGGTCTCGAACAGGGGAATAGAAGCCAACCCAGAGAAGATCAAGGCCATCACATCTTTGACAAAACCGGTTTGCATCAATGATGTTCAGCGCATAGCTGGCCGGATCACGGCGCTAAGCCGGTTCATCAGTCGCTTGGGGGAGAAGGCGATCCCGCTTTATCAAATGTTGAGGAAAACGGACCGGTTCATATGGAGCGAGGAGGCAAATACAGCGTTTGAGAATCTGAAATGGCAACTAGCAAAACCACCGGTTTTAGCTGCTCCCATTGATAAGGAGCCTTTGCTGTTATATGTTGCTGCAAATACACGGGCAGTCAGCGTTGCGATTGTGGTTGAGCGCAAGGAAGCAGGGAAGGAACATCCGGTTCAGCGCCCGGTTTATTATGTGAGTGAAGTACTCATTGAGTCTAAACAAAGGTACCCGCATTGGCAGAAGTTGGTCTATGGGGTGTTCATGGCAAACCGAAAACTGAAGCACTATTTCCAAGGGCATGCAATAACTGTGGTTAGTTCAGATCCGTTAGGAGACATAATCCAGAACAGGGAAGCTACAGGCAGGGTAGCCAAGTGGGCCATTGAGCTCAGCCCGCATGAGTTGAAGTATGTACCGCGTACTGCTATAAAATCTCAGGCATTGGTAGATTTCATCAATGACTGGACAGAGTTGCAGACTCCTGAGGAGAAGCCGGATCTTACTTATTGGACGATTCACTTTGACGGTTCAAAGCAGTTGGAGGGCTCGGGGGCTAGAGTTGTCTTAACTTCCCTCAGAGGTGATAAATTTTGCTATGTCCTCCGCTTATTATTTCCTTGTACTAATAATGCAGCGGAATATGAAGCATTACTTCATGGTTTGCGATTGGCAAAGGAGATGAATTTGAGCCGGGTTAAGTGCCTGGGCGATTCAGATCTAGTGGCACTGCAAGTTTCTGGCAAGTGGGATTCAAGAGATCCCCTCATGGCGGCTTATCGGCGAGAGGTTGAAGCGGTCGCAGGGTATTTCAAGGGATATCAGGTGGATCATATAGATCGGCGGAGGAACGAAGCGGCCGACGCTCTAAGCCGGCTTGGGTCGCAGCGTAAACCGGTGCCACCAAACACCTTTTTGGATAAGTTACACAGTCCTTCGGTTCAAATACCTTCGGAAGAAGACCTAGCTGTTCCAGACCCAGAGGCACAGTTAGTCGCAGCACTCCATATTATTCCGGATTGGACGTTACCCTACTTAGCGTACTTAAGCCGAGGAGAGTTACCGGAGGACGAAGAGGAAGCACGGCAGATAATCCGGCGTTCTAAGTCCATGACAATTGCAAACGGAGAACTGCACCATCGTAGTACCTCTGGTGTATTTCAACGATGTGTTTCAGCTGAGGAAGGTTGTGAGATTCTAAGAGAGATTCATGAAGGGGATTGTGGTCATCACGCCGGTTCAAAATCACTGGTGGCTAAAGCATTCCGACATGGTTTCTATTGGTTAACTGCGCATGCAGATGCGGCAGATCTAGTCCGGAAGTGTGATGCCTGTCAGAAGTTCTCAAGACGTGCTCTTGTTCCAGCACAGGTGCTCCGGATGATACCAATAACTTGGCCTTTTGCAACTTGGGGGCTTGACATGGTTGGGCCTTTCAAGCGGTCCCAAGATCAGAAAACTCATCTATTAGTGGCAGTAGACAAGTTTACAAAGTGGGTTGAAGCGGAACCTATAAGCAAGTGTGATGCGGCAACGGCGGTTAAATTCATCAAAAAAGTGATATTCCGGTTTGGCTTTCCACACAGCATCATCACAGACAATGGCACCAATTTATCTCAGGGTGAGATGGAAGAATTCTGTCAACGAGAGCATATTCGTTTGGACGTGTCTTCTGTGGCTCACCCCCAATCCAATGGTCAGGCTGAAAGGGCAAATCAGGAGATTTTGCGAGGAATCAAACCCCGGCTTATGACACCTTTGCAGAGAACCCCAGGTTGTTGGGTTGAAGAATTGCCATTTGTCCTTTGGAGTATTAACACTACACCAAACCGGTCTACAGGTTATACGCCTTTCTTCATGGTTTACGGCGCAGAAGCAGTTCTTCCAAGTGACATACGCCATGACTCACCAAGGGTAGCGGCCTATGTGGAAGCCGTTAATGAGGAGTCAAGACAAGACGGTTTAGACCAGTTGGATGAAGAGCGTGATATAGCTGCGGCACGGTCGGCGATTTATCAGCAAGATCTGCGCAGATATCATAGCCGCCGGATTAGAACCAGGACATTCCAGGAGGGTGACTTGGTACTCCGGCTCATCCAAGATCAAACAGATATGCACAAGCTATCCCCGCCATGGGAAGGGCCCTTTGTGGTCAGCAAGAATTTACACAACGGTTCATATTACTTGGTGGACATTCGAGAACACAAGGATTCACGGACATCGGAAGAGGAGACGAAGAGGCCGTGGAACATCGCCCATTTACGGCCATCTTATACTTGAGCTATGTGCTCCAATGTATCCTATGTATATATTATGAATAATGAATAAACCGGCACCCTCGGTAAACCGAGGGCTCAGCCGTTTCTCCATATACACAAATCTTGTGACAAATAACCATATCAATTTGTTATCAAATATCATATTTTAATGCTGGTCGGTTTAGAAACTAATTTTTGCAGAATATGTGAAGGAGCAATAGAACTCTCGGGAACAGGAGATTATATCCGGTTCAAGAAGAGAAGACTCCATGAAACGCAAACCCACAGGTTCAAAACAGAACAATGGAGGCCCCCTGGGAGTTGGTATCATCCGCTCCCAGTGATCGGATTAAGTTTCATAAATTCTTGCAACCCTCTGAAAAGTTGGACAAGTCCACATTCAGTGATTGGTTTAGATTGACCCACCGGTTCAGGAGGAACCCTGGAGGCCCCCTGGGAATGTCGGTCAATCCGCGTCCCAGTGATCGGAATAATTTTTTCTTTCGACCCTCTGAAAAGATGGATAGTACCACATTCAGTGATTGGTCTAGATTGACCCACCGGTTCAGGAGGAACCCTGGAGGCCCCCTGGGAGTGCGGCCAATCCGCGTCCCAGTGATCGGAATAATAGATACGATTCTTTCGGCCCTCTGAAAAGATGGATAATCCACATTCAGTGATTGGCTAGGCCCCTTGGGAGTGTCGGCCAATCCGCGTCCCAGTGATCGGAATAATTTTTATACGGTTCTTTCGGCCCTCTGGAAAGATGGATAATCCACATTCAGTGATTGGCTAGGCCCCTTGGATGGTACCCGCATCCATTGATTGGGTGAACCTTGCTTTGAGCCTGGCAGCTCTTTGAAAAAGCCTCGACTACATGGTCTAATTTGCAAAAATTGTGTGTTTTCTGGTGTTTTTTGTGTTCTATAACCTTTTAAACCGAGTGGAACAGCTCCAGAAGTTGACCACCTATTTACAAAGTTACAAGTCTGGGTCATGAACACCAGCGAGAGTTAAACCGGCGTTCATCGTAACCCGGATCGACCTTCATGATGAGCCAACAAATTGGCAGTACATGATCAGTTATAATGACCGGTGTTTTTTAAACCGGCCTGGCTTTGACTATAAGTCACCAGTATGAGACGAAACAATGACCAGAGTTTATTAACCCGGCCCAATTGTGATCAAACCCGGAGTCCATTAAAACCCGGATCGCGTATCAGGCACAAGTTACAACTTTCTGAAACAAGATGAGCCGGATTTATCGACAAGATGGATCGGAGAGTTTCAAGTGTCTATTAGGATTGATGAAGACCGATTGAAGTGACTTTAAAGTCCTGACCGGTTTAAAGTATATCAGCCACATACATCTCAGGTATAATAGTTATTTTTAATATAAAGATATGCTTATTGGATGTTTCAAGAGAACAAGTTAACCCGTCCAGTGGTAAGCCACTAGGACATATTTTTCGATATTTTTATTTATATGAACAGAAGAAAGCAACCGCGTCAGGCAACAGGTCAATAGATGAATACTTCATAAAGACAAAATGTCGGATCAAAGCACATTAAGTCTCAACTAAACCTATTACAAGGCATAAAAAGCCCAATAGTTGGAAGCATTGTTTGACGGAATAACAATCATGGTTACAGCAATAGAATTCAAGATTGTGCTTCTCCTTGCTGAGATGGCTGGCCACCGTCTTGATCCGGAAGATCTTCATCTTTGTGAAGAGGTTGGAAGTCCGGCGCACGCCAATCAATCTTCGCCAAGGCACGGAAATATACTTCATCGTTGATAAGTTCAGCAGGATCAATATCAGGAGCAAAGGTGTGAGGACGAACCGGCGGAATTAAGTTTACAGTATCGTAAACCGGCCGCTCCACCCGCTCGTTCTGCAGGTTGTATGCTGGATGATATCGGGACAAGTCAGATTCCACCGCAAGCTTGCTGGCGAGGGGACGCATTTCCTTTGTCAGAGCATAAAGATCTTTTCATCAAAGGCTGAACCATCATCCTTGGTATCAGGGAATCCGGTTAACACCTCCTCCGGATCAAGGTCCGGGACCCAAGCTTTAGCCCTTGTTAGAGCCAGAAGAGCGCCCCCTCGGGCTGCCGATTTCTTCACTTCTTCAAGACGAGCCGGTAGAATGGACAATTTATTCAAGGTATATTGGATAGTTGAAGGAGCCGGTTTACCAAATGAAGTGGCACTGATAATCCTTTGCGTTCCGGAGTACAGCTGTTCGACCAAGGTATAACAGGCTTTGAGTTTTTTCCGTAAGTCGTCCCCAAGATGGGAGACACGACGCCCTACATACAACAATGAAAGTTAAACCGGTACAAGTCACAGGTTACAAAGATAAAGACAGGAATTCAGATTATATTTACCAAAAATAGCAGAGGTCATCAAGTCAATTTGGCGCTTTAACCCGGTCAATTCTTCACTAACCGGATTAAGTGCTCCTTCAGCGTCCTGAACACGTTTTTCAAGATCTTTTTTCTGGACCTCAAAAGTAGTCCGCTCCTCTTCAAAGTATTTTTTCAAGTCTTCAGCAGTTTTTAAGCTCACTTGAAGTTCTTTCCTAGCCTTTGAAGCGGCTGACTCAGTTTCCGTAAGCCGGCTTCGAAGTTCGTTGATCTCCAGAGCATTCCGGTTCAGCTCAGCCTGCAGACAAAGTTTAAAAGCAAGATTTGAAATTACAAGTCTCAAGCACACAACCAAGTTGTCTACTTGACACTTGGGGGCTAATGGCAGTTGAAGCAATACAGCAAAGACAATTTGAAATTACAAGTCTCAAGCACACAACCAAGTTGTCTACTTGACACTTGGGGGCTAATGGCAGTTGAAGCAATACACCAAAGACAATTTGAAGTTACAAGTATCAACTACATAACCAAGTTATCTACTTGATACTTGGGGGCTAATGTATGGATCAACAGTGCAAACTACAAAGTTCCGGATCACCTTCAGTAAAACAGCTAAACCGGAACTTGGGGGCTGTTATGAGATAAAGATGCGTCAAAAAACCAAAGTCAGAAGAAGAAACTTACCTCGTATTTTTCTCTCATCAGGTTCACCAAGCTGGCTTCATAATCCCGACTGCTGTGGAGCCGGTTCAAATACCCGGAATAAATGTCTTGAGCGCTCATGCTGGAAAGACTGGATATGTCAGTACTCCATTTCCCTTTTTCTTGAGCTATCTTTTCCGCTTTAGCTGTATGTTTTGCTAAAACGGTGGGCTCAGCTGGAGCAACATAAGCGGTACCATTAACCACGACATCAGGAGAAGTGGGTACATTGGGGGGAGTAACGTCAACATGGGCCGGATCAGGAGACGCCGGATTAATTTGAGGAGAATTAACCCGGGCCGGACTTGGTGGATCTTGGACGTTTTCTGTAAGAGGAGTTTCAAGAGCAGGGTCTTCAACAGGAGCTGCAGGAGTACCTTCTGGAGGAACAACTGAGGACGGATTAATAACCGGATCATCAGCAGTAGGGTCAGCAACAGGCTTATTCGCCTTGGGCTTTTTGCTGGGTTTCGGTTTTCTGGAAAAACATGCAAAATAAGTTAGCATTATAAAGCAAAAAGGGTATCATAAACCGGAAAAGGCGAAGAAAGTTACCCTGGGACGGTTTTTAAAGGAGGAAGCTGCGTAGCGGTTGATTCACCAGAAGAAGACAGCGGAGTTTCCTGATAGTCAGGATCAGACGGTTTAAGGGGTTTTCGGATAAGTCCGGCCTTGGGATGAAGAAGAGTCGGAGAGAGTATCACCTCAGCACGGCGTTTTCGAACCGGAGTTAAGGAGATTCCAGATGACTCCACCGCCAGGCCACTGTGGCGAGTGGTCCGGCGAAAGGCTTCGTGCTGTTGCTTCTTCAAAGTAAAGTTAGGGTCTAACTGAGCATAAGGATGAGAAAATTGATATTTCCTGACGGTCCGACGACTTTTGTGAGGAAGAGGTTCTGAATCAGAAGAAAGAAGTGTTACCTCAATCTCAGTCGGGTTATCACCTTCGGGCAGTTCCTGTGAAAAGGTATCATTAGATATGATTACAAGTGCAGGAAAGCAAGAATTTAAACCGGAATAAAGCATACCTCGGAGTCCGGATCATCGTCCTCAGTAGGAGAACCGGCATCGGCGGCTGCTTTCCTCTTTTTGTTTGCAGGGGTCTTCCGGCGAGCCTGTTTTACGGTTTTTTCCTGAGGCTTTCTCCTCCAGAAGGGGTCATCAGCCTAATTGAAAAAGCAAGAGAAATTAAAAGACGGTTCAAAGAGGACGGTTTACAAATACAGGGCAAAGAAGAACTTACTTCGGGCAGCTTATTCTTCTTGAAGTACGGAGCCAAGCCAACCTTAGCACAATCTGCTAAGGAAGCATTGAGAATCTTTTTGGCTGACTCCACTACCTCCGATTCAGAAAGCTTATCCTTGGTAAACCTTTGAGGATCATCCGGTTTACCAGAGTATTTGCACATTAACTGAGAACGCCGGCTTAAGGGAAGGATGCTCCAAGATAGCCAGCAGCGAAGGAAATCAGTGCCGATCAGACCATTTGCTATAAAAGCTCTCAGTTTGGAGAGCTGAGATGAGAACCGGGTCCGTTCAGCAGCACTAAGCCGTGGTGGCAAGGGGTGATTCTCCGGAATACGAGTTTCGCGATAACCCGGCAAAGGATTTTCACCCTCAGGAGAAGTGTCAACACAGTAAAACCAGGACTTGTTCCAATCTTTTGGATGAGTATGTAAAGCGGCGTGGGGAAAGACTGCGTCCCTCCTCTTCTGAATACTAACCCCACCAAGTTCTTGGTGAGGTCCGCTGGTAAATTCAGTGCGCCGGTTTAAATGAAAGAAATCCCGGAATAAATCAACTGAAGGTTCCTCTTGCAGATACACCTCAGAAAACACTTGGAAATCACAAATATTTGAAACGGAATTGGGTCCGATATCCTGTGGGTGTAACTGGAAAGCGGCAAGAACATCCCGGAAAAACCTTGAACCGGGGGGAGAGAAGCCTCTAGAGATGTGATCCAAAAACACGATGACTTCCCCGGATCTAGGAGTAGGGGGGCATTCATTACCCGGAGCACGCCACTTTAACTCAGACTGAGGCCCTAGGGTGCCGATTTCAGACAGCTTGATTAAGTCGTCTACAGTAATGACAGAAGGGACCCAATCGCAGGAGACATATTCCTTAGCCATTGCAGTGAAAGAACAGAGTGCTGGAGAAGATAAAAATACAGAAACGGATTATGAAAGTACAGTAATCCGGGACTTATCTATGAAGGTTACGCAACGGTTTAAACTGAGGACTAGTTGGCGTGGTTAAACCGGCAATTATAAAAACAGGTTATATCATTTCCGGTTCATGGCAGTTGAAGAGGAACAGTTCAACCATTGCGACAAGTTACAGAGTTTCGCGAAGTATGTGGTATATCAACTTAAACCGGAATATACTTAGCAGATCTGCCAAGAAGACAAACAGGTTTTCAAAAGACTATGCTAGAAGAACAGATCTGGGCGTGCTAAGAAAAGGAAAACTAATATCTACGGGAAGGATCTACAAGGATATTACACGAAGTAAGTAAATCCACAGGCCGGACAGGAACAATGAGATTTGAAGTATGTACAGCAGAGAGAAAACACAGTTTAAAAAAGTAAGATCTGAAGGACGACACTACTAAAAGACATTCGCCTAGGATCGAACAAGATGGAGCTTTGTTAAAGCTCTAATGGCGGAAGGTACAGGGCGAAACCCTAGAGGTTGTAAGACCGATAGCAAAGAAGAAGAACATACCTGAGAACAGCAGAAATCAACGGCGGAGATTTTCTGGTCGAGCTCAGGGTGATGCAGCGGCCGGGCGAAGACTTGTGGTTCAGCGGTCGTCGGCGACAGTTCGAGCTCGGGCGGCAACAGAGGAAGAAGACGGAGGAAGAAGACGGAGGAAGAGAACGGACCGAGAAGAAGGTAATGAATGGGGGGTGGCAGTATTTATAACGAGGAGTCAGATCTGAAACGACAAGTGCGAGAATCGAGGAGACAGAAAATCGGATAAAGATCCCGTGACGCCTCGATCTTCGGGATAACCCTTAAAATAAGTTACAGTACAGCTCACGGCGTTAAATGCGGAGATGATGTCATTGTCAGACTTTAATGATCTTGGAGGATGACGTCAGAGCCGGTTTACAAAAAGATGAAGATAAAGAAGAAAATTATATAAGACAGAGAAGATTGATGTGAACAAGTTCAAATCATTCTGGGGCCTAATGTCAGGGATATGACTAGCAGGTATGGACCGGCTATTGTAAACCGGATTAGTTATATTATACTTGGTTGTAATGTTTTAGTAGAGACTACGGCCCGTGAGATTTCAAGGCCCGTGTATAGAAGTATGGTTTGTAAACCGCCAAGAGATGTAACTTGAGAGATAAGAAAGAAAAGACAGAGACCGAGGCGGACACAAGTATGAGCCGGCCTCGGGACTCTGTAAACCGGACCAGGCGTTGCCTCTATATAAAGGGACGGCCTGGACGGTTCAGGGACAGGCAACAATCAACCCGTCGAGACACAGGCAAAGCGAATCCGCTCCCTGTAAACCGACGCCCAAGGAATACCAAACCAACTAGACGTAGGCTTTTACCTTCTCCGAAGGGGCCGAACTAGTATAAATCCTTTGTGTCCTTTGTGTGCCATGAATCCTTTCAAGCTAACCCGTGCGATGGTTCCATCATCAAGTCCGTTAAACCGGACATCTGCCGTGTTATTTCCACGACAGGTTGGGTGGGTGGGAGAAACCACGACCACTAGAGTTCTTGTAGTTGGAGTTGTTGGAGTTGTTGTATGGAGCTCGAATCACTGGAGGAGGAGGGAGCCAGAATTTCTGTTGTTACACAGCCAACTGAGACGATGAGGAAGAGTGAACAGCATCTCGAATTCTCTTCTTAGAAGCCTCCATCTTAAGCTGAGCTGCTTCTTGTTTCAAAGCCATGTTATAGAACTTGTCGAATTCATCCGGCTCGAACAAAGTGAGAGCAAGCTGAAGTTCATCTTTGAGACCTCCACGGAACTGGTATATTTTACTCTTGGCATCAGGAATGTCTTGCTTAGCATAGCGAGCGAGGTTTTGGAACTTGACATTATACTGATAGACTGACATGGATCCCTGCTTGAGGTTGCGGAATTGCTCACGCATACCCTCGATAACACTTGTAGGAATGTGGTGCGAACGGAAATCCTTGCAGAAATTCTCCCAAGAGATCACTTGACCCGGCCTGGAGTCTTTGTACTGCTGCCACCAGTCAGCTGCTTGATCTTTCAGTTGGAAGGCTGCAAACTTCACATAGTCATCTTCCTTCACGTTACTGCACTCAAAATGCTTCTTTATGTCGGTCAACCAATCCTCAGCATCAAGAGGGTCGACACAGTAACTGAAAGCTTCAGGATTGTTAGCCAGGAACTGGTTGAGAGTAGCATGGTGCTGCTGGAAGAAGTTGCCTTGGTTCACTGGAACACCCTGATTAGCTTGATTAGCTTGCATCATCTGCATCATCTGCATCATCAACTGAGTGTTCTGAGCAGTAGTCTGCATAATTGCTCTCCAAGCCTCAGGCGGAGGAGGAGGGGAAGGAGGATGCTCTGGGACCTCTTCCACCTCTGGGTTAGCGTTGGGAACCTTTTTCGGAGCCATCCTTTAAGAGATGACCACAAATCAACAATTGATTGACAAAAGGAATAAGCTGAATCAATGGAATAAATTGCAACAAGTCTTCACAATAATCATTCGAACAATAAGAACGAATGAAAATCTCAGTTAAATGATAACATCAATCTTCACGAGAAGCCACATAGGGGACAAAAGGATAAATAAGAAAAACAACAAGGTATGGATGGAACAAACACAAGAGAGGAGTTTCGTTCTAACATCTTTGTGCTGAAAGCATATGAACGCGTTACGAAAAGGTTTTGCAATCCCCGGATCAGCATAGCCAAGGACCCTTTAAGATGCAACTCCTGATAGTAACATCGGTCATATAACCCCTTCACTCAATGTCGAACCCCGAACTCACTAACCTGCATTCGTTGGAAGAATGCCTACGATCTACTGGATAAAACCCACCTATAGATTTCCGAAAGATTCCAGTTATGCAATCAGGTGTTGGGGATACACGGGAAGCACCGCGCAATCAACTCTAAACCTACATCCAGGTGTATCCATCCTTCAACACATAACCAGTCTTTCTCGGAAACTGTGTACCTCGGACCTTCGAAAAGCATCCACTATAACAAGCTATGGCAATACTCCCGAACTACCTCCCCAGTACTGGGTGATGTCGGGGTTATCTTGCCACTGGCCGTATAGGGGAGATTTTCGATGTCGGCCGTCTTAAGTATTTAGTACTACCGCGATATGCTTGTTACAATGATACCCCGAAGCTCAACTCCTCGGTAACAGGAGGCATCGAGAACAATATCCTTGTCACAAGAACATCGAAACAATCCCAGAATACTCGCGGGATTCCTAAAAAAAATTTGTGCAAATTTTGAAGATAGGAGAGACAAGAGTAGACGTCAGGAGTCCTCACCAGAGAGAAAGGGGATGAGAAGCAAAGAAATCCTACTCTCCGATATAATATAGGACTCAAAAAGTTTTCAGTGTGTGCCTAGACTCAACCGTCAACGGTTCGATCAAACAGTGGGGGCTCCTAGGTCGGAGAAGGCTCTGATTACCAACTTGTAATGCCCAGGATGGAATTATACCTCCTACGTGTCGAGGCACGACTTAAAGGCATAAGTCCATCCTAGAATGATCTCAAGTTTGGTAATCTTTGCACAACTCATGTAAAAGAGGGATAGTAAACTGAAAATAGTTGGCTTACAATCGCCACGTCACAGAATAACAGTACAAGTCTCAAACATCATACAATAAGATCACTACAACCCTCTAAGGGCAAAAGCCAAATGTCAAAGTACCAAACTCAGATAAATAAAACAACCACAGGCGGATCGAATCCTAGTAAGAGTCTCCACTACTGATCGTCCGGGTAGCGCACGTAGTACCGACTACGCTCCTCGTCGTACTCCCAATCCAGCTCGGTGCCATCACCTGGATAGCTCACAGCTGGACCTGCATCTGGTGTGTGAAGTAACTGTGAGCCACAGAGGACTCAGCAATCCCGTTCCCGGGTAACAGAACTATCAAAGCCTTTAGGTGAGGGAAAGGCTGAAGAAAGAAATGAGGTGAAGGAACAACAAAGAGTCTGCAGCAGCAACTAGCACTAACTTACGCAAGAGAGAGCGAGAAGAGAAGGCAAAGCGAGAAGTGATCACTAAGTGATCCTAGCTACAAGCTCACAAACATAACCCCTCCGTGTTCAACTCCCGAATCCCTATTCGGAAATTGACAGTCACGGAACACACGCTGGTAGTGTATTAGAAACATTGTGTCAAGTTATCTACAACCGGAATTAACAAGCTCCCATCTGCCACATAACCGCGGGCACGGCTTTCGAAAGTTCAAAACCCTGCAGGAGTTGTTGAAGTTGCTGGAGTTGTTGTATGGAGCACGAATCATTGGAGGAGGAGGAAGCCAGAATTTCTGTTGTTTCGCAGCCAACTGAGACGATGAGGTAGAGTGAACAGCATCTCGAATTCTCTTCTTAGAAGCCTCCATCTTAAGCTGAGCTGCTTCTTGTTTCAAAGCCATATTATAGAACTTATCGAAATCGTCTGGCTCGAACAGAGTGAGAGCAAGCTGAAGTTCATCTTTGAGACCTCCACGGAACTGATAGATTTTGCTCTTTGCATCAGGAATGTCTTGCTTTGCATAGCGAGCGAGGTTTTGGAACTTGACATTATACTGATAGACTGTCATGGAGCCCTGCTTGAGGTTGCGGAATTGCTCACGCATACCCTCGATAACACTTGTAGGAATGTGATGCGAGCGGAAATCCTTGCAGAAGTTCTCCCACGAGATCACTTGACCCGGCCTTGAGTCTTTGTACTGCTGCCACCAATCAGCTGCTTGATCTTTCAGTTGGAAGGCTGCAAACTTCACATAGTCATCTTCTTTCACGTTACTGCACTCAAAATGCTTCTTGATATCGGTCAGCCAATCTTCAGCATCAAGAGGGTCGACACAGTAACTGAAAGCTTTAGGATTGTTGGCCAAGAACTGGTTGAGAGTAGCATGGTGCTGCTGGAAGAAGTTGCCTTGGTTCATTGGAACGCCCTGATTAGCTTGATTAGCTTGATTAGCTTGCATCATCTGCATCATCTACATCATCAACTGAGTGTTCTGAGCAGTAGTCTGCATAATTGCTCTCCAAGCCTCAGGCGGAGGAGGAGGGGAAGGAGGATGCTCTGGGACCTCTTCCACCTCTGGGTTGGCATTCGGAACCTTTTTCGGAGCCATCCTGTAAGAGATGACCACGAATCAGCAATTGATTGACAAAAGGAATAAGCTGAATCAATGGAATGAATTGCAACAAGTCTTCACAATAATCATTCGAACAATAAGAACGAATGAAATCATCCGAACAAGAGGAACGAATGAATTTCTTAGTTAAATGATAACATCAGTCTTCACGAGAAGCCACATAGGGATCAAAAGGATAAAATAATAAAAAACAACAAGGTACGGAAAGGAACAAACACAAGAGAGGAGTTTCGTTCTAACATCTTTGTGCTGAAAGCATATGAACGCGTTACGAAAAGGTTTTGCAATCCCCGGATCAGCATAGCCAAGGACCCTTTAAGATGCAACTCCTGATAGTAACCTCGGTCATATAACTCCTTCACTCAATGTCGAACCCCGAACTCACTAACCTGCATTCGTTGGAAGAATGCCTACGATCTACTGGATAAAACCCACCTATAGCTTTCCGAAAGATTCCAGTTATGCAATCAGGTGTTGGGGATACACGGGAAGCACCGCGCAACCAACTCTAACCTACATCCAGGTGTATCCATCCTTCAACACATAACCAGTCTTTCTCGGAAACTGTGTACCTCGGACCTTCGAAAAGCATCCACTATAACAAGCTATGGCAATACTCCCGAACTACCTCCCCAGTACTGGGTGATGTCGGGGTTATCTTGCCACTGGCCGTATAGGGGAGATTTTCGATGTCGGCCGTCTTAAGTATTTAGTACTGCCGCGATATGCTTGTTACAATGATACCCCGAAGCTCAACTCCTCGGTAACAGGAGGCATCGAGAACAATATCCTTGTCACAAGAACATCGAAACAATCCCAGAATACTCGCGGGATTCCTAAAAAAAATTTGTGCAATTTTGAAGATAGGAGAGACAAGAGTAGACGTCAGGAGTCCTCACCAGAGAGAAAGGGGATGAGAAGCAAAGAAATCCTACTCTCCGATATAATATAGGACTCGAAAAGTTTTTAGTGTGTGCCTAGACTCGACCGTCAACGATTCGATCAAACAGTGGGGGCTCCTAGGTCGGAGAAGGCTCTGAATACCAACTTGTAATGCCCAGGATGGAGTTATACCTCCTACGTGTCGAGGCATGACTTAAAGGCATAAATCCATCCTAGAATGATCTCAAGTTCGGTAATCTTTGCACAACTCATGTAAAAGAGGGGATAGTAAACTGAAAATAGTTGGCTTACACTCGCCACGTCATAGAATTACAGTACAAGTCTCAAACATCATACATTAAGAACATCACAACCCTCTAAGGGCAAAAGCCAAATGTCAAAGTACCAAACTTAGATAAATAAACCACAGGCGGATCGAATCCTAGTAAGAGTCTCCACTACTGATCGTCCGGGTATCGCACATAGTACCGACTGCGCTCCTCGTCGTACTCCCAATCCAGCTCGGTGCCATCACCTGGATAGCTCACAGCTGGACCTGCATCTGGTGTGTGAAGTAACTGTGAGCCACAGAGGACTCAGCAATCCCGTCTCCGGGTAACAAGACTATCAAAGCCTTTGGGTGAGGATAAGGCTGAAGGAAAGAAACAGTGTCTGCAGCAGCAACTAGCATCTAGCTTCCGTAAGTGAGAGCGAGAAGAGAAGGCCTCGGCGAGAAGTGATCACGAAGTGATCCTAGCTACAAGCTCACAATCATAACCCCTCCGTGTTCAACTCCCGAATCCCTATTCGGAAGTTGACAGTCACGGAACACACGCTGGTAGTGTATTAGTAACATTGTGTCAAGTTATCTACAACCGGAATTAACAAGCTCCCATCTGCCACATAACCGCGGGCACGGCTTTCGAAAGTTCAAACCCTGCAGGGGTGTTCCAACTTGACCCATTACAAGCCCACGATCTGCGGAGTCGCAACTCCAAAGTGGGAAGACCCGAGTATTCTCGGAATCCCGTGCTCAAGATATACCGAGCTAAGGTAAGGCTAATCCAGCAAATCCTCCCGGCGTGCCGACACCCTGATAGTTGCCGTGCGTATCTAGTCTCAGGCCACGACCGGATGAGCACAGCGTACAGTGGCCGAAATACCCAAGTTGCCAAGGGGGGGCCCGCACACTACTCTAGTTTGGACCAACACTCAAATCGAGCACTGGCCCAGGGGGGGTTGAATTAATTAAGCCTCGGGTTAATTACTCCCTCGGAAAGTTTTAGTTGTGTTAGGCGAATAGTACCAATGTTGGGACTTGCTGGAAAAGACTTAGCACTTAGCGGTTTATCGAGGGGGTCCCATACACCCCAACCGTGTTAGGAACGCATAATCAAGGAACATAATACCGGCTTATACGGATCCTAACGGCACGAGTGGAACAAATCACCAAGCAAAAGGCTTAGCCTTCCACCCTTGCCAATATATAGATGATTTCATTTAAGCATTTATATATTGTGATATAACCCAACCAAACTTCAACATGGAGCAAGCATCTTCACTTCACCTGCAACTAGCAACGCTATAAGAAGGGCTGAGCGAAGCGTACTTAGCCAAGCAACGGTTTGCATAGGTAGGTTGGTTAAACATGGCAATGGTTTACAAGTAGGAGGCTGACAAGAAGATCATGGGCATCGAGGCAAAACTATAGATCGAGACTACTAGCAATAGGCAAAGATAGTAATGTTATCGGGGTTCGGTCATCTTGCCTGAAGAGAAGTCGTTCGGATCGTAAGAAGGGTCCTCGTGCTCAACCTCGTTGGTAACCTCGTGCTCGTACTCGATCTCGGTCTCAGCTTCCGGCTCTAAACAAAACAATCACACCAAGCACCAATCAACAAGATGCAATGCGCACTCAGAAAAGATGAATGCATGATGGATGCACTAAGGATGCACACGGAGCACGTAAAATATCACTCAAGCAAAACACCTCAAAACAAGATAACAATCTGATATTATTAATCTACACGGAAAAACAATCAAGTTTGATATAAGATTCGCTGAAATCGGAGTTACGGGCTAAAAGTTATGCCCGAAACAAGATTTGAGCGAAAGCTGAAAATTACAGCAACATAGCAACTTCGGAGCTCAAAATAATTGAGCTACAGCATTTAAATAACATGGAAAAAGGCATGAACACAAACTAGACATATAGTACAGCAACTATGTCCAAGGTGCACCCCCAACGGAGCCACGGATCAATAGCAATGATCTTGGACATATTGAACTTGACAATAAAATTCTGGCAGCAGAATTTTATTGAAACTTTGGAGCAAAAGGTAAACATGCTACAGCCACTCAAATGGACATGTGAGGACATGAATGGAAAGACAACAATATATACTACAAGGAACAATCAAAAACCACTCCAAAACTATCATGCTTTGTCCTAGAACATCACACGAACATGGCATCGGAACGTTACAGATTTCAGACTTAGTGAAAAACCACTAAGTCCTAAAACAGCAATATCATCATAGCATCAAAAGGAGCAAGTTTAAGTCACCTCGAAACTAAACATGGCAAGGGGTAGGCACCTCATCAAAGTGCACATGAAGGTGATCCCGAAACACACAAGCATGCATCATTGAGGTAAACACAACGATTGCAACGAGCTCAACAAGATGGGATTTCGTAACAAGTGAAACAACATCACAGCCACATGGAACGATGATAAAAAGGCAATAATAAATCTACCATGCAACCTATCACAAGCAACACGTAGTTCGTGGTAAGACGAACACGTGGACATGTCATTTGCATCATTCGGACAAACGAGCTAAAAGATATCACATGGCAAAGGTGGCATAAAAATAACACATAGCAGCAGTTTATATCATGATGCACTCTTGCAACAGCAAAACAAGCACCTAGATGATCTCTAACATGCATGACAACAACAGGTAAAACGTAGAGGAAGTCTCCACGAACGTCTGGACATATTACACGCGCAAAACGGAGCATCAGGCAAAAAGTTATAGCAGTTCAAACTTTGCATCACAGATTAGAAAACCTCGTACTTAGAAGAAAAAGAAGGGGGGGGAGGTCAACCTCACAACAGATCTGGATCTGAGGGAAACGGAGTGGGCCGGCCCAAGGAGCTGCTGAAATGGCCTACGGAGGAGGCGGTGGCCCAGTCGGAGGCGAGGCGGTCCGGCTGCGGCGGCCCACGCGAGGCGCGGTCGGCGGAGGGACGCGGAAGGCCCGCGGTGGCGCGGTGCGGGAGGCCCGGCTGCGGGAGATCTGAAGGCGGACGGCCCGGGGCGGCTCGGGCACGGCGCGGAGAGGGAGGCCCGACCGGCCTGGCTGGGGCGGAGCCCAGGCGACGGGAGGCCGGCCCAGTGCGGAGAACCGCTGGCGAACGGCGCGGCGCGGGGTGGTGTACGGGCCTCGGGCCCGGTGGCGCGCGGTGGATCGAAGGATCCGGGGAAGTGGTCCTGCCACGGGGCGAACGGGCGGTCGATCGAGGCCTGAAGCGACGGTCGGGACGACCCGCGGCGATCGATGGATCTGGCCGGGGTGCGTCGGAAGAGAGAAAAAAAAAGGAGAGGGGAAAGAGGAGGAAGAAGGGGAATGGAATTAGGGATGCCCAAAATAGACCTAGGGGTCTATAAATAGCAGATCTGCTAGGGTTTAGAGACTTGGGGTGTTTAGGAGCCCTCCGATCGCGATCCGACGGATCCAATCGCGGGGGTAGATTTAAAGGCCTAGAAGGAGATAAAAGACTGCAGCAGGGGTGTTTCTGGGACACGAAGTGAAGGCACTTCGGACCCACACGAACATCGGATGGAAAAACTGACGGAGTCCAAATGAGATGAGATTTGAGAGGCGGGTTGCACACAACAAAACAACAACACACACAACAACCTCGCGGCACACCGGTAACGTTAAACGCCCGAACAACAAAGTAGGCCTACGGGACGTCACGGACACGTGAGGGAGCTCCGGAACGCGAAACGGACAACGGGAAGAAACACGCGGAACCGGATGCAACCGACAACACAAATGCAATGCGATGCACATGTCTACATGATATGAATGAAAGCCCCACACTCACACAACAAAATGACAAAAACCCGAAAGACAAAGAACCCGGAATGGAAATAGACGAAGCCGGAGATATATTATATACCCAAAAGGGAAAGTATTACATCCGGGGCATTACACAATGAGTGTTGAGGCTCGCGGAGGCTATCGTTATGTTCTCACCCTCACAGATGACTTGAGTAGATATGGGTATATCTACTTGATGAAACACAAGTCTGAGACCTTTGAAAAGTTCAATGAATTTCATAATGAGGTTGAGAATCAACGTGACAGAAAAATAAAGTTCTTACGATCGGATCGTGGGGGTGAATATTTAAGTCATGAATTTGGCACACACCTGAGGAACTGTGGAATTGTTTCACAATTGACACCACCCGGAACACCTCAACCTAACGGTGTGTCTGAACGTCGAAATCGTACTCTGTTGGACATGGTGCGATCTATGATGTCCCTCACCGATTTACCGCTATCTTTTTGGGGTTATGCTTTAGAGACTGCCGCATTCACTTTAAATAGGGCTCCGTCAAAATCCGTTGAGACGACTCCGTATGAACTTTGGTTTGGCAAGAAACCGAAGCTGTCGTTTCTAAAAGTTTGGGGTTGTGATGCTTATGTCAAGAAACTTCAACCTGAAAAGCTCGAACCCAAATCGGAGAAATGCGTCTTCATAGGATACCCAAAGGAAACGATTGGGTACACCTTCTACCACAGATCTGAAGGCAAAGTCTTTGTTGCCAAGAATGGATGCTTTCTGGAGAAAGAGTTTCTCTCGAAAGAAGTGAGTGGGAGGAAAGTAGAACTTGATGAGGTGATAGTCACCCCTCCTGGACCGGAAAGTAGCGCAGCGCAGGAAACTGTTCCTGAGGTGCCTGCACCGACAAGGGAGGAAGTTGATGATAATGATCATGAAGAAACAGATCAAGTTACTACCGAACTTCGAAGGTCCACGAGGGCACGTTCCGCACCAGAGTGGTACGGCAACCCTGTCCTGGAAATCATGTTGTTAGACAAGGTGAACCTTCGAACTATGAAGAAGCGATGGCGGGCCCAGATTCCAATAAATGGCTTGGAGCCATGAAATCCGAGATAGAATCCATGTATGAAAACAAAGTATGGACTTTGGTGGACTTGCCTGATGATAGGCACGCCATAGAAAACAAATGGATATTTAAGAAGAAGACAGACGCGGATGGTAATGTGACCATCTATAAGGCCCGGCTTGTCGCTAAGGGTTATCGACAAGTTCAAGGGATTGACTACGACGAGACTTTCTCTCCCGTAGCGATGCTGAAGTCAGTCAGAATCATGTTAGCTATTGCCGCATTCTACGATTATGAGATATGGCAAATGGACGTCAAAACAGCATTCCTTAATGGCTTCCTCAAGGAAGAGTTGTATATGATACAACCGGAAGGTTTTGTCGATCCAGAGAACGCTAACAAGGTAAGCAAGCTCCAGCACTCGATTTACGGGCAGGTGCAAGCATCTCGGAGTTGGAATATTCGCTTTAATGATGTGATCAAAGCGTTTGGCTTTATGCAGACTTATGGAGAAGCCTGTATTTACAAGAAAGTGAGTGGGAGCTCTGTGGCATTTCTCATATTATATGTGGATGACATATTGCTGATGGGAAATGATATAGAATTCTTGGAAAATGTAAAGGCCTACTTGAATAAAAGTTTTTCAATGAAGGACCTTGGAGAAGCTGCTTACATATTAGGCATCAAAATCTATAGAGATAGATCAAGACGCCTCATTGGTCTTTCACAAAGTACATACCTTGACAAAATATTGAAGAAGTTCAATATGGATCAGTCAAAGAAAGGATTCTTGCCTGTTTTGCAAGGTATGAGATTGAGCAAGGCTCAGTCGCCGACCACGGCAGAAGATAGAGAAAAAATGAGTGTCATTCCCTATGCCTCGGCCATAGGTTCTATCATGTATGCCATGCTGTGTACCAGACCTGATGTGAACCTTGCCATAAGTTTGGTAGGGAGGTACCAAAGTGATCCCGGTACGGAACACTGGACAGCGGTCAAGAACATCCTGAAGTACCTGAAAAGGACTAAGGATATGTTTCTCGTTTATGGAGGTGACGAAGAGCTCGTCGTAAAGGGTTACGTCGATGCTAGCTTCGACACAGATCTGGATGACTCTAAGTCACAAACCGGATACGTGTATATTTTGAATGCTGGGGCAGTCAGCTGGTGCAGTTGCAAGCAGAGCGTCGTGGCGCATTCTACATGTGAAGCGGAGTACATAGCTGCTTGCGAAGCGGCACAAGAAGGAGTCTGGATGAAGGAGTTCATCACCGACCTAGGAGTCATTCCAAGTGCGTCAAGCCCAATGACTCTCTTATGTGACAACACTGGTGCTATTGCTATTACCAAGGAGCCCAGGTTTCACAAGAAGACCAAGCACATCAAGCGCCGTTTCAACTCCATCCGGACTTATGTTCAAGATGGAGACATAGATATTTGTAAAGTGCATACGGATCTGAATGTTGCAGACCCGTTGACTAAACCTCTTCCACGGGCAAAACATGATCAACACCAGAACTCTATGGGTGTTCGATTCTTCACAATGTAACTAGATTATTGACTCTAGTGCAAGTGGGAGACTGTTGGAAATATGCCCTAGAGGCAATAATAAAAGTATTATTATTATATTTCCTTGTTCATGATAATCGTCTGTTATTCATGCTTGAATTGTATTGTACGGAAACAACGATACATGTGTGAATACACAGAACACAATGAGTCCCTGGTAAGCCTCTAGTTACCGGTTCGTTGATCAACAGATGGTCAAGGTTTCCTGACCATGGACATAGGATGTCAGTGACAACGGGGTCACATCATTAGGAGAATGATGTGATGGACAAGACCCAATCCTAAGCATAGCACGAGATTGTATAGTTCGTAATGCATAAGCTTTTCGGTGTCAAGTATTTATTCCTTAGACCATGAGGTTGTACAACTCCCGGATACCGAAGGAATACTTTGGGTGTACCAAACGTCACAACGTAACTGGGTGGCTATAAAGGTATCGGGTATCTCCGAAAGTGTCTATTGAGTTGGTACGAACCGAGACTGGGATGTTGTCACTCCGTATGACGGAGAGGTACCTCTGGGCCCACTCGGTAGGACATCATCATGAGCTCAATGTGACTAAGTAGTGAGTCACGGGATGATGGATTACGGATCGAGTAAAGAGACTTGCCATGACGAGATTGAACAAGGTATCGGGAATACCGACGATCGAATCTCGGGCAAGTACCGTACCGATGGACAAAGGGAATAACATACGGGATTGAGTGAATCCTTGACACGGTGGTTCATCCGATGAAGATCATCGAGGAACACGTGGGAATCAACATGGGTATCCAGATCCCGCTGTTGGTTATTGACCGGAGAGTGGTCTCGGTCATGTCTGCGTGTCTCCCGAACCCGTAGGGTCTACACACTTAAGGTTCGGTAATGGTAGGGTCGTAGAGATACATGCACGTGGAAACCCGAAAGTTGTTCGGAGTCCCAGATGAGATCCCGGACGTCACGAGGAGTTCCGGAATAGTCCGGAGGTAAAGATTGATATATAGGAAGTCAGGTTTCGGCCATCGGGTGATCTCCGGGGGTCACCGGGAGCGTCCCGGGACAACCGGAGGAGCCCCGGGGGTCCACCGGGTGGGGCCACCCATCCCGGTGGGGCCCCTAGGACGCAAAGGGGAAGTGTCCAGCCCTAATGGGCTGGCACACCACTTGGGCCCTCCTCCCCATGCGCCTAGGTTTGAAACCCTAGGGGGGAGGGGGCGCCACTTGCCTTGGGGGGCAAGGTCTCCCCCCTGGCCGCCCCCCCCCCTTTGCGGATTGGATCTGCAGGGGCTGGCGCACCCCCTGGCCCCCTATATATATGTGGGGGGGGAGAGGGCAGCCGCACCCTTGCCCTGGCGCCTCTTCCCCTCCCGTCACACCTCCATACTCCCAACGCGGGGCGCCCGGCGAAGCCCTGCTGCGATCTCCACTGCATCCACCACCACGCCGTTGTGCTGTTGGATCTCTGACGACTTCATCTCCCCCCCTTGCTGGATCAAGAAGGAGGTGACGTTGCTGTACCGGACGTGTGTTGAGCACGGAGGTGCCGTCCGTTCGGCGCTAGATCATCGGTGACGAAGAACGTGAAGAGTACGACTACTTCATCCACGCTTCTTCGAAAGCTTCCGCTCGCGATCTACATAACGGTATGTAGATGCACTCTTACTTGCTCGTTGCTAGATGTCACCTTAGTTGGATCTTGGTGAAAGCGTGGAATTTTTTTGAATTCTGCTACGTACCCCAACAATATGGGATGTTCATACATGTTTTCTCACAATAATTATGCCTTTTCCCTCTCATTTTGCAAGGTTTACATGAAGAAGGGGGGATGCCGGCAGCTGGAATTCTGGGCTAGAAAAGGAGCAAACTCTGGAAACCTATTCTGCACAACTCCAAAAGCCCCGAAACTCCACAGAACATTTTTCGGAAAATATAAAAAATATCCGGCGAAAGAAATCTACGAGAGGGGCCACTGGCTGGCCTCGAGGGTGGGGGGCACGGCCCCCCTTCCCAGGGCGCGCCCCCCTGCCTCGAGGGCCAGCCGGTGGGCCCCAGGTGCCCATCTTCTCCTATATTAATCGTTTTGACCTGGAAAAAATCAGAAGGAGGCTTTCGGGACCAGACGCCGCCATCTCGAGACGGAACCGAGGCGGAAACCAATCTAGGGCTCTTCCCTCCGGGAGGGGGAAATCATCACCGCCGTCATCACCAACAACTCTCCCATCTTGGGGAGAGCTATCTTCATCAACATCTTCACCAGCACCATCTCCTCTCAAACCCTAGTTCATCTCTTGTATCCAATATTTGTATCCAAACCTCATATTGGTACCTGTGGGTTGCTAGTAGTGTTGATTACTCCTTGTAGTTGATGCTAGTTGGGTTATTTGGTGGAAGATCATATGTTCAGATCCATTATGCATATTAATATACCTCTAATCATGAACAATATTATGTCTTGTGAGTAGTTACTTTTGTTCCTGAGGACATGGGAGAAGTCTTGCTATTAGTAGTCATGTGAATTTGGTCTTCGTTCGATATTTTGATGAGATGTATGTTGTCTCTCCTCTAGTGGTGTCATGTGAACATCGACTACATGACACTTCACCATTATTTGGGCCTAGAGGAAGGCATTGGGAAGTAATAAGTAGATGATGGGTTGCTAGAGTGACAGAAGCTTCCTAGTTTATGCGTTGCTTCGTAAGGGGCTGATTTAGAACCATATGTTTCAGGCTATCGTTAGGTTTACCTTAATACTTCTTTTGTATTTGCGGATGCTTGCATTAGAGGTTAATTATAAGTGGGAGGCTTGTCCAAGTAAGGGAAGCACCCAAGCACCGGTCCACCCGCATACCAAATTATCAAAGTACCGAACGCGAATCAGATGATTGTGATGAAAACTAGCTTGACGATAATTCCCATATGTCCTCGGGAGCACTTTACCTTGCATAAGAGTTTGTCCAGGCTTGTCCTTTGCTACAAAAAGGATTGGGCCACCTTGCTGCACCTTATTTACTTTTACCGTTTGTCACTTGCTACCAATTATCTTATATTCTTATCACAAAACTATCTGTTACCTATAATTTCAGTGCTTGCAGAAAATACCTTACTGAAAACTTCCTATCATTGGGTTCGACACTCTTACTTATCGAAAGGACTACGATAGATCCCCTACACTTGTGGGTCATCAGTGATACGTCTCCAACGTATCTGTAATTTTTGATTATTCCATGCTATTATATTATCCTTCTAGGATGTCTTATGGGCTTTATTATACACTTTATATGATTTTTGGGACTAACCTATTAACCCAGAGTGCAGTGCCAGTTTCTGTTTTTCTCCTGTTTTAGGGTTTTACAGAAAAGGAAAATCAAACGGTGTCCAATTGACGAGCCAATTTTTGACGATTTTTTCTGGACCAAAAGAAGCCCCCGAAACAAAAGAGTTAGGCAGGAGAGCCACGGGCTGCCCTCGAGGGTGGGGGCCACGCCCTGGGCAGAGGGCGCGCCCCCCTATCTCGAGGATGGCCCGTAGCTCCCCTTTACTTGGCCCTGACTCCAAAAAATCCTATAAATACTGAAACCTTCGGAAATTAACCTAGATCGGGAGTTCCACCGCCGAAAGCCTCTGTAGCCACCGAAAACCAATCTACACCCGTTCTGGCACCCTACCAGAGGGGAGAATCCCCCTCCGGTGGCTATCTTCATCATCCCGGCGCTATCCATGACGAGGAGGGAGTAGTCCACCCTCGGTGCTGAGGGTATGTACCAGTAGCTTTGTATTTCATCTCTCTCTCTCTCTCTCTCTCTCTCTCTCTCTCTCTCTCTCTCTCTCGTGTTCTTGAGATGGCACGATCTTGATGTATCGCGAGCTTTGCTATTCTAGTTGGATCTTCTTCTCCCCCTCTACTCTCTTGTAATGGATTGAGTTTTCCCTTTGAAGTTATCTTATCAGATTGAGTCTTTAAGGATTTGAGAACACTTGATGTATGTCTTGCACGTGCTTATCTATGGTGACAATGGGATATCATGTGGTCTACTTGATGTATGTTTTGGTGATCAACTTGCGGGTTCCGTGACCTTGGGAATCTATGCATAGGGGTTGGCACACGTTTTCGTCTTGACTCTCCGGTAGAAACTTTGAGGCACTCTTTGAAGTTCTATGTGTTGGTTGAATAGATATTTCTGAGATTGTGTGATGCATATCGTATAACCATGCCCACGGATACTTGAGGTGACAATGGAGTATCTAGGTGACACTAGGGTTCCGGTTGATTTGTGTCTTAAGGTGGTATTCTAGTACGAACTATATGATATATTGAACATTGTTACGGACTCTTGAATAGATCGATCAGAAAGAATAGCTTTGAGGTGGTTTCGTACCCTACCATAATCTCTTTGTTTGTTCTCCGCTATTAGTTACTTTGGAGTGACTCTTTGTTGCATGTTGAGGGCTAGTAATATGATCCAATTATGGTATCCTTGTTGAGAGAACTTGCACTAGTGAAAGTATGAACCCTAGGCCTTCTCTACTATCATTGAAATACCGTTTATGCTCACGTTTACCACTCGCTACCTTGCTGTTTTTATATTTTCAGTTTACAAAAAACCATATCTACCATCTATATTGCACTTGTATCACCATCTCTTCGCCGAACTAGTGCACCTATACAATTTACCATTGTATTGGCTGTGTTGGGGACACAAGAGACTCTTTGTTATTTGGTTGCAGGGTTGTTTGAGAGAGACCATCTCCATCCTACGCCTCCCACGGATTGATAAACCTTCGGTCATCCACTTGAGGGAAATTTGCTATTATCCTACAAACCTCTGCACTTGGAGGCCCAACAACGTCTACAAGAAGAAGGGTGCGTAGTAGACATCAAGCTCTTTTCTGGCGTCGTTGCCGGGGAGGTGTGTGCTTGAAGGTATATCTTTAGATCTTGCAATCGAATCCTTTAGTTTCTTGTTTTATCACTAGTTTAGTTTATAAAAGAAAACTACAAAAAAATGGAATTGAGGTTACCTCATATGCTTCATCCTTTTAATATCTTTCGTGAAATTGATGGGAAGGAAAATTGTGCTCAAGTACTAGAAGAAGAATTACATAGAATGCTTGGCATAAAATACTTGAATGATGAGCATGATTGCAATGTTGTTAGTGTGAATCCTTTGAATATCTATGATGCTAATGATATGCAAAGCCACAAGCTTGGGGAAGCTATGTTTGATGAAGATGATATTTTTAGTCCCCCAAGTCTTGATGAGCAATTTTATTATGATGAAAGAATTCCTCCTATTTATGATGATTATATTGATGAAAGTGGATTTGGAGAGGTCATGACTTTATTTAGTGATGAATCCACTATTTCGGAAGAGGTTCAAATTGATTATGAGAACAAAGTTGTTATCTATGATGATTATTGTGATGACTTGTATGCTATTAAGAATAATGATAACCATGAAACTTGTCATCATGATTTTAGTTTACAATTGGATTATGCCTCACATGATAGTTATTTTGTTGAGTTTGCTCCCACTATTCCGAATGAGGAGAATTTTGCTTATGTGGAGAGTAGTAAAACTTCTATGCAAGTAGATCATGAAAAGAATGCTTTATGTGCTGGTTATATTTTTTTTGACTATATACTGCAAGGCAAAAGCCTCACAGCCCTCTTTATTGAAAAAAATACAAGGTCTGAATACAACTAGAGTTAGAAATACTTACATGAGAAAACTATACAAAAAAAGGTCTAAGGTAGGTTAGTTAGCCAATCCCTGTAGCTATCCTTGTATTTACATTTAATCCTATGGGATAAAAGGGTCATGTCATGGATGAAATTGTGTCTCTGTCGGTGTACTAAAGTAGGGGTACCTTAGTATCCCGACTTGTGCACGGGCAGTAGCAGCGTCCCGTGGCAGGGCTTGCCACGCGCCCGCCAAGGCCCACTATGGTTCCTTTCGAGCCATTCAAGAACAAAGTAATCAAGTTAAAGAAACAAGACCCCGGCAAGAGGAGCTTGCCGGGAAGGCCGCTCCAGGCTCAAAACCGCCCCTTTGGCACAAGACCCTGGCAAGAGGAGCTTGCCAGGAAGGCCAAAACATGGCATTTCAGGAGACTTGCCGTGGCGCATCGCGCGTCCCGGCAAGGCCCGGGGAGCGACAAGCTCCCGGGCGCGACAAGTTAACAACCACGGCAAGGTGCAAGCCGCGGCAAGCTTCCACTACGTGTCCGCGCTCCAGCTCATCCGGCCACGCGTCGCCCTGGGGCCCTTCCAGGTGCACGTGGCGGAAGGCTGTGCAGCCTGGGGTACACGGTGGCGAGTTGCGATGACGAGGCCACCATCGTGGCGAATGGAGACGCCCTGACGGACGCTTTTTTGCACTGTTTGGGGCGACGGCGACGGGCATTTAATGCCCTTGTCCCCTGCCGTCATGGTTAGGTATAAAGCACTATGCATACACTGTTCCAACTACCACCATTTTTACATTTTTACCCTCATCTGCGTTGCCACATGTCGGTGACCCCTTCGACCTATAAAAGGAGGCCCATGCGCAACGTAGAGGGGGTTCCGATCTTCGATCACTCTCACGCTCGGTGTTGCTAGCGATAAGCATTGTAGCCCTTCTCGCTCCCGAGCCAAGAACACAATACAAACCAAGGCAAGAGTAGGGTTTTACGCATCCGTGCGGCCCGAACCTGGGTAAACTGCTCGCGTGCACGCTTCGATCCGCTCTTTGCGCATCCTCCGCCCCCCTTGCCATACCGAAAAGGGGCTCCGGTCCCATAGGTGTTCGTGGGCGATCAGTTTCCCCGACATCTTTGGCGCGCCAGGTAGGGGGCTGCGTCGAGGTTGTGTGAACCTGATCCAGTGTTCACGCGAGCAAAAACTTCAGCAACTTCATCTACTTCATCGACATGCCGCCGAAGAAGAAGGCTTCGGAGGTAGCAGGCCCGTCCGCGTCGATCCCGCCACCACCAGAGCCAACGGTCGGCGGGGTAGACGCTGGCGGAAGGGCGGACGCCGGCGAGGAAACTCACGGCGTCGCCAAGTCCAAGGACAAGACGGACGACCGGGCGCATTCCAAGACCTCGGCGTCCGTACATGCACCGCGCCCGTCTCAGGAGGTGCCGGACCGGCAGCGGCGTGGTACCCAAGGTACCATACGCTTGCTGGGACAAGGCCAAGCTGGCGGGTCGCGGGATGCTCAAGGCCAACGTGCTGGCACGAGCAAGGCGCGGTCGCCGGGACGAGACCCTGCTCCTTCTAACGCAGTTAGAAGTCCGAGCATATCTCGCTCCTCGCACCGCTCGCCACCGCTCCCCTCCACTCCAGCGGAAGCTCTAGCTCGAGCTCAGCTGCTCCTCGACTTCCCTCCAGCGGCAGACAAGGCCGACGACTGGAGGGCCACCATCCAAAGCCTCATCGCCTTCGCCAATAAAGACACTCCGCAGCAGCCGACGACGTCGCGGCCGCGGCAAGTTAGCCAGGCGCGGGCTGATGGCGACAAGACCGCTGGGGGTGCAACTACCGTGCACTCCCTGCCCCGAAGGCCGAAATCGCCGACTCGTCGGATCAACATCGATGACTCCACGGCATCGTCGGATCCACGAGCTTGTCGCGATCAACGCCAAGTCCTCGACGATAGACGACAAGAAGACGCTCGAACTCGCATCGAGCGTCGAAGAGCAACACGGCGGCAATCCAACCAGCGCGCTGGGCCCGCTATCGACGTGCACGCGCCCGGAGAACCAGGCGACTTGCCGTACGCGGCAGGTTGTCCTGCGTTCACCCGCGAGCTGCGGCAAGTCCAGTGGCCCAGCATGAAGAACTTCAAGCCCGACGTACCCGAGAAGTACGACGGCAAAACTCATCCGTCAGAGTTCCTCAGCATCTACACCATCGCGGTGCAAGCTGCCGGGGGACGAGACGAGAAGATACTCGCGAACTACTTCCCGCTAGTGCTCAAGCCAAACGTCAGATCTTGGCTCATGCACTTGCCGGAGAACTCTATTTCTTCTTGGGCCGACCTGTGCCACCAGTTTGTCGGCGCCTTCACAGGTGGCCACAAGCCCCATGGCCAGGAGAGCGACCTTCATATACTTTCCCAGAAGGAAGGAGAGTCCCTGCGAAAGTACATCTAGCGATTCAGCCGCGTCCAGCACAACATCCCGGACGTCCACCCTGCCGCGGTTATTAGTGCGTTCCATCAGAACGTGCGTAACCGCAGGATGGGGGAGGAGATGGCGATGTGCAAAATCCGAGACGTCAGTGAGCTTTATGCCCTGGCCGACAAGTGCGCACGCGCTGAAGAGGGGAGGAGACTCCCCGGAGAGGATGCTAGAGCAGGGGGAACAGATAGTGAGGATGCCGCCCCGGCAAGGAAGAACCGGCGGCGGAACAATAAGAAAAAGAAGAACAAGGAAGTACTGGTCGTTGAGCAGTCCGGCAAGGAGTCTGGCGCCAAGAAAGCTCAGGCTGGTGGCTCCGGCAAGGAAGCTGCCACTGTAGCGGCCGCCGACAAGCAGGACGGCTCCGACAAGCAGTACTACAAGATCCACCGCACCAAGGGCCACGATCTCCAGAACTGCAAAAGGGTCGAGTACCTCGTCGAACAGCAGAAGGTTGAGTACGAGCGACGCGACAAGGAGAAGGCCCAGGGAGGTGGAGGAGAGTCCGGCAAGAAGCGGCCATTCAATGGCCGGGGAGGACGCCGCGGCAAGGCCAAGCAGCGGCAAGGAGATAGACCTCCCCACGGCCACGACAAGGACGAAGACGAAGACGACGATGAAGACATGGAGGACGGAGACAACAGCGAGCAGGAGTTACAGAAGGCCACAGAAGTTCTGTGCGTCGATGGAGGTGCCTCTCTGCATACTTCCCACCGCCAACTCAAACAATGGGTACGGGAAGTTAATGCAGCAGAGCCACCCGTCGAGTCGCGCAAACTCCTGAAGTGGTCCAGCACGCCCATCATCTTCGACATTGAGGATCACCCTGACCGCACAACTGCGGTCGGGTGTTTGCCGATGTTGGTTTCACCAACCATCCGCAACCTCAAGGTCACCAAGATGCTGGTTGACGGCGGGGCCGGCCTGAACCTGATCTCCTCTGCTGTGGTCCGAAAACTATAGATCCCCGACAGCGAGCTCGAGGAGACCGGCACGTTCCAAGGGATCAACCCGGGAAGGAGTAAGCCGAAGGGGAAAATCACACTACCAGTAACCTTTGGCGGAGAGCTAAATTTCAGGACTGAGAGGATCACCTTTGACGTTGCCGATATCCCGTTGCCATACAATGGGATACTTGGTCGTCCAGCGCTCGCCAAGTTCATGGCGGCCTCTCATTACGCCTACAACATGCTCAAGATGCCAGGCCCGATAAGCGTCATCTCTGTCCCCAGCGACAAGAAGGACGCACTTATCTGCGCCGACAAGATTTACCGGGACGCAGCAGCTGCCACAGATAGCAAGGCACTCGCCGTGAAGCTCCCGGGGGGAAGAACAAGACTAAGTCCGGCAAGAGCTCTGGGGTCCACTCTGCCAAACGCACCTCTTCGGAGTGCTGCGCTGCCGTCGAGGATGCACCATCGAGCTCCACCGGCAAGTGCAAGAAGGGAATGGCAGCTCCACCTGCAACCAAGAAGGTGACCACCAAGGAGGACGGCACTGGTGGTACTTTCACCATCAGTGCCACGCTCGATCCTAAATAGGAAAGCGCGCTCGTTGCTTTCCTGCGGGCGAATGTCGACGTGTTTGCATGGCAACCGTCTGACATCCCCCGCGTTCCCAGGAAAGTGATTGAGCACAAGCTTGTCGTTTGTCCTCACGCGCGGCCCGTCAAGCAGAAGGTCAGAAAGCAAGCGGTGGATCGCCAAGAGTTTATCGCCGAAGAAATCAAGAAGCTGGAAGCGGCAGGCCTTGTCAGAGGTGTACTTCATCCCACCTGGCTAGCTAACCCTGTGGTCGTGCGCAAAGCAAATGGGAAGTGGAGGCTTTGTATAGACTTCACTGATGTGAATAAAGCTTGTCCCAAAGATCCATTTCCCTTGCCGCGCATTGACCAGATTGTTGACTCCACGGCTGGATGTGAGTTGCTTTCATTTCTTGATGCATACTCCAGGTACCATCAGATATTTATGGCTGAAGAAGATGAAGAGAAAACCGCGTTCATTACTCCATGTGGCACTTACTGCTTCATACGCATGCCCTTTGGATTGAAGAATGCCGGTTCAACGTTTGCGAGGGTAGTCCACACTACTTTTGAGCCACAGATACACAGGAATGTAGAAGCATACATGGATGATATAGTGGTCAAGAGCAAGGACAAGGATACTCTAATTCAAGATCTAGACAAAACCTTTGTGAATCTGCACAAGATACAACTCAAGCTCAACCCCGAGAAGTGCGTATTCGGAGTCTCCTCCGGCAAGCTTCTCGGGTTCTTTGTGTCCTAGAGGGGGATTGAAGCTAATCCCGACAAGATCAAGGCCATCGAGCAGATTGAGGCTTCGAAGCGCATTAAGGATGTACGAAGGCTTGCCGGCTGTGTGGCTGCTCTCAGCAGGTTCATTTCTAAGTCCGCAGAACGTGCCCTGCCGTTTTTGAAAATCTTGAAAAAGGCAGGTCCAATGAAATGGACTCCGGAAGCGGAGGCAGCGCTGCAGGACTTGAAAAGGTACCTGTCCTCCACTCCAATACTTGTCGCACCTAGGCCTCAAGAGAAGTTGCTGCTGTACTTAGCGGCAACCAATCAAGTGGTTAGTGCTGCGTTGGTGGCGAAAAGGGAGGCAGATGAGGAGCCCACAATCCCGGCAAGCATATCCAGTGACAAGCAGGGGGCTTCCCCGACAAGCTCTGGCCCCGACAAGGATGGGTCTGCACAGATGCAAGAAGAGGTGCGCAGGAAGATGGTGCAGCGCCCAGTTTATTTTGTCAGTTCCCTCTTGCAGGGGGCCAGGTCAAGATACTCTGGGGTGAAGAAGCTGCTTTTCGGCCTCCTCATGGCCTCGAGAAAGCTGCGCCATTACTTCCAAGCACACGAGATAACAGTGGTCACTCGCTTTCCGCTGAAGAGGATACTGCAAAATCCAGAAGCGACAGGCAGGATTGTCGAGTGGGCACTGGAGCTGTCAAGCTTTGGCCTCAAGTTTGAAAATACTTCAACTATTCAGAGCAGAGCATTGGCAGAGTTCATAGCGGAATGGACACCAACGCCAGATGAAGAAATTCCAGAGACAAGCATCCCTGTCAAAGAAGCGAGCAAAGAATGGATAATGCACTTCGATGGTGCCTTCTCGCTGCAAGGCGCCGGCGCTGGCGTGTTGCTTGTCGCGCCCACCGGCGAGCACCTCAAGTACGCCGTCCAGATGCACTTTCCCAAGGAGCAAGCAACGAATAATACTGCAGAGTATGAAGGTTTGCTTGCCGGCCTCAGAGTCGCAGCAGAGCTTGGGATCAAGAAGCTGATTGTGCAGGGTGATTCGCAGTTGGTTGTCCGCCAAGTGAACAAGAGCTACCAGAGTCCATTAATGGAAGCTTACGTCGATGAAGTGAGAAAGCTTGAAGAACACTTTGAAGGCCTACAGATGGAGCATATTCCAAGAGCTCAAAATGACGTCGCAGACGGCCTGTCAAAGTGTGCTGCACTAAAGCTACCTGTGGAACCAGGGATCTTTGTGCTCAAGTTAACTCAACCATCCGTTACACCATCAATTGGACAAAGTAAGAAGAGAAAGTTGGTCTCTGGTGACTATTTACCGGCAGAGCTTCCCGAAGCCGCCGCCAACAAGGTCCCCAAGATCAACGACAAAGTTGCTGAGGAATAGCCTGCTCCTGCAGACCTTGGGGTTTGTACAGTTGAAGCAGGCGTTCCCGACAAGCTTTGCCCCGGCAAGCTTGCCGGGGAACGTCAAGCTCCGGCCGAGCCACAGGTTCTGGCCGTAGAAGCTGACGTTCCCGCAGCACCCCTGATGCCTTTAGTCCTTGTTGTTGAGCCTCAGGCTCCGGCATGGGCACAGCAGATTGTCCGTTTCCTTCAAACTGGAGAACTTCCTGAAGAGCCAGAAGAAGCAGAAAGAATAACCTGACAGTCAAGTGTGTATCAGTTCGTCGGCAATGAATTGTACAGAAGAAGACTCAACGGTGTCAGATTGAAGTGCATTCCCCGGGAAGATGGACAAAAGCTGTTGGCAGAGAACATGGAGGCATATGTGGCCACCACATTGGCGCAAGAGCACTTGCCGGCAAGGCGTTCCGGCAAGGTTTCTTTTGGCCAGAAGCCCTCCAGGATGCAACTGCACAAGTAACCAAGTGTGAAGCGTGCCAGTTCCATGCCAAGCAAATACATCAGCTAGCTCAAGCTCTCCAGACGATCCCTTTGTCCTGGCCATTTTTGGTCTGGGGGCTCGACATCCTCGGCCCTTTTCCCCGCGCAGCCGGGGGCTTTGAGTACTTGTACGTCGCCATCGACAAGTTCACAAAGTGGCCGGAAGTGGAACCAATGAGAAAGGTGACCGCACGGTCAGCAGTCAAGTTCTTTAGGTCAATTGTTTGTCGTTTCGGAATCCCTAACAGGATCATCACCGACAACGGCACACAATTCACAAGTCGCACCTTCATGCAATACGTCCAAGACCTTGGCGCCAAGGTCTGCTTCGCTTCTGTTGCTCACCCGAGGAGCAATGGTCAAGCCGAGAGGGCAAACGCTGAAGTGCTGCGCGGGCTCAAGACAAGAACTTTCAACAGGCTGCACAAATGCTGAAGAAACTGGATTGAAGAGTTGCCGGCGGCTCTTTGGTCAATCAGGACGACACCAAATCGAGCCACTGGACAGACACCCTTTGCTCTTGTCTATGGAGCAGAGGCAGTTCTCCCCACGGAACTCGTATACGGGTCGCCTCAAGTGCTCGCTTACGATGAGCTCGAGCAAGAGCAGCTGCGGCAAGATGATGCACTGCTCCTTGAGGAGGACCGTCTCCAGGCTGCTGTACGAGCTGCTCGATACCAGCAAGCTTTGCGCCGCTACCATAGCCGCAAGGTTAAGGCCAGGAGTCTCGAGGAAGGCGACCTTGTTCTTCGGCGCGTTCAGTCCGCCAAGAATTCCAACAAGTTGACGCCGAAGTGGGAAGGCCCTTATCGGGTGAGACAAGTCACAAGGCCCGGCGCTGTCCGCCTTGAGACCGAAGAGGGCTTACCGGTGAGCAACTCCTGGAACATTGAGCACCTTCGCAAGTTTTACCCATAAGGCGCGGTTGCCGTGATCCGCTCCGGCAACCACCTTTTGTACAAGTCTTGCCGCTGTTGCATGTAAGCCTTTGTACAAAGCCGGGCGCAGACCCCGTGCATCAGTAAAACTTTTGTACCTCGCACAACTTGTCGTTTCATGCCTTTTCGTTTTTATTGCATGTATTATCTGACACTTTGTGCAGCACGCACCCCCGGTAAGCAATAACGAGCCGCAAGGCTCCATATCTGTGTTTCCTTCCTTTTCTTTTCTCAAGCAGAAGAAGTTTTCCTCGCACACAAGTTTGCCGGGGGGAAGGAGACAGTGGTATGGACCAAGTGCCGTTCAAGAAAGCCTCGCCTTGCCAGGAAGCAGATGACACGAAAGCTAAGTTGCCAAAGTTTGAATGATCAAATTTTTAAATTTTAAAGTTATCTTCCTTGAACGACCGCACTTTGTATGGAAAACCTGTGCGCGGAGGAACCTACTCGTAGCTAGCCGCGCCCTTACTTTGTTTCGAGCACGCTCAACGGCTTAAGTGTGCTGCGACAAGTGTCGCGCCCTTACTTCGTTTTTGAGTTCGCTCAACAACCTAAGTGTGCTGCGACTAGCTGAGGCGAGGTTTCTTGCCGGTAGCGGCATTGCCAGCAGGCTGCTGAAGTTCCGCACTCAGCGCTCGCGGCAAGGGTCCCTTTGCCGGCAAGTTCCCTAAAAGTGTAGGGTAAAAGCATACAAAGCAAAGAAGTCGAACAAAGGAAATAACATTGCGTCGACTACCCAAAATAAAGTTATATTACAAGATGAGTCGCTGTTCTAACAAACTATTGTCCATAACGTGGTTGGCAGGGACAAAGGAAGCAAAAAGGAAAACAGCCTAGTCTGCACGGTCGCCGTCGACTCTCTTGATCTTGCCCACCTTGGCCACGATAGGTGCGACAAGGGTCTTGAGCGCCTCCTGGTCGGCGTCGGGCGGCAAGGTCCTGAGGACGTTATCAAGGTTGAGTCCTGGGTTGCGGTAGGCTATCTTCATCAGCACCCTCTCCATGACTCCTGTGCAAAGCATGCGCGCCTCGTTCGCCAACTGCGTGGGGATCCTCTCCCGGAGCTGTTGGAGGGCCGGAGCCACTCCCCTGAAAAACAAGCTTAGCTTGGCGCTGTGAGGGAGGTTCTCGTCGGTGGAGTAGCCGAGGTGCTCCGTCCCCAGCCCCGCCAACTCCCTGTCGATATCAGCGGCGGCAGCGACAAGCCCCTCGGTCCAGTGCTCCACCGTCAGCCTGAAGTTATTTTGGGAGAGGGCGGCGCTGTCCAACAGTGCCCTCTCAGCCCTGAGGTCCTCCTTCAGCTTCGTCTCCCGATTTCTAGCGCTGTCAAGTGATGCGGTGAGGGTGGACAGCTTCAACTCCAAGTCTGCAACGGAATCCTTGGCGATGGCGAGCTCCTTGCCCTTGTCGGAGAGACGGACCTGCAGCTCGGAGTGGCTGTGGGCGTCCTTCTCCCTCTCCGACACGAGCGCAGCAACCTTCTCCTCGCTCGTTTTCAAGTGGATCTCCAGTTGCGCCACCCTCGCCTCCAAGTCTCTCTTGGCGGTCTCAGCAGCCGCAGCGGCGCCCTTAGCCTCCTGCAGAGCTCCGCCAAGAGACTGTTCGCGCGCAGCAAGGTCGTCCTCGTGGCTGTCGAGGTCGACTTTCCGCTGCGTTAGTTCACCTTCCCGCCGAGACAGCTCTTCGGCGGCGAGCCGTTGCTGCTCTTCTGCTTCGGCCTTCTCAAGTATGAACGCCTAATGCGCCTCGGCGAGCTCCTCCCGCTCCTCCGCCAAGGATCGGAGGGCCGCCTGGTTGGCGGCCCGGAGCTCTTCGGCGCGCTTCTCCAAGTCGACACCCGCCTTGGCGGCCACAGCCTCTCGGGGCTCCAGCTTGGCCTGCCTGGCGCGGTACAGGGCCAGAAGCCTCCGCAGAAGCTGCTCCTCCTCGGGCTCGCTACTGCTGTCGGGCGCGTCAACAAACTTCAGCCTGGCGGAGGCGAGGACTTCCCCATCGAAGACCTCTCCCTCCGCGGGCGCCCTTGACGAAGATGCCCACGGGAGCTGAATGAAGACCCCGTTTCCAGCCTCCAGGTAGGCGCCAGTTTCGGCCGGGGCAGCAGCAGGGTCGGCGGTCGGTGCAGCGTCGGACGCTCCTGCGGCCTCAGGGCCGTCAGTGCGACCGCCGGTCCCCTCCTCAGCTGCCGCATCGGCGGCCTTGGCTGCCTCTTCGACGGCGGGCTCGTCAGTGCCGATCGCCTCTTCGGTAGCCGCGGCGTCACCAGTATTGCCGCGCGCGTCCTCCTCGGTGACGGCCTCCGTTTCCATCGGCTCTGGAGCGGACGAGTCTGAAGACAAGAAGAGAAGAAGAACGAAGAAAGTAACTGTCAAGCAAATATCCAAAAAAGAGAAATCCAAGAGAAGAAAAGAACAAGGGTTACCTGCGTGGGCCTCTTCTTCGATGGGGTTCCTCGCCGGGGAGTCCTCCCTCGGCGGCGTGGTGGTAGCCCCCGCCGGCGGAGGGCAGCTGGCGCCTTCCCTTGGCGGGGTGCTCGCCCTTGGCGGAGTACTCGCCCTTGGCGGGGTACTCGCTCTTGGCGGAGTACCTGCCCTTGGCGGGGTGTCCTCCCTCGCCGGGGAGCTCCTCCTTGGCGGAGAGTTCGAGACGCGCGGCTCGTCGGGAGCGATCTCTTGGCGCTCCTGAGGCTGCTGCTCCGCTTCTGCACAAGTCAACGAACAAACAAAACATTAACAAGGATAAAAAGCCCATGCGCGCCCGACAAGCGGAGAGTGGTCAGAAGACTTACGCTGGGGGCTACTCTGCGGAGCAGCTGCCTAGTCCGGCAAGCCTGTCGCACGCGCATCCCCTGCTGCTGTGACGGGCTCGTCCTCAAGGTCGACCACTGGGATCTTGGCCCTCTTCGCCGCCCTTTGGGCCAGGGTCCTGGAAGACAGACAAAATCAGAATCAGGCGAAGAAAGTTCAAGACAAGAGCAACAAAAATCGAAGGAAACAAGAGTTGCCAGTACTTACTCTTCCTCCTCCTCGTCAGAACTGAGCACGGAGAAATCAAAATCCACCTCGCGCGTCCCGGCGCGAGGAGCTGGAGGAGTAGGCTCCCTCGGCCGCTTGGCGGGAGCAGGGACGGTGGTCTGAGAAGACCCCGCTCCAGTTGTCGCCGAGGCACGAGGGGCGGCAGGAGCGTTAGCCCCAGCCCGGGAAGACCCTCCTCCAGCCGCTGCTGAAGCGCGGGGCACTCCCTTGGCGGCCTTTCCCGCCGCGGTGGCGCGTGTCGGACGGCGCTGCGGCTGCTGGCCCGCCGGCTGCCCCGCCATGTCTGTGGCTTTGCGGAGGCGCCTCCTCACTGGAGCCGGAGGACTTGCCGGTGGCGGTGAACTACCCGAGGATGAAGAAGAAGAGTCGAGATTCAAAGACCCGCCTGAGTCTTAGGCGGAATCGCTCGATCCGGCGCCCTGCTCGGCGGGCCCGCTCGACTCTATGCCTTGCTCGGCGGCCTCGCTTGTCCCAGCGGGTTGCCCGGCAGGCTTTATCACTCTGAGGAGCTCTTCCTCCTCGGCCAGACTTACCGCCTTCGCTGCATCCGCCTCCTCCAAAGTATATCCGAATTCGCCCGCGGCCCTGGCTGCAGCTGCCTCCTCCAACCTGGTGGCAATATAAGCCATCTCCTGGTCGGTGGTGTCGTAGGTGAGGCCTCTCTTCTCATCGAGATTGATTGGCTGCTCCACCAAGTTGTCGAAGAACGTTTGCACGGCTTCGTCAGAAGGCTCCCGCCAAGTGGGGTCAATCCCATGGGAGTCACACCACGGCATCGCCGCGCGGATAGCGCTGAGCGACGAATTGTTGCATAGCGGAACTACGCCCCGCGGCAATGCAAACCACTCTGGATGTTTGGGGTCGTGCTTGAATAGCTCATGGAGCATTCCGTTGAGCTCCATGACAGTGAAATTGTAGTTGAGGCCTGGGCGCAGCCTCATAAACTCTGCCGCGTTACCAAACTCCCAAGCAGGCCTTTTCCTCTCCTGCAAGGGAGCGATGCGGCGGCGAAGGAAATCTGCTCCGACAGCCCCTACAGTGAGCCTGGCTTGCCGGAGGCGAAGAATCCTAGTGATGGCTATCTTCAGCTTGTCGTCCTGAGGGGCCAGGTCACTCCAGTCATTGCCGCGCACTATTGCAACTTGGCGCAGGGAAGTGAACTGCTGTGGTTCATCCTCCATGATCCAGCACCATTTGGCCCTCCACTCCTCCCACTTGCCGCGGAGCTCCCCAGTCAAGTAGGCCTCTTTCTTATGGAGCCTGAAGATCCAAGAAATCCCGCCGGACAGAGGAGACCCAGACTCGACTCGAGGCGTAAAATAATGGCGGAAAAGAGCTACATTGGGATAGACTCCGACAAAGTTCTCGCACAGATGTGCGAAAACGGCCATGGTCAAGACAGCGTTTGGGGTGAAATCAAGGAGATGAAACCCGTAGGTATTCATAATATCACAGAAGAACTCCGAGTAGGGCGGGCAGAGCCCGCAGTAGAAGAACAGAGCAAAAAAGGCGTATCCTCCCGGAAACATGTCGCAGGCCTCAGCGGGGAGTACCTTGGTGCGCGGGTGCGCTTTTGTCTCCCTCGACCAGAAGAGGTAGAAGGAGTCCTTCAGCTCCTCCGTGCTGAGCCTTGGTGGGAAGACCGCCATCTTCTTCCGCATTGATGCTAGCTTCAGCGCCCTGGCAGTCTTCGCGGCTTTCGCCTTGTCGCCCTTCGGGGCCATGGCGGGGACGGCGAGGGAAGTCGGCGGCGCTGGAGAAGCTGGCGGCGGCGGAGGAAGGGCGAAGCGCTGCTCTCTTTCAACCTTCGGGAAGGAGGGGAGCAGAGGGGGTTTCTGGAGGATGAAGAAGCAGCGGGCGAATGGAAGGAACTGCCCCTGTCCCCCCTGCTTTTAAGGGGGAGAGGGGGGCGTTCCGCATTTCCCCCATTAAAGAAACAGGCCACGATCTCTCCCACGACGCCACAATCGACGCATGCCGTTAGGGAGAGGCGCGGTGGATACGGAGTGGGATGCGGCGCGCCGTGGGTCGCGTGTGCCCGTGCACTATTTTGGGCCTGGCCCAACAGCGCTCGGCACCGTGTGTGGCCCAGGCCCGGGGGCTCCTGTCGGTGTACTAAAGTAGGGGTACCTTAGTATCCCGACTTGTGCACGGGCAGTAGCAGCGTCCCGTGGCAGGGCTTGCCACGCGCCCGCCAAGGCCCACTATGGTTCCTTTCGAGCCATTCAAGAACAAAGTATTCAAGTTAAAGAAACAAGACCCCGACAAGAGGAGCTTGCCGGGAAGGGCGCTCCAGGCTCAAAACCGCCCCTTTGGCACAAGACCCTGGCAAGAGGAGCTTGCCAGGAAGGCCAAAACATGGCATTTCAGGAGACTTGCCGTGGTGCATCGCGCGTCCCGGCAAGGCCCGGGGAGCGACAAGCTCCCGAGCGCGACAAGTTAACAACCACGGCAAGGTGCAAGCCGCGGCAAGCTTCCACTACGTGTCCGCGCTCCAGCTCATCCGGCCACGCGTCGCCCTGGGGCCCTTCCAGGTGCACGTGGCGGAAGGCTATGCAGCCTGGGGTACACGATGGCGAGCTGCGATGACGAGGCCACCATCGTGGCGAACGGAGACGCCCTGACGGACGCTTTTTTGCACTGTTTGGGGCGACGGCGACGGGCATTTAATGCCCTTGTGCCCTGCCGTCAGGGTTAGGTATAAAGCACTATGCATACACTGTTCCAACTACCACCATTTTTACATTTTTACCCTCATCTGCGTTGCCACCTGTCGGTGACCCCTTCGACCTATAAAAGGAGGCCCATGCGCAACGTAGAGGGGGTTCCGATCTTCGATCACTCTCACGCTCGGTGTTGCTAGCGATAAGCATTGTAGCACTTCTCTCTCCCGAGCCAAGAACACAATACAAACCAAGGCAGGAGTAGGGTTTTACGCATCCGTGCGGCCCGAACCTGGGTAAACTGCTCGCGTGCACGCTTCGATCCGCTCTTTGTGCATCCTCCGCCCCCCTTGCCGTACCGAAAAGGGGCTCCGGTCCCATAGGTGTTCGTGGGCGATCAGTTTCCCCGACAGTCTCCATCGCCTGAAAAGAGGATTTTCATTTCTGAAGACTTTCCCATTCCTGATGATCCATATGTTCCATGCAGCAGTGAAAACCACTTCAGTAAAGAATGGTTTGCCAAAATCAGCCCGTGCTTTGAAAGCCATTTGGAAGGTGGTCATACCAGGCCTTGGATCCCAGGAGATTTGCAAATAATTCCAAACTCTTTGGCTGAAGATGCATGAGAAGAAAAGGTGGCTCACATCTTCATGAATATGATGAGGACAGAGAACACACGTAAGATCATCAACATGCCAATGCCTGCGCTGAAGCATATCTCTGGTATTCAGTCTGTCTCTAAGCAGTAGCCAGCCAAACATTTTAATCTTCATTGTGCAGGCACATTTCCATATCCAAGGGAAGATAGGATCAGCAACTATGTGCTGATGTACCTGGGTGTAGTATGATTTGGGCCTAAAAGATCCTTTATTAAAAGGCCAAATCCAACTATCAGTGGCTTGGGAAGTATGCTGAGTATTCAGAACAGTCTGTAGCTCCTTCAGTTCATCAAAAGCTTATGTGGAGAGAGGCAGGTGAAAACTCACCATGAGATCCTGAATGTGCTGGTTATATTGTTGAATTCATTCATGATGCTACTGAAAATTATTATGAGGGAGGAACCTATGCTTGTAGGAATTGCAATAATATCAAGTTTCCTCTCTATGTGTTGAAAATTTTGAAGCTATGCTTGTTTTGCTTTCCTATGCTAGTTGATTATTGTGCCCATAAGTTGTTTGCTCACAAAATCCCTATGCATAGGAAGTGGGTTAGACTTAAATGTGCTAGCCATATTCTTCATGATGCTCTCCTTATGTTTCAATCCTTGTCTTTTACGCGAGCATCATTGAAATCATCATGCCTAGCTAGGGGCGTTAAACGATAGCACTTGTTGGGAGGCAACCCAACTTTATTTTAGTTTCTTTGTTTTTTCTGCTGTTAGTGAATAAATATTGCATCTAGCCTCTGATTATATGTGGTTTCATGTTTTGTTTAGTGTTTGTGCCAAGTAGAACCTTTGGAAAGACTTGTGTGAAGTTTATGTGATCTTGATGTGAAAAACAGAATCGTTAGCGCTTGCTAAAGTAGTCGTGGGATTTTACTAGAGCGTGATTTTTAGTTGATTCTTTTTGCAGATGATTGGTAGACCAATTCCTCAAATTTACCAATTTAGTTTGAATTTTTTGGAGTTCCAGAAGTAGGCGAACCCTTCAGATTACTACAGACTGTTCTGTCTTTGACAGATTCTGTTTTTCGTGTGTTGTTTGCTTATTTCAATGCATCTATGAGTAGTATTGGGAAGTATGAACCATAGAGAAGTTTGAATACAGTAGGTTTAACATCAATATAAACAAAGAATGAGTTCATTGCAGTACCTTTGAGTAGTGGTTTGCTTTCTTATACTAACGGAGCTCACGAGATTTTTGTCTAAGTTTTGTGTTGTGAAGTTTTCAAGTTTTGAGTATTGCTTTGATGGACTATGGAACAAGGAGTAGCAAAGGCCTAAGCTTGGGGATTCCCATGGAACCCCAAGTAAATTCAAGATAATCAAAATCCTAAGCTTGGGGATGCCCCAGGAAGGCATCCCCTCTTTCATCTTCATCCATCGGTAACTATACTTGGAGCTATATTTTTATTCGCAACATGTTATGTGTTTTGCTTGGAGCGTCAATTTATTTTAGTTTGTTTTGCTTGATGTTTGAATAATATCCCAAGATCTGAAATTCTTAATGTTAGAGAGTCTTCACATAGTTACACAATTATTCAACTAATCATTGATCTTCACTTATATCTTTCAGAGTAGTTTGTTGTTTGCTCTAGTGCTTCACTCACATCTTTTAGAGCATGGTGGTGGTAATATTTTGTAGAAATTGTTGAACTCTCATGCTTCACTTATATCTATTTGAGAGTCTATTAAAACAACATGGTAATGTGTTTAGGCTAAAGAAACTAGTCTTCACATGATAGACATCCAATGTCAATGTACTAAAAAAATTCACACTAAGTGCATTGAATAGAATGAGATGTTGGATGCTTGATAATTGTTTTGAGATATGAGGATAGTGATATTAGAGTCATGCTAGTGGAGTTATTATGAAATTGAGAAATACTTGTGTTAAGGTTAGTGATTCACGTAGCATGCACGTATGGTGAACCACTATGTGACGAAGTTAGAGCATGAGGTATTTGTAAAGTGTCAACCTTTGTGTGGAGGTCGGGGGCACACGATGGTTAACTCCTATGAACCTCCCCTCTAGGAGCATGCGCTGATTTCTTTGTTTTGATGACTCGTAGATTTTTGCAATAAGTATATGAGTTCTTATGACTAATGTTGAGTCCATGGATTATACGCACTCTCACCCTTCCACCATTGCTAGCCTCTCTTGTACCGCACAACTTTCGCCGGTGCCATACACCCACTATATATCCTTCCTCAAAACAGCCACCATATTATTCCTCAAAACAGCCACCATACCTACCTATCATGGCATTTCCATAGCCATTCCGAGATATATTGCCATGCAACTTTCCACCGTTCCGTTCATATGACACGCTTCATATTGTCATATTGCCATGCATGATCATGTAGTTGACATCGTATTTGTGGCAAAGCCACCATGCATAATTTTTCATACATGTCACTCTTGATTCATTGCACATCCTGGTACACCACCGGAGGCATTCATATAGGGTCATACTTTGGTCTAGTATCGAGTTGTAAATCAATAAAAGTGTGATGATCATCATTATTAGAGCATTGTCCCGTGTGAGGAAACAAAAAAATCAAAACAAAAAAGATAAAGGCGAAATAAAAAAAGGATGGCCCAAAAAAATATAGAGAGGGGCTAAAAAAAGAGAAAGCCCCTCCAAAAAATGAGAGAAAAGAGAGAAGGGACAATTGCTACTATCTTTTTCCACACTTGTGCTTCAAAGTAGCACCATGCTCTTCATGATAGAGAGTCTCATGTTTAGTCACTTTCATATACTAGTGGAAATTTCATTATAGAACTTGGCTTGTATATTCCAACGATGGGCTTCCTCAAATGCCCTAGGTCTTCATGAGCAAGCAAGTTGGATGCACACCCACTTAGTTTCTTTTGTTGAGCTTTCATACATTTTTAGCTCTAGTGCATCCGTTACATGGCAATCCCTACTCACTCACATTGATATCTATTGATGGGCATCTCCATAGCCCGTTGATACGCCTAGTCGATGTGAGACTATCTTCCTCCTTTTTGTCTTGTCCACAACCACCTCTCTATTCCACATAGTGCTATGTCCATGGCTCACGCTCATGTATTGTGTGAAAGTTGAAAGGTTTGAAAAGATAGAGTATGAAAACAAGTGCTTGGCTGAAATCGGGGTTGTGCATGATATGAATATTTTGTGTGATGAAGAGGGAGCATAGCCAGACTATATGATTTTGTAGGGATAACTTTCTTTAGCCATAGTATTTTGAGAAGACATGATTGCTTTGTTAGTATTGCTTGAAGTATTGTTATTTCTTATGTCAATATAGACTTTTATCTTGAATCTTTCATATCTGAACATTCATGCCACAATTAAGAGAATTACATTGAAAAACTATATTGGTTAGCATTCCACATCAAAAATTCTATTTTTATCATTTACCTACTCGAGGACGAGCATGAATTAAGCTTGGGGATGTTGATATGTCTCCAATGTATCTATAATTTTTTATTGTTCCATGCTATTATATTATCCTTCTAGGATGTCTTATGGGCTTTATTATACACTTTTATATGATTTTTGGGACTAACCTATTAACCCAGAGCCCAGTGCCAGTTTCTGTTTTTCTCCTATTTTAGGGTTTTACAGAAAAGGAAAATCAAACGGAGTCCAATTGACGAGCCAATTTTTGACGATTTTTTCTGGACCAAAAGAAGCCCCCGAAGCAAAAGAGTTGGGCCAGGAGAGCCACGGGCTGCCCTCGAGGGTGGGGGCCACGCCCTGGGCAGGGGGCGCGTCCCCCTATCTCGAGGACGGCCCGTAGCTCCCCTTTACTTGGCCCCGACTCCAAAAATCCTATAAATACTAAAACCTTCGAAAATTAACCTAGATCGGGAGTTCCGCCGCCAAAAGCCTCTCTAGCCACCGAAAACCAATCTACACCCGTTCTGGCACCCTGCCCGAGGGGGGAATCCCTCTCCGGTGGCTATCTTCATCATCCCGGCGCTCTCCATGACGAGGAGGGAGTAGTCCACCCTCGGGGCTGAGGGTATGTACCAGTAGCTATGTGTTTGATCTCTCTCTCTCTCGTGTTCTTGAGATGGCACGATCTTGATGTATCGCGAGCTTTGCTATTCTAGTTGGATCTTCTTATCCCCCTCTACTCTCTTGTAATGGATTGAGTTTTCCCTTCGAAGTTATCTTATCAGATTGAGTCTTTAAGGATTTGAGAACACTTGATGTATGTCTTGCACGTGCTTATCTGTGGTGACAATGGGATATCATGTGATCTACTTGATGTATGTTTTGGTGATCAACTTGCGGGTTCCGTGACCTTGGGAATCTATGCATAGGGGTTGGCACACGTTTTCGTCTTGACTCTCCGGTAGAAACTTTGGGGCACTCTTGGAAGTTCTATGTGTTGGTTTAATAGTTGTTTCTGAGATTGTGTGATGCATATCGTATAACCATGCCCACGGATACTTGAGGTGACAATGGAGTATCTAGGTGACATTAGGGTTTTGGTTGATGTGTGTCTTAAGGTGTTATTCTAGTACGAACTCTATGATAGATTGAACGTTATTACGGACTCTTGAATAGATCGATCAGAAAGAATAGCTTTGAGGTGGTTTCGTACCCTACCATAATCTCTTCGTTTGTTCTCTGCTATTAGTTACTTTGGAGTGACTCTTTGTTGCATGTTGAGGGCTAGTAATATGATCCAATTATGTTATCCTTGTTGAGAGAACTTGCACTAGTGAAAGTATGAACCCTAGGCCTTCTCTACTATCATTGCAATACCGTTTATGCTCACGTTTACCACTTGCTACCTTGCTGTTTTTATATTTTCTTTTTACAAAAAACCATATCTACCATCCATATTGCACTTGTATCACCATCTCTTCGCCGAACTAGTGCACCTATACAATTTACCATTGTATTGGGTGTGTTGGGGACACAAGAGACTCTTTGTTATTTGGTTGCAGGGTTGTTTGGGAGAGACCATATTCATCCTACGCCTCCCACAGATTTGCTACTGTCCTACAAACCTCTGCACTTGGAGGCCTAACAACGTCTACAAGAAGAAGGGTGCGTAGTAGACATCGATCAGCTACGTCCGGTCCTTGTGAAGGTTAAAACAGCACATACTTGACGAAAAATCGTTGTGGTTTTGTATGCGTAGGTAAGAACGGTTCTTGCTAAGCCCGTAGCAGCCACGTAAAACTTGCAACAACAAAGTAGAGGACGTCTAACTTGTTTTTGCAGGGCATGTTGTGATGTGATATGGTCAAGACATGATGAGTTATACGTTATTGTATGAGATGATCATGTTTTGTAAAGTTATCGGCTTGGCAGGAGCCATATGGTTGTTGCTTTATTGTATGAAATACAGTCGCCATGTAATTGATTTACTTTATCACTAAGCGGTAGCGATAGTCGTGGAAGCAATAGTTGGTGAGACGATAACGATGCTACGATGGAGATCAAGGTGTCGCGCCGGTGATGAAGGTGATCATGACGGTGCTTTGGAGATGGATATCAAAAGCACAAGATGATGATGGCCATATCATGTCACATATTTTGGTTGCATGTGATGTTTATCTTATTATGCTTCTTATTTTGCTTAGTACGGCGGTACCATTATAAGATGATCCCTTACAAAATTTCAAGGTATAAGTGTTATCCCTGAGTATGCACCGTTGCGAAAGTTCGTCGTGCTGAGACACCACGTGATGATCGGGTTTGATAAGCTCTATGTTCACATACAATGGGTGTAAGCCAGTTTTGCACACGCAGAATACTCGGGTTAAACTTGACGAGCCTAACATATGCAGATATGGCCTCAGAACGCTGGAGACCGAAAGGTCGAGCGTGAATCATATAGTAGATATGATCAACATAAGATGTTCACCATTGAAAACTACTCCATCTCACGTGATGATCGGACATGGTTTAGTTGATTTGGATCACGTGATCATTTAGATGACTAGAGGGATGTCTATCTAAGTGGGAGTTCTTTAAGTAATATGATTAATTGAACTTTAATTTCTCATGAACTTAGTCCTAATAGTTTTTGCATATCTATGTTGTTGTAGATCAATGGCCCGTGCTACCGTTCCTTTGAATTTTAATGCATTCCTAGAGAAAGCTAAGTTGAAAGATGATGGTAGCAATTACATGTACTGGGTTTGTAACTTGAGGATTATCCTCATTGCTGCACAGAAGAATTATGTCCTTGAAGTACCGCTAGGTGACAAGCCCCCTCCCGCTAATGTAGACGCTTTGAAAGTCTGGCAGACGCGGTTTGATGACTACACGATAGTTCAGTGTGCCATGCTTTACGGCTTAGAACCGGGACTTCAACGATGTTTTGAACGTCATCGACCATATGAGATGTTCCAGGAGTTGAAGTTAATATTTCAAGCAAATGCCCGGATTGAGAAATATGAGATTTCCAATAAGTTCTATAGCTGCAAGATGGAGGAAAATAGTTCTATCAGTGAACACTTGCTCAGAATGTCTGGGTACTACAATCATATGACTCAACTTGGTTGCAAAGTTGATGAAGATAGTGTTATTGATAGAGTTCTTCAATCACTGCCACCAAGCTATAAAGGCTTCGTGATGAACTATAACATGCAAGGGATGCACAAGACAATTCCCGAGCTCTTCGCTATGCTCAAGGCTGCGGAGATAGAAATCAAAAAGGAGCATCAAGTGTTGATGGTTAACAAGACCATTAGTTTCAAGAAAAAGGGCAAGGGAAAGAAGGGGAACTTCAAAAAGAATAGCAAAACAATTGCTACTCCCACGAAGAAACCCAAGTCTGGAGCCAAGCCTAAAACTGAGTGCTTCTACTGCAAAGGGACTGGACACTGGAAGCGGAACTGCCCCAAGTATTTGGCGGATAAGAAGGATGGCAAGGTGAACAAAGGTATATGTGATATACATGTTATTGATGTGTACCTTACTAATGCTTGTAGTAGTACCTCGGTATTTGATACCGGTTCGATTGCTAATATTTGTAACTCTAAACAGGGACTACGGATTAAACGAAGATTGGCTAAGGACGAGGTGACGATGTGCGAGGGAAATGGTTCCAAAGTCGATGTGATCGCCGTCGACACGCTACCTCTACATCTACCTTCGGGATTAGTTTTATACCTGAATAATTGTTATTTGGTGCCAGCGTTAAGCATGAACATTATATCTGGATCTTGTTTATTGCGAGACGATTATTCATTTAAAACTGAGAATAATGGTTGTTCTATTTATATGAGTAATATCTTTTATGGTCATGCACCCTTGAAGAGTGGTCTATTCTTGTTGGATCTCGATCGTAGTGATACACATATTCATAATATTGAAGCCAAAAGATTCAAGGTTAATAATGATAGTGCAACTTATTTGTGGCACTGCCGTTTAGGTCATATTGGTGTAAAGCGCATGAAGAAACTCCATAGTGATGGACTTTTGGAATCACTTGATTATGAATCACTTGGTGCTTGCGAACCATGCCTCATGGGCAAGATGACTAAAACTCCGTTCTCCGGAACAATGGAGCGAGCAACAGATTTGTTGGAAATCATACATACTGATGTATGTGGACCAATGAGTGTTGAAGCTCGTGGCGGGTATCGTTATTTTCTGACCGTCACTGATGATGTGAGCAGATATGGGTATATCTACTTAATGAAACACAAGTCTGAAACATTTGAAAAGTTCAAAGAATTTTAGAGTGAAGTAGAGAATCATCGTAATAAGAAAATAAAGTTCCTGTGATCTGATCGTGGAGGTGAATATTTGAGTTACGAGTTTGGTCTTCATTTGAAACAATGTGGAATAGTTTCACAACTCACGCCACCCGGAACACCACAGCGTAATGGTGTGTCCGAATGTCGTAACCGTGCTTTATTAGATATGGTGCGATCTATGATGTCTCTTACTGATTTACCACTATCGTTTAGGGTTGTGCATTAGAGACAGCTGCATTCACGTTTAATAAGGGCACCATCTAAAAATCCGTTGAGATGACGCCTTATGAACTATGGTTTGGCAAGAAATCAAAGTTGTCGTTTCTTAAAATTTGGGGCTGTGATGCTTATGTGAAAAAGCTTCAACCTGATAAGCTCGAACCCAAGTCGGAGAAATGTGTTTTCATAGGATACCCAAAAGAGACAGTTGGGTACACCTTCTATCACAGATCCGAAGGCAAGATATTCGTTGCTAAGAATGGATCCTTTCTAGAGAAGGAGTTTCTCTCGAAAGAAGTGAGTGGGAGGAAAGTGGAACTTGATGAGGTAATTGTACCTTCTCCCGAATTGGAAAGTAATACATCACAGAAACTAGTTCCAGTGATTCCTACACCAATTAGTGAGGAAGCTAATAATGATGATCATGAAACTTCAGATCAAGTTTCTGCGGAACTTCGTAGATCAACCAGATTACGTTCCGCACCAGAGTGGTACGGCAACCCAGTTCTGGAAGTCATGTTACTAGACCATGATGAACCTACGAACTATGAGGAAGTGATGATGAGCCCAGATTCCGCAAAATGGCTTGAGGCCATGAAATCTGAGATGGGATCCATGTATGAGAACAAAGTGTGGACTTTGGTTGACTTGCCCGGTGACGGCAAGGCATCGAAAATAAATGGATCTTCAAGAGGAAGACCGACGCTGACGGTAATGTTACTGTTTACAAAGCTCGACTTGTTGCGAAAGGTTTTCGACAAGTTCAAGGAGTTGACTACGATGAGACTTTCTCACCCGTAGCGATGCTTAAGTCTGTCCGAATCATGTTAGCAATTGCCACATTTTATGATTATGAAATCTGGCAAATGGATGTCAAAACTGCATTCCTGAATGGATATCTCAAAGAAGAGTTGTATATGATGCAACCAGAAGGTTTTGTCGATCCTAAAGGTGCTAACAAAGTGTGCAAGCTCCAGCGATCCATCTATGGAATGGTGCAAGCATCTCGGAGTTGGAATATACGCTTTGATGAGGTGATCAAAGCATATGGTTTTATACAGACTTTTGGAGAAGCATGTATTAACAAGAAAGTGAGTGGGAGCTCTGTAGCATTTTTGATATTATATGTGGATGACATATTGTTGATTGGAAATGATATAAAATTTCTGGATAGCATAAAAGGATACTTGAATAAGATTTTTTTTCAATGAAAGACCTCGGTGAAGCTGCTTACATATTAGGCATCAAGATCTATAGAGATAGATCAAGACGCTTAATTGGACTTTCACAAAGCACATACCTTGATAAAGTTTTGAAGAAGTTCAAAATGGATCAGTCAAAGAAAGGGTTCTTGCCTGTGTTACAAGGTGTGAAGTTGAGTAAGACTCAATGCCCGACCACTGCAGAAGATAGAGAGAAAATGAAAGTCATTCCCTATGCCTCAGCCATAGGATCTATCATGTATGCAATGATGTGTACCAGACCTGATGTGTGCCTTGCTATAAGTCTAGCAGGGAGGTACCAAAGTAATCCAGGAGTGGATCATTGGACAGCAGTCAAGAACATCCTGAAGTACCTGAGAAGGACAAAGGATATGTTTCTCGTGTATGGAGGTGACAAAGAGCTCATCGTAAACGATTACGTCGATTCAAGCTTTGACACTGATCCAGATGACTCTAAGTCACAAACCGGATATGTATTTTTATTAAATGGTGGAGCTGTCAGTTGGTGCAGTTCCAAGCAGAGCATCGTGGCGGGATCTACGTGTGAAGCAGAACACATAGCTGCTTTGAAAGCAGAAAATGAAGGAGTCTGGATGAAGGAGTTCATATCCGATTTAGGTTTAATGCATAGTGCATCGGGTCCAATGAAAATCTTTTGTGACAACACTGGAGCAATAGCCTTGGCGAAGGAATCCAGGTTTCACAAGAGAACAAAGCACATCAAAAGACGCTTCAATTCCATCCAAGATCTAGTCAAGGAGGGAAACATAGAGATTTGCAAGATACGTACGGATCGGAATGTTGCAGACCCGTTGACTAAGCCTCTTCCACGGCCAAAACATGATCAACACCAAGACTCCATGGGTGTTAGAATCATTACTTTGTAATATAGATTATTGATTCTAGTTCAAGTGGGAGACTGAAGGAAATATGCCCTAGAGGCAATAATAAAGATGTTATTTGTATTTCCATATATCATGATAAATGTCTTTTATTCATGCTAGAATTTTATTAACCGGAAACTTAGTACATGTGTGAATACATAGACAAAACATTATGTCCCTAGTATGCCTCTACTAGACTAGCTCATTGATCAAAGATGGTTATGTTTCCTAGCCATAGACATGAGTTGTCATTTGATCAACGAGATCACATCATTAGGAGAATGATGTGATGGACAAGACCCATCCGTTAGCTTCGCACTATGATCGTTTAGTTTTACTGCTATTGCTTTCTTCATAACTTATACATGTTCCTATGACTATGAGATTATGCAACTCCCGAATACCGGAGGAACACCTTGTGTGCTATAAAACGTCACAACGTAACTGGGTGATTATAAAGATGCTCTACATGTGTTTCCGAAGGTGTTCGTGGTGTTGGCATAAATCAAGAATAGGATTTGTCACTCGAGTGTCGGAGAGGTATCTCTGGGCCCTCTCGGTAATACACATCGTAATAAGCCTTGCAAGCAAATGACTAATGAGTTAGTTAAGAGATGATGTATTACGGAATGAGTAAAGAGACTTGGCGGTAACGAGATTGAACTAGGTATTGAGATACTGACGATTGAATCTGTGGCAAGTAACATACGGATGACAAAAGGAACAACGTATGTTGTTATGCGGTTTGACCGATAAAGATCTTCATAGAATATGTAGGAGCCAATATGAGCATCCAGGTTCCACTATTGGTTATTGACCGGAGATGTGTCTCGGTCATGTCTACATAGTTCTCGAACCTGTAGGGTCCGCACGCTTAAAGTTTCGATGACAGTTATATTATGAGTTTATGAGTTTTGGTGTACCGAAGGTTGTTCGGAGTCCCGGATATGATCACGGACATGACGAGGAGTCTCTAAATGGTCGAGACATAAAGATTGATATATTGGACGACTATATTCGGACACCGGAATGGTTTCGGGGGTTATCGGATATATACCGGAGTAACGGGGGGTTACCAGAACCCCCCGAAGGTTATCGGGCCTCATGGGCCCAATTGGTAAAGGAGGAGAGGCGGCCAAGGGGCAGCCGCGCGCCCCTCCCCCCAAGTCCGAATTGGACAAGGAGGTGGGGGCGGCGCCCCCCCTTTCCTTTTCCTTCTCCCTCCTTCCCTCTCCACTCCTAATCCAACAAGAAAAAGGGAGGGAGTCATACTCCTGGCACGCCCTCCTGGCCGACCTCCTCTCCCCTCCTTGCTCCTTTATATACGGAGGCAGGGGGCACCCTAGAGACACAACAATTGATTTGATCTCTCAGGCGTGTGCGGTGCCCCCCTCCACCATAGTTCACCTCGATAATACTGTAGCGGTGCTTAGGCGAAGCCCTGCGGCGGTAGACCATCATCATCGTCACCACACCATCGTGCTGATGAAATTCTCCCTCAACACTCGGCTGGATCGGAGTTTGAGGGACGTCATCGGGCTGAACGTGTGCTAAACTCGGAGGTGCCGTGTGTTCGGTACTTGATCGGTCGGATCGTGAAGACGTACGACTACATCAACCGCGGTGTGCTAACGCTTCAGCTTTCGGTCTACGAGGGTACGTAGACACACTCTCCCCTCTCGTTGCTATGCATCTAGTAGATAAATCTTGCGTGATCATAGGATTTTTTTTTGAATACTACGTTCCCCAACAACAATAGTGCTCCAGCCAGTAATATCCTTTGGCATACATAAACCACCAATATGTGCAAGCTCATGAGCTACCGAATATGCACCTCTACGACATACATTGACACTAAGGTCCAGTTCTTTTGGGCGGCTTAAAAATTAAGCTGCATCTCTGTTGGGGAACGTAGTATTTTAAAATTTTCCTACGATCACGCAAGATCTATCTACCAGATGCATAGCAACGAGAGGGAAGAGTGTGTCTACGTACCCTTGTAGACCGGAAGCGGAAGCGTCAAGTGACGCAGTTGATGTAGTCGAACTTCTTCGCGATTCAACCGATCAAGCACCGAACGTACGACACCTCCGCGTTCAGCACACGTTCAGCTTGATGACGTCCCACGAGCTCTTGATCCAGTTGAGCTTCACGGGAGAGTTTCATCAGCACGACGGCATGGTGACGGATATGATGTATTCACCGGCGCAGGGCTTCGCCTAAGCACTGCAACGGTATGACCGAGGTGTGTTTCTGTGGAGGGGGGCACCGCACACGGCTAAAACAATTCAACTTGTGTGTCTTTGGGTGCCCCCCTGCCCCCGTATATAAAGGAGCAAGAGGGGAGGCCGACCGGCCCTTGTTTGGTGCGGCTAGGGTTGCAATCCTACTAGGAATAGGATTGCAATCCTATTCCTAGTAGGAATCACCAAAAGAAGGAAGAGAGGGAAAGGAAAAAGGAGAGGTGGCGCCCCCCCCCCCCCCAATCCTAGTCCAACTAGGAACCCTAGGTGGGGCGCCGGCCAGCCCTATGGGCTGCCTCTCTCTTTCCTTTAAGGCCCACTATGGACCATCCCCCCTCGTAGGGGGTTCCGGTAACCCCCTCCGGCAATCCCGTTAAATCCGAAACTTTTCCGGAACACTTCCGGTGTCCGAATATAGTCGTCCAATATATCAATCTTTATGTCTCGGACATTCCGAGACTCCTCGTCATTTCCGTGATCTCATCCGGGACTCCGAACTACCTTCGGTACATCAAAACTCATAAACTCATAATACCGATCGTCATCAAACGTTAAGCGTGCGGACCCTACGGGTTCGAGAACTATGTAGACATGACCGAGACTCATCTCTGGTCAATAACCAATAGCGGAACCTGGATGTTCATATTGGCTCCTACATATTCTACGAAGATCTTTTATCGGTCAAAACCGCATAACAACATACGTTGTTCCTTTTGTCAACGGTATGTTACTTGCCCGAGATTCGATCGTCGGTATCTCTATACCTAGTTCAATCTCGTTACCGGCAAGTCTCTTTACTCGTTCCGTAACACATCATCTCGTGACTAACTCATTAGTCTTTTGCTTGCAAGGCTTATTGTGATGTGTGTTACAGAGAGGGCCCAGAGATACCTCTCCGACACTCGGAGTGACAAATCCTAATCTTGATCTATGCCAACACCACGAATACTTTCGGAGACACCTGTAGAGCATCTTTATGATCACCCAGTTACGTTGTGATGTTTGATAGCACACAAGGTGTTCCTACGGTATTCGGGAGTTGCATAATCTCATAGTCATAGGAACATGTATAAGTCATGAAGAAAGCAATAGCAGTAAAACTAAACGATCATAGTGCTATGCTAACGGATGGGTCTAGTCCATCACATCATTCTCCTAATGATGTGATCCCGTTGATCAAATGACAACTCATGTCTATGGCTAGGAAACATAGCCATCTTTGATCAATGAGCTAGTCTTGTAGAGGCATACTAGGGACATCTATTTTGTCTATGTATTCACACTTGTATCAAGTTTCCGATTAATACAATTCTAGCATGAATAAAAGACATTTATCATGATATAAGGAAATACAAATAACATCTTTATTATTGCCTCTAGGGCACATTTCCTTCAGTCTCCCACTTGCACTAGAGTCAATAATCTAGCTCACATCGCCATGTGATTTAATACCGATAGTTCACATCGTTATGTGAATAACACCCATAGTTCACATCACCATGTGACCAACACCCAAAGGGTTTACTAGAGTCAATAATCTAGTTCACATTGCTATGTGATTAATACCCAAGAGTAATAAGGTGTGATCATGTTTTGCTTGTGAGAGAAGTTTAGTCAACGGGTCTGTCACATTCAGATCCGTATGTATTTCGCAAATTTCTATGTCTACAATGCTCTGCATGGAGCTACTCTAGCTAATTGCTCCCACTTTCAATACGCATCCAGATTGGTACTTAGGGTCATCTGGATTTAGTGTCAAAGCTTGTATCGGCGTAACCCTTTACGACGAACTCTTTATCACCTATATAATCGAGAAACATTTCCTTAGTCATCCAGTTACTAAGGATTATTTTGACCGCTGTACAGTGATCTACTCCTGGATCACTATTGTACCCCCTTGACAAACTCATGGCAAGGTACACAACATGTTTGGTACACAGCATGGCATACTTTATAGAACCTATGGCTGAGGCATAGGGAATGACTTTCATTCTCTCTATATTTTTCTGTCGTGGTCTGGCTTTGAGTCTTACTGAACTTCACACCTTACAAGTCAGGCAAGAACTCCTTCTTTGACTGATCCATTTTGAACTACTTCAAAATCTTATCAAGGTATGTACTTATCGAAAGTCTTATCAAGCGTCTTGATCTATCTCTATAGATCTTGATGCCCAATATGTAAGCAGCTTCTCCAAGGTCTTTCTTTGAAAAACTCCTTTCAAACACTCCTTTATGCTTTCCAGAAAATTCTACATCATTTCCGATCGACAATATGTCATTCACATATACTTATCAGAAAGGTTGTAGTGCTCCCACTCACTTTTTGTAAATACAGGCTTCACCGTAAGTCTGTATAAATCTATATGCTTTGATCAACTTATCAAAGCGTATATTCCAACTCTAAGATGCTTGCACCAGTCCATAGATGGATCGCTGGAGCTTGCATATTTTGTTAGTACCTTTAGGATTGACAAAACCTTCTGGTTGCATCATATACAAGTCTTCTTTAATAAATCCATTAAAGAATGAGGTTTTGTTATCCATTTGCCAGATTTCATAAAATACGGCAATTGCTAACATGATTCGGACAGACTTAAGCATCGCTACGGGTGAGAAAGTCTCATCGTAGTCAACTCCTTGAACTTGTCGAAAACCTTTCGCAACAAGTCAAGCTTTGTAAACAGTAACATTAACGTCAGCGTCGGTCTTCCTCTTGAAGATCCATTTATTTTCGATGGCTTGCCGATGATCGGGCAAGTCAACCAAAGTCCACACTTTGTTCTCATACATGGATCCCATCTCAGATTTCATGGCCTCAAGCCTTTTTGTGGAATCTGGGCTCATCATCGCTTCCTCATAGTTCGTAGGTTCATCATGGTCTAGTAACATGATTTCCAGAACTGTGTTGCCGTACCACTCTGGTGCGGAACGTACTCTGGTTGATCTACGACGTTCAGCAGAAACTTGATTCGAAGTTTCATGATCATCATCATTAACTTCCTCACTGATTGGTGTAGGAATCACTGGAACAATTTTCTGTGATGTACTACTTTCCAATCCGGGAGAAGGTACAATTACCTCATCAAGTTCTACTTTCCTCCCACTCACTTCTTTCGAGAGAAACTCCTTCTCTAGAAAGGATCCACTCTTAGCAACAAAGACCTTGCCTTCGGATCTGTGATAGAAGGTGTACCCTACAGTTTCTTTTTGGGTATCCTATGAAGATTTACTTCTCCGATTTGGGTTCGAGCTTATCATGTTGAAACTTTTTCATATAAGCATCGCAGTCCCAACCTTAAAGAAATGACAGTTTATACGGTGTCATCTCCACGGATTTAGATGGTGCCCTATTTAACGTGAATGTAGTTGTCTCTAATGCATAACCCCAAAAGCGATAGTGGTAGATCGGTAAGAGACATCATCGATCGCACCATATCTAATAAAGTACGGTTATGACGTTCAGACACACCATTACACTATGGTTTTCCGGGTGGCGTGAGTTGTGAAACTATTCCACATTGTTTCAAATGAAGACCAAACTCGTAACTCAAATATTCTCCTCCACGATCAAATCGTAGAAACTTTATTTTCTTGTTACGATGATTTTCTACTTCACTCTGAAATTCTTTGAACCTTTCAAATGTCTCAGACTTGTGCTTCATTAAGTAGATATACCCATATCTGCTCAAATCATCAGTGAAGGTCAGAAAATAACGATACCCGCCGCGAGCTTCAACACTCATTGGCCCACATACATCAGTATGTATGATTTCCAACAAATCTGTTGTTCGCTCCATAGTTCCGGAGAACGGAGTTTTAGTCATCTTGCCCATGAGGCATGGTTCGCAAGCACCAAGTGATTCATAATCAAGTGATTCCAAAAGTCCATCATTATGGAGTTTCTTCATGCGTTTTACACCAATATGACCTAAACGGCAGTGCCACAAATAAGTTGCACTATCATTATTAACCTTGCATATTTTGGCTTCAATATTATGAATATGTGTATCACACGATCGAGATCCAACAAACTATTTTCATTGGGTGTATGACCATAGAAGGTTTTATTAATGTAAACAGAACAACAATTATTCTCTAACTTACATGAATAACTGTATTGCAATAAACATGATCAAATCACATTCATGCTCAACACAGACACCAAATAACACTTATTTAGGTTCAACACTAATCCCCAAAGTATAGGGAGTGTGCGATGATGATCATATCAATCTTGGAACTGCTTCCAATACACATCGTCACTTCATCCTTTAACTAGTTTATGTTCATTATGCAACTCCCACTTTGAGTTACTACTCTTTAGTAACTGAACCAGTATCAAATACCGAGGGGTTGCTATGAACACTAGTAAAATACACATCAATAATCTGTATATCAAATATACCTTTGTTCACTTTGCCATCCTTCTTATCCGCCAAGTATCTAGGGTAGTTCCACTTCCGGTGACCATTTCCTTTGCAGTAGAAGCACTTAGTTTCAGGCTTGAGTTTAGTTTTGGGTTTCTTCATGGGAGTGACAACTTGCTTGTCATTCTTCTTGAAGTTCCCCTTCTATCCCTTTGCCCTTTACTTGAAACAAGTGGTCTTATTAACCATCAACACTTGATGCTCTTTCTTGATTTCTACCTTCGCCGATTTCAGCATCGCGAAGAGCTCGGGAATTACTTTCGTCATCCCTTGCATATTATAGTTCATCACGAAGTTCTACTAACTTGGTGATAGTGACTAGAGAACTTTGTCAATTACTATTTTTATCTGGAAGATAAACTCCCACTTGATTCAAGCAATTGTAGTACCCAGACAATCTGAGCACATGCTCACCGGTTGAGCTATTCTCCTCCATCATGTAGGCAAAGTACTGTCAGAGGTCTCATACCTCTCGACACGGGCATGAGTATGAAATACTAATTTCAACTCTTGGAACATCTTATATGCTTCGTGGCTTTCAAGACGTTTTTGAAGTCCCGGTTCTAAGCCGTAAAGCATGGTGCACTTAAACTATCAAGTAGTCATCATACCGAGCTTTTGTCAAAAACGTTCATAACGTCTACATCTGCTCCTGCAATAGGTCTGTCACCTAGTGGTGCATCAAGGACATAATTCTCTGTGCAGTAATGAGGATAATCCTCATATCACGGAACAATTCCGCATCATTGCTACTAACATCTTTCAACTTAGTTTTTCTCTAGGAACATATCAAAAAATAAACGTGGAGCAACATCGCGAGCTATTGATCTACAACATAGATATGCTAATACTACCAGGACTAAGTTCATGATAAATTAAAGTTCAATTAATCATATTACTTAAGAACTCTCACTTAGATAGACATCCCTCTAGTCATCTAAATGATCACGTGATCCAAATCAACTAAACCATGTCCGATCATCACGTGAGATGGAGTAGTTTCATTGGTGAACATCTTATGTTGATCATATCTACTATATGATTCACGCTCGACCTTTCGGTCTCCAGTGTTCCGAGGCCATATTTGCATATGCTAGGCTCGTCAAGTTTGACCCGAGTATTCTGCGTGTGCAAAACTGGCTTACACCCGTTGTATTTGAACGTAGAGCTTATCACACCCGATCATCACGTGGTGTCTCGGCACGACGAACTTTCGCAACGGTGCATACTCAGGGAGAACACTTATACCTTGAAATTTAGTAAGGGATCATCTTATAATGCTCCCGTCGTTCTAAGCAAAATAAGAAGCATAATAAGATAAACATCGAATGCAATCAAAATATGTGACATGATATGGCCATCATCATCTTGTGCTTTTGATCTCCATCTCCAAAGCACCGTCATGATCACCTTCGTCACCGGCGCGACACCTTGATCTCCATCGTAGCATCGTTGTCGTCTCGCCAACTATTGCTTCTACGACCTCGCTACCGTTTAGTGATAAAGTAAAGCAATTATATGGCGATTGCATTTCATACAATAAAGCGACAACCATATGGTTCCTGCCAGTTGCCGATAACTTTACAAAACATGATCATCTCATACAAAACCGTATAACTCATCATGTCTTGACCATATCACATCACAACATGCCCTGCAAAAACAAGTTAGACGTCCTCTACTTTGTTGTTGCAAGTTTTACGTGGCTGCTACGGGCTTAGCAAGAACCGTTCTTACCTACGCATACAAAACCACAACGATGTTTCGTCAAGTATGTGTTGTTTTAACCTTCACAAGGACCGGGCGTAGCCACACTTGATTCAGCTAAAGTGAGAGAGACAGACACCCGCCAGTCACCTTTAAGCAACGAGTGCTCGTAACGGTGAAACCAGTCTCGCGTAAGCGTACGCGTAATGTCGGTCCGGGCCGCTTCATCTCACAATACCGCCGAAGCAAAGTATGACATGCTGGTAAGCAGTATGACTAGTATCGCCCACAACTCATTGTGTTCTACTCGTGCATATCATCTACGCATAGACCTGGCTCATGATGCCACTGTTGGGGAACATAGTATTTTAAAATTTTCCTACGATCACGCAAGATCTATCTACCAGATGCATAGCAACGAGAGGGAAGAGTGTGTCTACGTACCCTTGTAGACCGGAAGCGGAAGCGTCAAGTGACGCAGTTGATGTAGTCGAACTTCTTCGCGATTCAACCGCTCAAGCACCGAACGTACGGCACCTCCGCGTTCAGCACACGTTCAGCTTGATGACGTCCCACGAGCTCTTGATCCAGTTGAGCTTCACGGGAGAGTTTCATCAGCACGACGGCGTGGTGACGGATATGATGTATTCACCGGCGCAGGGCTTCGCCTAAGCACTGCAACGGTATGACCGAGGTGTGTTTCTGTGGAGGGGGGCACCGCACACGGCTAAAACAATTCAACTTGTGTGTCTTTGGGTGCCCCCCTGCCCCCGTATATAAAGGAGCAAGAGGGGAGGCCGGCCGGCCCTTGTTTGGTGCGGCTAGGGTTGCAATCCTACTAGGAATAGGATTGCAATCCTATTCCTAGTAGGAATCACCAAAAGAAGGAAGAGAGGGAAAGGAAAAAGGAGAGGTGGCGCCCCCCCCCCAATCCTAGTCCAACTAGGAACCCTAGGTGGGGCGCCGGCCAGCCCTATGGGCTGCCTCTCTCTTTCCTTTAAGGCCCACTATGGACCATCCCCCCTCGTAGGGGGTTCCGGTAACCCCCTCCGGCAATCCCGTTAAATCCGAAACTTTTCCGGAACACTTCCGGTGTCCGAATATAGTCGTCCAATATATCAATCTTTATGTCTCGGACATTCCGAGACTCCTCGTCATGTCCGTGATCTCATCCGGGACTCCAAACTACCTTCGGTACATCAAAACTCATAAACTCATAATACTGATCGTCATCAAACGTTAAGCGTGCGGACCCTACGGGTTCGAGAACTATGTAGACATGACCGAGACTCATCTCCGGTCAATAACCAATAGCGGAACCTGGATGTTCATATTGGCTCCTACATATTCTACGAAGATCTTTTATCGGTCAAAACCGCATAACAACATACGTTGTTCCTTTTGTCAACGGTATGTTACTTGCCCGAGATTCGATCGTCGGTATCTCTATACCTAGTTCAATCTCGTTACCGGCAAGTCTCTTTACTCGTTCCGTAACACATCATCTCGTGACTAACTCATTAGTCTTTTGCTTGCAAGGCTTATTGTGATGTGTGTTACCGAGAGGGCCCAGAGATACCTCTCCGACACTCGGAGTGACAAATCCTAATCTTGATCTATGCCAACACCACGAATACTTTCGGAGACACCTGTAGAGCATCTTTATGATCACCCAGTTACGTTGTGACGTTTGATAGCACACAAGGTGTTTCTACGGTATTCGGGAATTGCATAATCTCATAGTCATAGGAACATGTATAAGTCATGAAGAAAGCAATAGCAGTAAAACTAAACGATCATAGTGCTATGCTAACGGATGGGTCTAGTCCATCACATCATTCTCCTAATGATGTGATCCCGTTGATCAAATGACAACTCATGTCTATGGCTAGGAAACATAGCCATCTTTGATCAATGAGCTAGTCTAGTAGAGGCATACTAGGGACATACTATTTTGTCTATGTATTCACACATGTATCAAGTTTCCGATTAATACAATTCTAGCATGAATAAAAGACATTTATCATGATATAAGGAAATACAAATAACATCTTTATTATTGCCTCTAGGGCATATTTCCTTCAATCTCTCCATCTTAGAAAATAAGACGCTCTCTAAATTTGTTGAGACTTCTAAATTAGTTATCCATGATTAGTTTAGAAGCCTATGAAAAATAGTGGCGGCTTATTTTTCAAGCTGCCAAAAGAACTGGCCCTAAACTTGGAGAACCAGGGTTGGAGTTGATACTTATTGTCTTCGATGACTGCTGCCAGAGACAAGGAATGCACCTTCTGAAGATTGAGCGCATCAGCCAGGAGTTGAGAATCCATCTCGAAGATCACCCTAATTGTCCCAAGATCTGCCATAGATTGGACAATTACGAACATAGCCAACAATTTAGCGCCAAATGAATCATGCACCTATTCACAACGCCCGGTCCCTGGCCATGATGACATGACCAATTCATCTATGGAGACCACACCCGAGCAGCCATAGTTATTTCCAAGTGTGTAAGCCCGGTCGATATTGGCCTTAAGTTTACTGTCATCAGGTGGTTTCCACTTCATTGCATTGTCACCCTTTTCTCCTCGGAATGAAATATTGCATATATTCTATGGAACCAACACGTACCCGCCCGATCCACTTCATTCAGCGGGAACGACATCTCACCTTCGTGAACTTTGTTTCTGTTATTCCACCAGTTCCACCAAAGGGTGACTATTTGGACCCTAGTATTTTCACCTAGCCCCCACAAATAGTCCATCATTACATGCACACCCGAGAAACTTTCAAGCTACTCCATCACTTTTTCTAACTCCAGACCGCGCCATACTTCCTTCACAACCTTACACTCTATGTAAAGGTGCCCTCCATCCTACTCGACTTGACCACAAAAAAAGCATTTCATTCCCTCTAGCTTCAGTTCCCGATTCTGAAGGTTAATACAAAGAGCAAGTGATTCATGTTTCATCCTCCAGATGGACATTTGGAGTTGCCTTGGGCATTGCATTTTCCATATATGCCACCATGATTGGTCACCCCGCCTTTCAAGTTGTCCGACTTTTGTAGAACTGCAACCTACATGACTGCTTGACCAACCACAGATGAAGCTTGTAGTCACTTTTCACCGAATGTTCTTCTTCTGAATCGAAGTGCCAAGCCACAAAATCGTCAACACCTTCCCGTGGAGGGATTTGCAAGATTTGTCTTGGATCATCTGGCAAGAATGTGTCAAGGACGAGTTGTTCATCCCAATTCCCAGAGATAGGGCAGATTAGCTCATTAACATGAGTTAGGAGACTTGCTCCTCTCGATGTGTTGATTCGCCTAGACCAGGCCCTAGGTATCAAGGGGTCAGCTCAAATATTTATTCTTGTTCCGTCTTAGATCCTTTAGAGACACTCGGTATTTTTTGCCATGCATGTTAGTTGAACGCCATAGCGATGCTTCGTGACTTGATTAGAAACCACACCTACCATGACGTACTACATAATTACAAAATAGTCCGCCACTTCAATTAATGGCGTGTTCTATAACAATCACCACCTTTTACCCCTCCAACATTCCTGGTATATAGCTTTGCCACCGGTAGCAATGCATGGGTCACTTTACTACTTCCTCTAATGCAGTATTGACTTTTAGCAAAGTTTTAGTGAGAATGATTATCCTGAATCAGAACACATGTAAATGGGCACTTATATCTTATATAGTGTAAACAACAAGGCTGTCTAGCTAGTGTGGTATGAAAGAACTGTCATCGATTAATGTTGAAATGTCATCAACAAGTGAAACCCATGGCTGTCACACCGTTAAGGGATTTCAACACACCCTAACATCCACGCTTGGCCGCTGGATCCACAACAACCCTGGATGGAAGAGTGAAGCTGAGCAAACACACCAGAGCCAACCAATAAGCTTTGACATATAAGCGAGCCCTAAACTAGGGGTCACTCCTTAAACTAGGTTCAGGAAGGAGGCTATTCTCATGTGCAAGTGAAGGATGAGAAAACATCACTTGAGAAATTTGGGAGGGGTGGGAGAGCCAAATACAAGGAAATAAATGCATCGCCCAAAACACCTTCATGTGAACGAGGACGAAGTAAACAATAAGAACCATCAAAGGATTGCCAAAATAATAAATAAAGGAAGAGGAAGATCAACTTTGGCAGCCAGAGAAACCAATGTTAAGGGATTTAATTTAGGAGCAAAGAAAGGATAAACGTATGCACACTGTTGGCTAAGGGTGGTGCCACCACGGCCGCCTTACCAAAGACAAACACGAGCGACAAGGGATAAAAGAACTAGATCTCAAAGATCTAGACTTGAGGGACCTGGGTTACCCACTGTCGCCTCAAGAAAGGCGATCACACGTACGTAGGCTTCTCCGACGAGAATCCACCAAAGGGTTGGCGGATCGAATTGAAGGACAAAGACCAACAGGAGGCGAAGACCGACAACGACAACTTCCTAACTTGAGAAGGTGCCATAAATGACGTAATCAAGGAAAATAACCAAATACTACAACTTGGGGAGCAAGGGGTTGCCCTACTCATCGCCGGTGAAAGACAATAGGGAGAGGGGTGGGGCCGATGAGGTGGGGGTCTGGAGGAGCTCCGGATGTGGAAAGAATCAGGAGGGCATTATAAAAGGTCCCTCAATCTTCTCATCATGGCATGTGGATCTATTTACTCTATCGGTATAAATCCATGATCTACGCGAACTAAATCATCAGCTATATCGACACCGTGTGTTTATGTAACTGATTCAGTGATGATACATATTTTGTCGCATATAAGTGGATACGCAATATTGTTTGTCATACATATTAGTTGACCGCCATAATGATGCTTTGCGACGCGATTAGAAACCACACCTACCACGACGTAATACATAATAAAGAAGTAGTGCACCACTTCAATTAATTTTGTGTTATGTAGCAGTTGCCACTTTCTGCTCCTCCAACACTCCCGATGTAGCTTCGCCGCCGCCCTTTGCTAGTTCCTCTAATGTAGTATCGATTTCTAACTTAGTTTTAGTGAAAATGATTATCCTGAATCAAAACACGTGGAAATGGGCACTTATACTCCTATCTAGTGTAAGCAACAAGGTTGTCTGGCTAGTGTAGCAAGAAAGAATCATCACGATTAATGTTGAAAGTTCATCAACAAGTGAAAACCTATGGTTGTCACCTACAAGACGAGAACACCGTTAAGAGCTTTCAACACACCCTAGCGTCCACACTTGGCCGCTGGCTCCACAACAATCGTAGTTGCATGAGTGAAGCCGAGAAAACACGCTGGAGCCATCCAAGAAGCTCTGACATCCAGCCACACCCTTGTTGGGGAACGTAGCATAATTCAAAAAATTTCTACGTCTTCACCAAGATCCAACTATGGATACATCTAGCAACGAGCAAGTAAGAGTGCATCTACATACCGTTATGAAGATTGCATGCGGAAGCTTTCAACGAAGCAAGGATGAAGTAGTCGTACTCTTCACGTTCTTCGTCACCGATGATCTAGCGCCGAACGGACGGCACCTCCGCGTTCAACACACGTACGATGCAGCAACGTCACCTCCTTCTTGATCCAGCAAGGGGGGAGGAGAAGTCGTCAGAGATCCGGCAGCACGACGGCGTGATGACGGATGCAGTGGAGATCGCAGCAGGGCTTCGACGGGCGCCCTGCCTGGGAGTTGGGAGGTGTGACGGGAGGGGGAAAGGCGCCAGGGCTTGGTGCGGCTGCCCTCTCCCCCCCCCCCACATATATATATATAGGGGCCAGGGGGGTGCCTGGACCCCCTGCAGATCCAATCTGCAAGGGGGCGGCGGCCAAGGGGGGTTCCTTGCCCCCCAAGGCAAGTGGAGCCCCCCCTCCCCCTTAGGGTTTTAACCCTAGGCGCATGGGGAGGTGGGCCCCCTTGTGGTGCGCCAGCCCAGAGGGCTGCACACTTCCCCTCGCGGCCTAGGGGCCCCACCGGGATGGGTGGCCCCACCCGGTGGACCCCCGGGGCCCCTCCGGTGGTCCCGGGACGCTCCCGGTGACCCCCGGATATCACCCGTTGGCCGAAATTGGACTTCCTATATATCAATCTTTACCTCCGGACCATTCCAGAACTCCTCGTGATGTCCGGGATCTCATCCGGGACTCCGGACAACTTTCGGGTTTCCACGTGCATTTATCTCTACGACCCTAGCGTTACCGAACCTTAAGTGTGTAGACCCTACGGGTTCGGGAGACACGTAGACATGACCGAGATCACTCTCCGGTCAATAACCAACAGCGGGATCTGGATACCCATTTTGGTTCCCACGTGTTCCTCGATGATCTTCATCGGATGAACCACCGTGTCAAGGATTCACTTAATCCCGTATGTTATTCCCTTTGTCCATCGGTATGGTACTTGCCCGAGATTCGATCGTCGGTATTCCCGATACCTTGTTCAATCTCGTTACGGCAAGTCTCTTTACTCGATCCATAATCCATCATCCCGTGACTAACTACTTAGTCACATTGAGCTCATTATGATGATGTCTTACCGAGTGGGTCCAGAGGTACCTCTCCGTCATACGGAGTGACAACATCCCAGTCTCGGTTCGTACCAACTCAACAGACACTTTCGGAGATACCCGATGCGTACCTTTATAGTCACCCAGTTACGTTGTGACGGTTGGCACACCCAAAGTACTCCTACGGTATCCGGGAGTTGTACAACCTCATGGTCTAAGGAATAAATACTTGACACCGAAAAAGCTTATGCATTACAAACTATACGATCTCGTGTTATGCTCAAGTTTGGGTCTTGTCCATCACATCATTCTCCTAATGATGTGATCCCATTATCACTGACATCCTATGTCCATGGTCAGGAAACCATGACCATCTGTTGATCAACGAGCTGGTAACTAGAGGCCTACCAGGGACTCATTGTGGTCTGTGTATCCACACATGTATTGCTGTTTCCGTACAATACAATTCAAGCATGAATAACAGACAATTATCATGAACAAGGAGATATAATAATAATGCTTTTATTATTGCCTCTAGGGCATATCTCCAACAGTCTCCCACTTGCACTAGAGTCAATAATCTAGTTACATTGTGATGAATCGAACACCCATAGAGTTCTGGTGTTGATCACGTTTTGCTCGTGCAAGAGGTTTAGTCAACGGGTCTGCTACATTCAGATCCGTATGCACTTTACAAATATCTATGTCTCCATCCTGAACATAATTCCGGATGGAGTTGAAACGACGCTTGATGTGCTTGGTCTTCTTGTGAAACCTGGGCTCCTTGGTAATAGCAATAGCACCAGTGTTGTCACAGAAGAGTGTCATCGGGCTTGACGCACTTGGAATGACTCCTAGGTCGGTGATGAACTCCTTCATCCAGACTCCTTCCTGCGCTGCTTCAGAAGCAGCTATGTACTCCGCTTCACATGTAGATGCTGCCACCACGCTTTGCTTGCAACTGCACCAGCTGACTGCCCCTCCATTCAAAATATACACATATCCGGTTTGTGACTTAGAGTCATCCAGATCTGTGTCGAAGCTAGCATCGACGTAACCCTTTACGACGAGCTCTTCGTCACCTCCATAAACGAGAAACATATCCTTAGTCCTTTTCAGGTACTTCAGGATGTTCTTGACCGTTGTCCAGTGTTCCGTACCGGGATCACTTTGGTACCTCCCTACCAAACTTATGGCAAGGTTCACATCAGGTCTGGTACACAGCATGGCATACATGATAGAACCTATGGCCGAGGCATAGGGAATGACACTCATCTTTTCTCTATCTTCTGCCGTGGTCGGCGACTGAGTCTTACTCAATCTCATACCTTGCAAAACAGGCAAGAATCCTTTCTTTGACTGATCCATATTGAACTTCTTCAATATTTTGTCAAGGTATGTACTTTGTGAAAGACCAATGAGGCGTCTCGATCTATCTCTATAGATTTTGATGCCTAATATGTAAGCAGCTTCTCCAAGGTCCTTCATTGAAAAACTTTTATTCAAGTAGGCCTTTACATTTTCCAAGAATTCTATATCATTTCCCATCAGCAATATGTCATCCACATATAATATGAGAAATGCCACAGAGCTCCCACTCACTTTCTTGTAAATACAGGCTTCTCCATAATTCTGTATAAAGCCAAACGCTTTGATCACCTCATCAAAGCGAATATTCCAACTCCGAGATGCTTGCACCAGCCCGTAAATCGAGCGCTGGAGCTTGCATACCTTGTTAGCATTCTCTGGATCGACAAAACCTTCCGGTTGCATCATATACAACTCTTCCTTGAGGAAGCCATTAAGGAATGCTGTTTTGACGTCCATTTGCCATATCTCATAATCATAGAATGCGGCAATAGCTAACATGATTCTGACTGACTTTAGCATCGCTACGGGAGAGAAAGTCTCGTCGTAGTCAATCCCTTGAACTTGTCGATAACCCTTAGCGACAAGTCGAGCTTTATAGATGGTCACATTACCATCCGCGTCTGTCTTCTTCTTAAATATCCATTTGTTTTCTATGGCGTGCCTTTCATCAGGCAAGTCCACCAAAGTCCATACTTTGTTTTCATACATGGATTCTATCTCGGATTTCATGGCTCCAAGCCATTTATTGGAATCTGGGCCCGCCATTGCTTCTTCATAGTTCGAAGGTTCACCGTTGTCTAACAACATGATTTCTAGGACAGGGTTGCCGTACCACTCTGGTGCGGAACGTGCCCTTGTGGACCTTCGAAGTTCAGTAGTAACTTGATCTGTTTCTTCATGATCATTATCATTATCTTCCTCCCTTGTCGGTGCAGGCACCTCAGGAACAGTTTCCTGCGCTACTTTCCGGTACATGAGGGGTGACTGTCACCTCATCAAGTTCTACTTTCCTCCCACTCACTTCTTTCGAGAGAAACTCTTTCTCCAGAAAGCATCCATTCTTGGCAACAAAGACTTTGCCTTCGGATCTGTGGTAGAAGGTGTACCCAATTGTTTCCTTTGGGTATCCTATGAAGACGCATTTTTCTGATTTGGGTTCGAGCTTTTCAGGTTGAAGTTTCTTGACATAAGCATCGCAACCCCAAACTTTTAGAAACGACAGCTTCGGTTTCTTGCCAAACCAAAGTTCATACGGAGTCGTCTCAACGGATTTCGACGGAGCCCTATTTAAAGTGAATGTGGCAGTCTCTAAAGCATAACCCCAAAAAGATAGCGGTAAATCGGTAAGGGACATCATAGATCGCACCATGTCCAACAGAGTACGATTTCGACGTTCGGACACACCGTTACGTTGAGGTGTTCCGGGCGGTGTCAATTGTGAAACAATTCCACAGCTTCTAAGGTGTGTGCCAAATTCATGACTTAAATATTCACCCCCACGATCCGATCGCAAGAACTTTATTTTTCTGTCACGTTGATTCTCAACCTCATTCTGAAATTCCTTGAACTTTTCAAAGGTCTCAGACTTGTGTTTCATCAAATTGATATACCCATATCTACTCAAGTCATCTGTGAGGGTGAGAACATAACGATAGCCTCCGCGAGCCTCAACACTCATTGGACCGCACACATCGGTATGTATGATTTCCAGCAAGTTGGTTGCTCGCTCCATTGTTCCGGAGAACGGAGTCTTGGTCATCTTGCCTAAAAGGCATGGTTCGCACGTGTCAAACAATTCATAATCAAGAGACTCTAGAAGTCCATCTGAATGGAGCTTCTTCATACGTTTGACACCAATATGACCCAGGCGGCAATGCCACAAGTATGTGGGACTATCATTATCAACTTTACATCTTTTGGCATCTACACTATGAATATGTGTATTACTACGTTTGAGATCCATAAAAAATAAACCATTGACCAGCGGGGCATGACCATAAAACATATCTCTCAAATAAATAGAACGACCATTATTCTCCGATTTGAAAGAGTAGCCATCTCGCATAAGACGAGATCCAGAAACAATGTTCATGCTCAAAGCTGGTACTAAATAACAATTATTGAGGTTTAAAACTAATCCCGAGGGTAGATGTAGAGGCAGCGTGCCGACGGCGATCACATCGACCTTGGAACCATTCCCGACGCGCATCGTCACCTCATCCTTCGCCAGTCTCCGTTTATTCCGCAGCTCCTGTTTTGAGTTACAAATGTGAGCAACTGCACCGGTATCGAATACCCAGGAGCTACTACGAGTGCTGGTAAGGTACACATCAATAACATGTATATCATATATACCTTTGACGTTGCCGGCCTTCTTGTCTGCTAAATATTTGGGGCAGTTCCGCTTCTAGTGACCCGTTCCCTTGCAATAAAAGCACTCTGTCTCAGGCTTGGGTCCATACTTTGGCTTCTTTCCGGCAACTGGCTTACCGGGCGCGGCAACTCCTTTGCCGTCCTTCTTGAAGTTCTTCTTACCCTTGCCTTTCTTGAACTTAGTGGTTTTATTGACCATCAACACTTGATGTTCTTTCTTGATGTCTACCTCCGCTGATTTCAGCATTGAATATACCTCGGGAATGGACTTCTCCATCCCCTGCATATTGAAGTTCAGCACGAAGCTCTTGAAGCTTGGTGGGAGCGACTGGAGGATTCTGTCAACGACCGCTTCATCTGGGAGATTCATTCCCAGCTGAGACAAGCGGTTGTGCAATCCTGAAATCTTGAGGATGTGCTCACTGACAGAACTGTTCTCCTCCATCTTACAGCTGTAGAATGCGTCGGAGACACCATATCTCTCGACTCGGGCATGAGCTTGGAAAACCATTTTCAGCTCTTCGAACATCTCATATGCTCCATGGTGCTCAAAACGTTTTTGGAGCCCCGATTCTAAACTGTAAAGCATGCCGCACTGAACCAGGGAGTAATCATCACTACGCGACTGCCAGACGTTCAAAACGTCTTGGTCCGCATCGGGAGCAGGTGCATCACCTAGCGGTGCTTCTAGGACATATGATCTCTTGGCAGCTATGAGGATAATCCTCAGGTTACGGACCCAATCCGTATAGTTGCTACCATCGTCTTTCAGCTTGGTTTTCTCTAGGAACGCGTTGAAGTTGAGGGAAACTGGAGCGTGGGCCATTTGATCTACAAGAGATATTGTAAAGAATTTAGACTAAGTTCATGATAATTAAGTTCATCTTAATCAAATTTTAATGAACTCCCACTCAGAATGACATCTCTCTAGTCATCTAAGTGATACACGATCCAAATCGAGTAGTCCGTGTCCGATCATCACGTGAGACGGACTAGTCATCAACGGTGAACATCTTCATGTTGATCGTATCTTCTATACGACTCGTGTTCGACCTTTCGGTCTTCCGTGTTCCGAGGCCATGTCTGTACATGCTAGGCTCGTCAAGTGAACCCTAAGTGTATCGCGTGTGTAAATCTGTCTTACACCCGTTGTATGCGAACGTTAGAACCTATCACACCCGATCATCACGTGGTGCTTCGGAGCAACGAGCTTTAGCAACGGTGCACAGTTAGGGGAACACAATACTTGAAATTTTAGTGAGAGATCATCTTATTTACTACCGTCGTTCTAAGTAAACAAGATGCAAAAACATGATAAACATCACATGCAATCAATTAAAGTGACATGATACCAATATCATCTTGCTCCTTGGATCTCCATCTTCGGGGCACCATGATCATCTTGTCACCGGCTCGACACCATGATCTTCATCATCATGATCTCCATCATCGTGTCTTGAAGAAGTCGTCACGCCAACTATTACTTCTACTACTATAGCTAACGTTTAGCAATGAAGTAAAGAAATTACATGGCGTTATTCAGTGACACGCAGGTCATACAATAATTAAGACAACTCCTATGGCTCCTGCCGGTTGTCAAGTTCATCGACATGCAAGTCGTGATTCCCTATTACAAAAAACATGATCAATCTCATACATCACATATATCATTCATCACATCTTCGTTCTTGGCCATACCACGTCACAAAACACATGCTGCAAAAACAAGTTAGACGTCCTCTAATTGTTGTTGCATGTTTTACGTGGCTTCTATAGGATTTCTAGCAAGAACATTTCTTACCTACGCCAAAACCACAACGTGATTTGTTAACTTCTATTTACCCTTCATAAGGACCCTTTTCATCGAATCTGATCCGACTAAAGTAGGAGAGACAGACACCCGCCAGCCACCTTATGCATCTAGTGCATGTCTGTCGGTGGAACCAGTCTCACGTAAGCGTACGTGTAAGGTCGGTCCGGGCCGCTTCATCCCACAATACCGCCGAATCAAGATTGACTAGTAACGGTAAGAAAGTTGAACAAGATCATACGCCCACAACTGCTTTGTGTTCTACTCGTGCAAGATGCTACGCATAAAACCTAGGCTCAGATGCCACTGTTGGGGAACGTAGCATAATTCAAAAAATTTCTACGTCTTCACCAAGATCCAACTATGGATACATCTAGCAACGAGCAAGTAAGAGTGCATCTACATACCGTTATGAAGATTGCGTGCAGAAGCTTTCAACGAAGCAAGGATGAAGTAGTCGTACTCTTCACGTTCTTCGTCACCGATGATCTAGCGCCGAACGGACGGCACCTCCGCGTTCAACACACGTACGATGCACCAACATCACCTCCTTCTTGATCCAGCAAGGGGGGAGGAGAAGTCGTCAGAGATCCGGCAGCACGACGACGTGATGACGGATGCAGTGGAGATCGCAGCACGGCTTCGCCGGGCGCCCTGCGTGGGAGTTGGGAGGTGTGACGGGAGGGGGAGAGGCGCCAGGGCTTGGTGCGGCTGCCCTCTCCCCCCCATATATATAGGGGCCAGGGGGGCGCCAGGACCCCCTACAGATCCAATCTGCAAGGGGGCGGCGGCCAAGGGGGGTTCCTTGCCCCCCAAGGCAAGTGGAGCCCCCCCCCCTTAGGGTTTTAACCCTAGGCGCATGGGGAGGTGGGCCCCCTTGTGGTGCGCCAGCCCAGAGGGCTGAACACTTCCCCTCGCGGCCTAGGGGCCCCACCGGGATGGGTGGCCCCACCCGGTGGACCCCCGGGGCCCCTCCGGTGGTCCCGGGACGCTCCCGGTGACCCCCGGAGATCACCCGTTGGCCGAAACTGGACTTCCTATATATCAATCTTTACCTCCGGACCATTCCGGAACTCCTCGTGATGTCCGGGATCTCATCTGGGACTCCGAACAACTTTCGGGTTTCCACGTGCATTTATCTCTACGACCCTAGCGTTACCGAACCTTAAGTGTGTAGACCCTACGGGTTCGGGAGACACGTAGACATGACCGAGATCACTCTCCGGTCAATAACCAACAGCGGGATCTGAATACCCATGTTGGTTCCCACGTGTTCCTCGATGATCTTCATCGGATGAACCACCGTGTCAAGGATTCACTTAATCCCGTATGTTATTCCCTTTGTCCATCGGTATGGTACTTGCCCGAGATTCGATCGTCGGTATTCCCGATACCTTGTTCAATCTCGTTATGGCAAGTCTCTTTACTCGATCCGTAATCCATCATCCCATGACTAACTACTTAGTCACATTGAGCTCATTATGATGATGTCTTACCGAGTGGGCCCAGAGGTACCTCTCCGTCATACGGAGTGACAACATCCCAGTCTCGGTTCGTACCAACTCAACAGACACTTTCGGAGATACCCGATGCGTACCTTTATAGTCACCCAGTTACGTTGTGACGGTTGGCACACCCAAAGTACTCCTACGGTATCCGGGAGTTGTACAACCTCATGGTCTAAGGAATAAATACTTGGCACCGAAAAAGCTTATGCATTACAAACTATACGATCTCGTGTTATGCTCAAGTTTGGGTCTTGTCCATCACATCATTCTCCTAATGATGTGATCCCGTTATCACTGACATCCTATGTCCATGGTCAGGAAACCATGACCATCTGTTGATCAACGAGCTGGTAACTAGAGGCCTACCAGGGACTCATTGTGGTCTGTGTATCCACACATGTATTGCTGTTTCCGTACAATACAATTCAAGCATGAATAACAGACAATTATCATGAACAAGGAGATATAATAATAATGCTTTTATTATTGCCTCTAGGGCATATCTCCAACAACCCTAAACTAGGGGGTCACTCTCTCAACTAGGTTCAAGAAGAAGGACATTATTCTCATGCACATGTGAAGGATGACAAGGAAAGAAATCCATGCTCAATGCGAAACCACCTCCCTCCGAACATGGAGGAAGTAGACAAGAAGAACCATCGGAGGATTACCAAAGGAATAAATAAAGGAAGAGGTAGATTAACTTTGGCAACTAGAGAAACCAATGGCAGGTGATTTAACTTAGGAGTAAAAGATAGATAAGCATACACACATTATCGGCAAAGGGTGCCACCACCACGGCCGCCTCACCAAAGACAAACAAGAGCGGCAAGGGATAAAAGAATCGGATCTCAAAGATCTAGACCCGAGAGACCTGGGTTAACCCCCCATCCATCTCAAGAAAGGCGATCACACGTACGTAGGCTTTTCCTATGAGAGTCCACCAAAGGGTTGACAGATCGAATTGGGGGACAAAGACCAACGATAGGCGAAGACTGACGACGACAACTTCCTAACTTGAGAAGCTGCCATAAATGATGTAATAAAAGAACGAAAACCTAACTAGTACAACTAGGGGAGCGAGGGGTCTCCCTACTCACCATCAATGAAGGTCGAGAGAAAGGGGAGGGGGCCGATGACGAGGGGTTGTCTGGAGGAGCTCGAGAGGCGGGAAGTACGAAGAGGGCATGGCAAAGGTTCCTCAATCTTATCATCAATGCACTTGAATCGGTTTTCTCTATCGCTAGAAGCCCATGATCCACACGCACTGCATCAAGAACTATAGCGACACCATGCGTATATGTAACCGATTCGGCGATAATGTTGTGTGGCTAATGTGGCAAGAAAGAACTGGTCCAAGGAGCCAAACGGACTCCATTGAGAGATACTCGAAGGGCGTAAATGCAAGAAGTCCATTGAGAGGGGAGGGAGGAGCACGGGCGCCGTGAACTGAAGCGGAGGAGGGAGACGACTAGCGAGGGCAAAGCTACTCCCCCGTTCCGCTAGAAGAGAAGAGAAGAGAGATGGGGGGAAGACGGAAGAGAATTACGCGTCGCCCACCAACGAGCCCCACGCGCTCCACCCTTCTCCTCCCTCCCCCCGCATCATCCCCCCTCCCCTCCCACCCTCGGCACATCATCCATCCTCACTCCGCACGGGCCCAGCCCAAATACTCCCCCGACCCTCCACCCCTCTCGCCGCAAACCCTAACCCTAGCCCCCCACCCCCTCGCCGCCGCCCCAATCCGCGCCGCGCCGGCGGCCCCTCCCCTCCGAGGTAACGAAACGCTCTACCCAGGGTTCCTGCCCGCCGCCGCTGCCGATTTCGGTCCATTTGGTTTCGTCTCCGCCCGCCGCGCGCTTGCTCGTACCGAGGGGTTTTCGGGGGTTTTGGGGTGCTCCGCGGGTTCCGAATCCGTCCTAGTTGCTCGCCGGCGCGCCCGTTGGCGGTCCCGTGTTCGTTCTGGGCGGGGATCCGAGGTCCCAACCTGCTATCGCCGCTGTTTCTCTCGGTGTACGCATATGCTCTTGCTGCGCTACCCTGTTTGCCGGGGTTCGGGGATGGGGCTCTCGCTGTTCATGGTGGCCTGGCTATTCAGTTGATTGATGTTTTTTTAGCGTACTCGATTGCTTGATGCATCTGCTGGCTAGCTGCAATTACTGTTTATATGGTACCATGATTGTGATGTGGCATTTCATTTCAATGCACGCAGGTACAGCGTGGCCTTGGTCCGGAGATAGGCGCGTTCCGTGATGGATGGCCTCGGCAACTCTGCGCTGAACGCCACGGAGGCGGTGATGAAGAGGCCCAGGAGCGTCGCGTCCAGGAGGCCGAGGCCCAAGGAGCAGCTCGCTTCCGAGTACAAGGACATATCCTGCGCGCCGTCGCGGAGCATTTCCCCTGAAGACGAGGCCGCTGCCGAGGCCAGCGGGCACCGGCGGAAGGAGCTGTACCTCAACGTGCCTGAAGGCAGGGGCTCCACCCACCATAGGAATGCTCTGTCCAAGAAGATAAAGAAAGAGGAGGGATCTGCAGGCGATAATGATATTGGCCACAATCGGAGCAGCAAGCCCAACGATGCCAAGCATATTACTCATGGTGTTCTTGCACTGGCCTCCTCAAGAAACCCTGGATCCTCTGATGCCTCGCAGTTGCCCTCAAGGGACACCTCTGTGCCAGTGGAAAATAGGGTGAGAAAAGTTAAGCTCAAGGTTAGCGGACTTAACCGAATCATACCAAAACAAGAGCCTGTTGAGGTTGGCATGCCTGGCACATTGGATGTCTCTTTCCATCGCCAAAAGCAGAAGGTTTGTTGTTTCTACTTAACGGAGAAACCTGCACAAACGGAATATGCTATCGTATATTTGTAACTTGCTTAATTTTTTCAAGTAGAACTAAGTATTGTCTGTACGTAATTGGTGAGAGATGCTTTTACTTGTCATTTAATAGTAGTACAATGTACTTATTTTAGAGCTCAAATGAAATAACTCAACCCCATCCAATTATTGCCGATGTGAAAATAAGACTGATACAGCTGTAACAATGATCATTCTTTTGTCGCTTGCCGGAATGGTAGTATTTACTCTGGTGACGTAATCTTATATGCTTATGTGTCAATGTCGTTTTGCTGTTGGTTCAACTTTCTTGTCTATGCCTTTGCAAAATGCCCTGTTATGGTTTCTCTTAGGTATCTGGTTGACTGAAATGGAAAATTGAGGTACTATTATTTAATTTATGTCGATAGCTTTGAAAACTGCCTGTTTTCATTTTTTGTCCGTACTATATTTAATTTATGTTGAGGTACTATACTTAATTTAAATTTATAACGACTACTCTTTTGTCGGTTGTCTGAATGGTAGTATTTGTTGTAGTGAAGTGAAGTAATCTTATATGCCAACGAGTCAATGTTGTTTTGCTGTTGGTTCAACTCACTTGTCTATGCCTTTCCAAAATTCCCTGTTATGGTTTGCCTGATCTTATCTATGCCTTTGCAAAATGCCCTGTTATGGTTTGCCTTATCCATGCCTTTGCAAAATGCCCTGTTATGGTTTGCCTTATCCATGCCTTTGTAAAATGACCTGTTATCGTTTATCCTGTATATGCCTTTGCAAATTGCCCTGTTTTGGTTTCTCTTAGGTATCTGATTGACTGAAATGGTAAATCTGAAGTACTATATTTAATTTATGTTGATAGCTTTGCAGACTGCCTCTTTTCATTTTTTGTGGTGCTCTAAGTGGGCCCCTTCTTTTTATAGGATTCTGGTGAGCAGAAACATCACAGCACACGAAAGGATAGTCATGGTAATCACGTTGATGGAAAACGTGGAGATAAGCATGACATTTCACCATCTTCTGACCTGGTTCGCAAAAGCAAAAGGGTCCCTAAGAAGCGAACTCTTGATTCTGATGATGAAGATGGTGAATTACGTTATCTTGAGAAACTTAAAGTGGCTAAAGCTGCACCAGAACAGCTCATGGCTACTGACCAGCCTCTAGCTTATGGTTATGGTGAGGATGGTCTCAGGAAGAAGAAGCTATCCAAGGTTTCTAAAAATAAGAGCACTCCTTATGAAGTGGACCACGACTTCACTATGTCACAATTTAGCAGAGATGCTAGGAAGAAGGTGAAACTGGAGGATACCAGTGATTTTATTGTAGAGGAGGAATTTGGGTTGGATGAGCCTGATAGATTAATTGAAGCTGATTCACCTTCGGGTGTAAAGATTGAAGCTCCTGGCCTAACAACAAGGCAGCGAGCCCTCCAAGGCAGGGGTGGCCATGGTGAAAGCATGATTGAATTTCCTGATGGGTTACCAGCTGCTCCATCATCTAGAAGTACAGTTCCTAGAATATGCTAATACGAGTATATATTTATTGATAACTAATGTGCTGTATCTCAGATAAAATGCTAAATGGTCTTGGTATTTAACGCTGCAGGGCAAAAGGATAAGCTTTCAGATGTGGAGATACAAGCCAAAAAAGCAGAAGTGGCTCAGAGGCGTAAGATGCAAGTAGAGAAGGCAGAGAGAGAGCAACAGGTTTGTTTTTCTTCTGGCTCATAGCTTCCTTTCTTTTTCTTTTTTATGTTGGGTGACCCAATTTTAATGGTCCCTACTGTACAGGCTGAAGCAATGAGGAAAATATTGGGGATTGACACCGAGAAGAAGAAGGAAGAGAGGAAGCAGAAAGAACGTGAAGACAAGGTACAATACATCGGAGTTGTATAATAGCCGTCCTTTCTTCCATTGCTAGCTATAATGGCAATTGTATTAATATTGTTTTCTCATTCTTGGCATGCAGGAAACGCAAGCAAAATTCGAGGAATATAAAAGAAGCTGCATCCAGTGCGTAATGCGACCAGAAGGAACAGTTGTTACATTCCCTGATACCATGGGCCTTCCTAGCATATTTAACTCCAAACCTATCAGGTAAATAATGCCTACTTCTGGCTATTTCACATGCATCATTTGTGAGTTACTAGTTCATTTTGATTCTCATTGTGGTACTGTGTGCTTACATTCAACACCCCTGGCTTGGCTTTCATTTCTCCAGCTACCCACCTCCAAGGGAGAAGTGCGCAGGCCCCTCGTGCTCAAACCCTTACAAGTACCGTGACTCCAAGACGAAGCTCCCGCTCTGCAGCCTGGAGTGCTACAAGGCCGTCCAGGGAGGCGGTGGGACGATGGCGTGCTGATGCTACAGAGTTGGTGGTGCAAGTAACGCGCAACCGCGGGCGGACATGGAGGAGCTGGAGAACTGCATCTCACCCAATGCCCTGCCTGCTTTGCCATTTTTGCGATACCTTTGCTAGTCTGAGGATTGAAAACCAACCGATGACAGATGCTGTTGAGGTGCCTGCTGCTGGTTTCCTTTGTTGGTCCTCGTGGATGTATGTATGTAGCAGTGCCGTGCAAAAGAGTCTGGTTTATGTGTTAGTATGTGTCAAATGGTGGATTAGCCGTCCATTTTGTACAGTAATGGTCGGGCTTGACGCTAAAGCGTTGTTGTTGGCCATGATGGGATGAGTTGTACAATGCGTTGTGAATTTGGTCTCTGGGCGCAGCTGTCTGAGGGCCCGTTTCTGTAGACTTATGCAGTAATAGAGGTAGACCTGCATCCTCTGTTTGGCAGATTGTGCCGGAGTCTTTTCCTAGATGAATTGTGCTGGAGCCTGGTAAGGAAGTGCTGCGTGTTAACTTGGACTTTTTCTCCATTGAAGATTTGAATTCCATATGAGAATCCAAAGATGGCCGATGATAATTCTGAGAAGAGAAAATAGGTGCATGCACGGGGCATGGAAGATGGAGATCGAATTGGAGGTGTGTATGCCTAACAGGTCCAAGACAGTGAAAGGACACAGGACCAAGCTAAGCCAGGAGCCAAACAAGTCTATCCCGAACACCTATACTATCCACCCACCCACCAGGATAACAATTGCTATATATAGAGTTGCTTGTAGCTTTGGCCAGGCACAACAAAACCATCATTCCACTAGCAGATCGACAGGACTGGGAAAAGCGAGTTCAGGAGCAACCAACGATGAAGAGCAGCACGGTGGTGGCGATCCTAATCCTCCAGGCCGTCATGGTCATGGGAATCCTCTCGCACTCACTGGCCGTCGACGGTACGTTTGCTGCTGATGCTCATCGTCGTCCCAATTTACGTATCTGTCTCGCGCGCAACAACGTCTGTTTCCATCTACCGTGCAGTAAATTTCCCGAAGTGCTGCGACAACTGCAGCACCTGGTCGGGGGCCATGTTCTGCGACGACGTCGGGCCCAAGTGCCGCCACGGCTGCGCCAACTGCCATTTGGTGCAGACGAGCCCCGTGAAGACGTTCCGGTGCGGAGATGCAGGCGCCACCCGCTTAGACACGCCCTGCCCGCCGCCGTGCAAAAAGAAGTGATCGCTCGAGCTCATCAGACAGTGAGATCGATGTTGCGCCCAAAACATCAAATAAAAAGGCTCCGATGAGAGATAATATAGTTGATGTTGATGTTGAGGTTGCTTTAAATAAATAAATAAATAAATAAACACGGGTATCAGTTTGTATATGCGTCTCTGCTTTATAATCAAAAATAAAAATCAGTTTGTTTGCGTGATATATTTGTGCTGTCCAGTGCGCATCGGTGAACGGAACCTTCTCGGTGCTAAGCATATATCGACGGTTGTCACACTCGGTGTGATCGAATAATTATTTTTTCCAAGTTAAGGATAAACTCCAGGTTTGCACCGAAAGATACACCGCTGACGTTTGTACTGTCCAGTGCAGTGATGAACGGATCCTTCTCGGTGGACGACGATTCATGGCACGCAGGGCCGGGACACATGGATTTTGGGCCACATGATTGCGTCGTGATCAATAAAGTGGATTGGTCACATGTATGTGTTTAGACCCCTGCATGTGTTTGAAGCTTAATCCCCTGCAAATTCCTGCATGAGACATATTTTGGCAGAGATAGCACAGTTCACCCATCACACCTCCCATGCTTTTTCCGACAACTCTCCCCCGAGGAGAGCGACCTTAGGGTGAGGCTTAAAAGGAGGGTCATTAGCTTGGCCGTGCTTGTGAAAGCTTGGAAAAAGCACAGTGGAAGAATTGCTAACCTCAAGGAGGGTGATGCCAACACCAAGTTCTTTCATCACCGGATTAATGCTAGAAGGAGGAAAAATCACATTTATAGGCTAAAGCATGACCAAGGGTGGATCACCGAGCATGACGCTAAGGAGAAGCTCATTCTGGACCACTTTTTTGAAGTGATGAAAAAAGGGAACACATGCAATAAGGATCTAAATTGGGAGGAGCTCAACTTAGAGGTACATGACTTGCACGGCCTCGACTCACCTATCACCGTGGAGGAGGTACGTGAGGCAATCAATGACAATGCCAAGTGACAAGGCGCCCGGGCCGGACGGCTTCACGAGAGCTTTTTTTTAAAGAGGTGTCGGGACGTCATTAAGTTCGGCACGATGAGGGTGATACACCAGTCTGACTCCCTACACACATCTAGTCTCCATTGGCTCAACTCCGCAAATGTAGTGTTGTTGCCCATGAAAGAGGGCGCAGAGGGGATTGCCGGCTACAGGCCCATTAGTCTCATTCATGCCGTTGCCAAGATTATCGCAAACATTATTTCCATCCGTCTCGCCCCGCACATGAACAACTTGGTCTCCAACGCCCAAAGTGCATTCATCAAGAGCAGAAGCATCCACAATAATTTCATGTGTGTCCGGAACTTGGCCCGTAGGCTACACAAATGCAAGACTCCATCTCTCCTGTTCAAACTAGATATACGCAAAGCCTTCGACTCGGTCAGATGGGAATACATCCCCGACCTCCTTCGGCGGAGGGGGTTTCCCCCCAAGTTTCGGGATTGGATCGCGGCTCTTCTTTGCACATCATCTTCTAGGATTCTATTGATGAATGGGGTGGCTGGCAACCCCATCAAGCACGGTAGGGGCCTTCGGCAGGGGGACCCCCTATCCCCGCTCCTTTTTGTCATTGCAATTGACACACTCCAACAACTACTGGAGCTGGCAACCCGAAAAGGACTACTCCACAAAATTCGTGGGAGAGGGATCATGGTGTGAACTTCACTCTATGCAGACGATGCGGCTGTTTTCATATCTCCAATCAAAAAAGATATTGACAACCTCTCAGCCATTTTGCGCGGATTCGGGGAGGACACCGGACTATGCACCAATTTTCACAAGAGCTCGGTTGTGCCCATTCGATGCAATCACCTAAACCTGGAGCACATTCTGCAAGGATTGCCGGCTAACAGGGCGTCCTTCCCCATAAGATACTTGGGTCTTCCATTGTCCGTCTGGCAGCTTAAGAAGGTGAATTTGCAATTTCTTGAGGACAAGATTGCGGGCAAGTTGGTCACCTATTAGGGGCAAAACATCACCACCATTGGACGCACGACCCTTGTTAAGTCTGCCGCCACCTCGCAAGCGGTCTATTTCATCACATCATTGGTCATACCGTCGGGCATTCTTCACAGTATCAACAAACTTGAGCGTTCTTTCCTTTGGTCGGGTTCGGATTAGACGACGGGCGCCAAGTGCAAGGTAAACTGGGAAATGGTTTGCCGCCCGTGCGAATATGGCGGCCTAGGGGTTCTCAACACCAAAAAATTTGCGCGTGCCTTACGTTTGAGATGGCCATGGCTTGAATGGACGGCACCACAAAAGCTGTGGGTGGGCTCAGGAAATCCATGTAATGAGGATGACCTTGACTTCTTCTACGCGTCCACGACCATCACCATGGGGAACGACGCTAAAACACCTTTTTGGGATTCTCCCTGGCTCCATGGGTGCAAGCCTAAGGATGCTGCCCCGCTCGTCTTTGCGGCCTCCTCAAGGAAGAATTGGAAGGTGCGGGAGGCCCTACAAAATAATGCATGGATCCTCAAGATCAAAACCTCCACGTTTGTCTCCGTTGAGCACATCCGACAATTCTTCACCCTATGGGCACTTGTGAATGATGTGTTGGGGACATAGTATTTCAAAATTTTCCTACGATCACGCAAGATCTATCTACCAGATGCATAGCAACGAGAGGGGAGAGTGTGTCTACGTACCCTCGTAGACCGAAAGCGGAAGCGTCTAGTGACGCGGTTGATGTAGTCGAACTTCTTCGCGATCCAACCGATCAAGCACCGAACGTACGACACCTCCGCGTTCAGCACACATTCAGCTTGATGACGTCCCACAAGCTCTTGATCCAGTTGAGCTTCACGGGAGAGTTTCGTCAGCACGACGGTGTGGTGACGGAGATGATGAAGCTACCGGCGCAGGGCTTCGCCTAAGCACTACAACGCTATGACCGAGGTGTGTTTCTGTGGAGGGGGGCACCGCACACGGCTAGAACAATATTTCTTCTGTGTCTTTGGGTGCCCCTGCCCCCGTATATAAAGAAGTAAGGGGGGAGGGCCGGCCGGCCATGTATGGCGCGCCTAGGAGTAGGATTCCTACTCCTAGTAGGAATAGGAACCCCTTTTTCCTATTCCTACTAGGAGTAGGAAAGGAAAGGGGAAGAGGAGAAGGAAAGGAGAGGTGTCGCCTCCCCCTCTTTTCCTAGTCCAACTAGGAACCCTAGGGGGGGGTGCGGCCAGCCCTATGGGCTGCCCCTCTCTTTCCCTCATAGGCCCACTATGGCCCAT
>LR738713.1:793151704-793162163 GCA_902687465.1 Secale cereale | reverse complement strand
CGGGGGGGGGGGGGGGGGGTTCCGGTAACCCCCTCCGGCACTCCGGTTATACCCGAAACACTTCCGGTGTCCGAATATAGTCGTCCAATATATTAATCTTTATGTCTCAGACATTCTGAGACTCCTCGTCATGTCCGTGATCTCATCCGGGACTCCGAACTACCTTCGGTACATCAAAACTCATAATACCGATCGTCATCAAACGTTAAGCGTGCGGACCCTACGGGTTCGAGAACTATGTAGACATGACCGAGATTCATCTCCGGTCAATAACTAATAGCGGAACCTGGATGCTCATATTGGCTCCTACATATTCTACGAAGATCTTTATCGGTCAAACCGCATAACAACATACGTTGTTCCCTTTGTCATCGGTATGTTACTTGCCCGAGATTCAATCGTCGGTATCTCAATACCTAGTTCAATCTCGTTACCGGCAAGTCTCTTTACTTGTACCGTAACACATCATCTCGTAACTAACTCATTAGTCATTTTCTTGCAAGGCTTATTATGATGTGTATTACCGAGAGGGCCCAGAGATACCTCTCCGACACTCGGAGTAACAAATCCTATTCTTGATCTATGCCAACACCACGAATACTTTCGGAGACAGCTGTAGAGCATCTTTATAATCACCCAGTTACGTTGTGACGTTTGATAGCACACAAGGTGTTCCTATGGTATTCGGGAGTTGCATAATCTCATAGTCATAGGAACATGTATAAGTCATGAAGAAAGCAATAGGAGTAATAAACAATCATAGTGCTAAGCTAATGGATGGGTCTTGTCCATCACATCATTCTCCTAATGATGTGATCCCATTGATCAAATGACAACTCATGTCTATGGTTAGGAAACATAACCATCTTTGATCAATGAGCTAGTCTAGTAGAGGCATACTAGGGACATACTATTTTGTCTATGTATTCACACATGTACTAACTTTCCGGTTAATACAATTCTAGCATGAATAAAAGACATTTATCATGATATAAGGAAATACAAATAACATCTTTATTATTGCCTCTAGGGCATAATTCCTTCAGTCTCCCGCTTGAACTAGAGTCAATAATCTAGATTACAAAGTAATGATTCTAACACCCATGGAGACTTGGTGCTGATCATGTTTTGCCCGTGGTAGAGGCTTAGTCAACGGGTCGGCAACATTCAGATCCGTATGTATCTTGCAAATTTCTATGTCTCCCTCCTTGACTTCATCGCGGATGGAATTGAAGCGTCTTTTGATGTGCTTTGTTATCTTGTGAAACCTGGATTCCTTCGCCAAGGCTATTGCTCCAGTGTTGTCACAAAAGATTTTCATTGGACCCGATGCGCTAGGTATCACACCTAGATCGGATATGAAGTCCTTCATCCAGACTCCTTCATTTGCTACTTCCGAAGCAGCTATGTATTCCGCTTCACACGTAGATCCCGCCACGACGCTCTGCTTGGAACAGCACCAACTGACAGCTCCACCATTCAATAAAAATACATATCCGGTTTGTGACTTAGAGTCATCCGGATCAATGTCAAAGCTTGAATCGACGTAACCGTTTACGATGAGCTCTTTGTCACCTCCATAAACGTGAAACATATCCTTTGTCCTTTTTAGGTACTCCAGGATGTTCTTGACCGCTGTCTAGTGATCCACTCCTGGATTACTTTGGTACCTCCCTGCTAAACTTATAGCAAGGCACACATCAGGTCTGGTACACAGCATTGCATACATGATAGATCCTATGGCTGAGGCAGAGGGAATGACTTTCATTTTCTCTCTATCTTGTGCAGTGGTCGGGCATTGAGTCTTACTCAACTTCACACCTTGTAACACAGGCAAGAACCCTTTCTTTGACTGATCCATTTTGAACTTCTTCAAAACTTTATCAAGGTATGTGCTTTGTTAAAGTCCAATTAAGCGTCTTGATCTATCTCTATAGATCTTGATGCCTAATATGTAAGCAGCTTCACCGAGGTCTTTCATTGAAAAATTCTTATTCAAGTATCCGTTTATGCTATCCAGAAATTCTATATCATTTACAATCAACAATATGCCATCCACATATAATATCAGAAATGCTACAGAGCTTCCACTCACTTTCTTGTAAATACATGCTTCTCCAAAAGTCTGTATAAAACCATATGCTTTGATCACCTCATCAAATCATATATTCCAACCCCGAGATGCTTGCACCAGTCCATAGATGGATCACTGGAGCTTGCACACTTTGTTAGCACCTTTTGGATCGACAAAACCTTCTGGTTGCATCATATACAACTCTTCTTTGAGATATCCATTCTGGAATGCAGTTTTGACATCCATTTGCCAGATTTCATAATCATAAAATGTGGCAATTGCTAACATGATTCGGACAGACTTAAGCATCGCTAGGGGTGAGAAAGTCTCATCGTAGTCAACTCCTTGAACTTGTCAAAAACCTTTTGCAACAAGTCGAGCTTTGTAAACAGTAACATTACCGTCAGCGTCGGTCTTCCTCTTGAAGACTCATTTATTTTCGATGGCTTGCTGATCATCGAGCAAGTCAACCAAAGTCCACACTTTGTTCTCATACATGGATCCCATCTCAGATTTCATGGCCTCAAGCCATTTTGCGAAATCTGGGCTCATCATCGCTTCCTCATAGTTCGTAGGTTCATCATGGTCTAGTAACATGACTTCCAGAACTGGGTTGCCATACCACTCTGGTGCGGAACGTACTCTGGTTGATCTACGAAGTTCAGCAGAAACTTGATCTAAAGTTTCATGATCATCATCATTGGCTTCCTCACTAATTGGTGTAGGAATCACTGAAACTAGTTTCTGTGATGTACTACTTTCCAATTCGGGAGAAGGTACAATTACCTCATCAAGTTCCACTTTCCTCCCACTCACTTCTTTCGAGAGAAACTCCTTCTCTAGAAAGGATCCATTCTTAGCAACGAATATCTTGCCTTTAGATCTGTGATAGAAGGTGTACCCAACAGTCTCTTTTGGGTATCCTATGAAGACACATTTCTCCGACTTGGGTTCGAGCTTATCAGGTTGAAGCTTTTTCACATAAGCATCGCAGCCCCAAACTTTAAGAAATGACAACTTTGGTTTCTTGCCAAACCACAGTTCATAAGGCGTCGTCTCAACGGATTTAGATGGTGCCCTATTTAACGTGAATGCAACTGTCTCTAAAGCATAACCCCAAAACGATAGTGGTAAATCAGTAAGAGACATCATAGACCGCACCATATGTAATTAAGTACGGTTACGACGTTCGGACACACCATTACGCTGTGGTGTTCCGGGTGGCGTGAGTTGTGAAACTATTCCACATTGTTTCAAATGAAGACCAAACTCGTAACTCAAATATTCACCTCCATGATCAGATTGTAGAAACTTTATTTTCTTGTTACGATGATTCTCTACTTCATTCTGAAATTCTTTGAACTTTTCAAATGTTTCATACTTGTGCTTCATCAAGTAGATATACCCATATCTGCTTAAATCATCAGTGAAGGTCAGAAAATAACGATACCCACCGTGAGCCTCAACACTCATTGGTCCACATACATCAGTATGTTTGATTTCCAGCAAATCTGTTGCTCGCTCCATTGTTCCGGAGAATGGAGTTTTAGTCATCTTTCCCATGAGGCATGGTTCGCAAGCACCAAGTGATTCATAATCAAGTGATTCCAAAAGTCCATCACTATGGAGTTTCTTCATGCGCTTTACACCAATATGACCTAAACAACAGTGCCACAAATAAGTTGCACTATCATATTAACCTTGCATCTTTTGGCTTCAATATTATGAATATGTGTATCACTACAACCGAGATCCAACAAGAATAGACCACTCTTCAAGGGTGCATGCCCATAAAAGATATTACTCATATAAATAGAACAACCATTATTCTCAAATTTAAATGAATAACTGTCTCCAGTAAACAAGATCTAGATATAATGTTCATGCTTAACGCTGGCACCAAATAACAATTATTTAGGTCTAAAACTAACCCCGAAGGTAGATGTAGAGGTAGCGTGCCGACGGCGATCACATCGACTTTGGAACCATTTCCCACGAGCATCGTCACCTCGTCCTTAGCGAATCTTCGTTTAATCCGTAGTCCCTGTTTCGAGTTACAAATATTAGCAACCGAACCGGTATCAAATACCCAGGTAATACTACGAGCATTAGTAAGGTACACATCAATAACATGTATATCACATATACCTTTGTTCACCTTGCCATCCTTCTTATCCGCCAAATACTTGGGGCAGTTTCGCTTCCAGTGTCCAGTCCCTTTGAAGTAGAAGCACTCAGTTTCAGGCTTGGCTCCAGACTTGGGTTTCTTCACGGGAGTAGCAACTGTCTTGCTATTCTTCTTGAAGTTCCCCTTCTTTCCCTTGCCCTTTTCTTGAAACTAGTGGTCTTGTTAACCATCAACACTTGATGCTCCTTTTTTATTTCTACCTCCGCAGGCTTGAGCATAGCGAAGAGCTTGGGAATTGTCTTTTGCATCCCTTGCATATTATAGTTCATCACGAAGCCTTTATAGCTTGGTGGAAGTGATTGAAGAAATCTATCAATAACACTATCTTCATCAACTTTGCAACCAAGTTGAGTCATATGATTGTGGTACCCAGACATTCTGAGCAAGTGTTCACTGATAGAACTATTCTCCTCCATCTTGCAGCTATAGAACTTATTGGAAATCTCATATTTCTCAATCCAAGCATTTGCTTGAAATATTAACTTCAACTCCTGGAACATCTCATATGCTCCATGACATTCAAAACGTCGTTGAAGTCCCGGTTCTAAGCCGTAAAGCATGGCACACTGAACTATCGTGTAGTCATCAGACCGCGTCTGCTAGACGTTCAAAGCGTCTACATTAGCGGGAGGGGGCTTGTCACCTAGCGGTGCTTCAAGGACATAATTCTTCTGTGCAACAATGAGGATAATCCTCAAGTTACAGACCCAGTCCGTGTAATTGCTACCATCATCTTTCAACTTAGCTTTCTCTAGGAATGCATTAAAATTCAAAGGAATGGTAGCACGTGTTGGGGAACGTAGTATTTTAAAATTTTCCTACGATCATGCAAGATCTATCTACCAGATGCATAGCAACAAGAGGGAAGAGTGTGTCTACATACCGTTGTAGACCGGAAGCGGAAGCGTCAAGTGACGCGGTTGATGTAGTTGAACTTCTTCGCGATTCAACCGATCAAGCACCGCACGTACGGCACCTCCGCGTTCAGCACACGTTCAGCTTGATGACGTCCCACGAGCTCTTGATCCAGTTGATCTTCACGGGAGAGTTTCGTCAGCACGACGGCGTGGTGACGGATATGATGTATTCACCGGCGCAGGGCTTCGCCTAAGCACTGCAACGGTATGACCGAGGTGTGTTTCTGTGGAGGGGGGCACCGCACACGGCTAGAACAATTCAACTTGTGTGTCTTTGGGTGCCCCCCTGCCCCCGTATATAAAGGAGCAAGGGGGGGGGGGAGGCCGGCCGGCCCTCTATGGTGCGGCTAGGGCTGCAATCCTACTAGGAATAGGATTGCAATCCTATTCCTAGTAGGAACTACCAAAGAAGGAAGAAGGGGGAAGGAAAGAAAGGGAGAGGGAGAGGGAAAGAGGGGCCGCGCCCCCCTCCCCTTGTCCTATTCGGACTCCTCCTAGGGAGGGGTCGCGCCACCTCCTGGCTGCTGCCCTCTCTCTCCCCTATGGCCCACCAGGGCCCACCATTCCCCCGGGGGGTTTCGGTAACCCCTCCGGCACTCCGGTAAATTCCGAAACTTTCCAGAACACTTCCGGTGTCCGAATATAGTCGTCCAATATATCAATCTTTATGTCTCGGACATTCCGAGACTCCTCGTCATGTCCGTGATCTCATCCGGGACTCCGAACTACCTTCGGTACATCAAAACTCATAAACTCATAATACCGATCGTCATCAAACGTTAAGCGTGCGGACCCTACGGGTTCGAGAACTATGCAGACATGACCGAGACTCATCTCCGGTCAATAACCAATAGCGGAACCTGGATGCTCATATTGGCTCCTACATATTCTACGAAGATCTTTATCGGTCAAACCGCATAACAACATACGTTGTTCCTTTTGTCATCGGTATGTTACTTGCCCGAGATTCGATCGTCGGTATCTCTATACCTAGTTCAATCTCGTTACCGGCAAGTCTCTTTACTCGTCCCGTAACACATTATCTCGTGACTAACTCATTAGTCTTTTGCTTGCAAGGCTTATTATGATGTGTGTTACCGAGAGGGCCCAGAGATACCTCTCCGACACTCGGAGTGACAAATCCTAATCTTGATCTATGCCAACACCACGAATACTTTCGGATACACCTGTAGAGCATCTTTATGATCACCCAGTTACGTTGTGACGTTTGATAGCACACAAGGTGTTCCTACGGAATTCGGGAGTTGCATAATCTCATAGTCATAGGAACATGTATAAGTCATGAAGAAAGCAATAGCAGTAAAACTAAATGATCATAGTGCTATGCTAACGGATGGGTCTAGTCCATCACATCATTCTTCTAATGATGTGATCCCGTTGATCAAATGACAACTCATGTCTATGGCTAGGAAACATAACCATCTTTGATCAATGAGCTAGTCTAGTAGAGGCATACTAGGGACATACTGTTTTGTCTATGTATCCACACATGTATCAAGTTTCTGGTTAATACAATTCTAGCATGAATAAAAGACATTTATCATGATATAAGGAAATACAAATAACACCTTTTTTATTGCCTCTAGGGCATATTTCCTTCAGTCTCCCACTTGCACTAGAGTCAATAATCTAGCTCACATCGCCATGTGATTTAATACCGATAGTTCACATCGTTATGTGAATAACACCCATAGTTCACATCGCCATGTGACCAACACCCAAAGGGTTTACTAGAGTCAATAATCTAGTTCACATCGCTATGTGATTAATACCCAAGAGTAATAAGGTGTGATCATGTTTTGCTTGTGAGAGAAGTTTAGTCAACGGGTCTGTCACATTCAGATCCGTATGTATTTTGCAAATTTCTATGTCTACAATGCTCTGCATAGAGCTACTCTAGCTAATTGCTCCCACTTTCAATACGCATCCAGATTGATACTTAGAGTCATCTGGATTTAGTGTCAAAGCTTGCATCGGTGTAACCCTTTACGACGAACTCTTTATCACCTCCATAATCGAGAAACATTTCCTTAGTCATCTAGTTACTAAGGATAATTTTGACCGCTGTACAGTGATCTACTCCTGGATCACTATTGTACCCCCTTGACAAACTCATGGCAAGGTACACAACATGTTTGGTACACAGCATGGCATACTTTATAGAACCTATGGCTGAGGCATAGGGAATGACTTTTATTCTCTCTATATTTTTCTGCCGTGGTCTGGCTTTGAGTCTTACTCAACTTCACACCTTACAAGTCAGGCAAGAACTCCTTCTTTGACTGATCCATTTTGAACTACTTCAAAATCTTATCAAGGTATGTACTTATCGAAAGTCTTATCAAGCGTCTTGATCTATCTCTATAGATCTTGATGCCCAATATGTAAGCAGCTTCACCAAGGTCTTTCTTTGAAAAACTCCTTTCAAACACTCCTTTATGCTTTCCAGAAAATTCTACATCATTTCCGATCGACAATATGTCATTCACATATACTTATCAGAAAGGTTGTAGTGCTCCCACTCACTTCTTGTAAATACAGGCTTCACCGTAAGTCTGTATAAATCTATATGCTTTGATCAACTTATCAAAGCATATATTCCAACTCCGAGATGCTTGCACCAGTCCATAGATGGATCGCTGGAGCTTGCACATTTTTTTAGCACCTTTAGGATTGACAAAACCTTCGGGTTGTATCATATACAAATTTTCTTTAATAAATCCATTAAAGAATGCAGTTTTGTTATCCATTTGCCAGATTTCATAAAATGCGGCAATTGCTAACATGATTCGGACAGACTTAAGCATCGCTACGGGTGAGAAAGTCTCATCGTAGTCAACTCCTTGAACTTGTCGAAAATCTTTCGCAACAAGTCGAGCTTTGTAAATAGTAACATTACCGTCAGCGTCGGTCTTCCTCTTGAAGATCCATTTATTTTCGATGGCTTGCCGATCATCGGGCAAGTCAACCAAAGTCTACACTTTGTTCTCATACATGGATCCCATCTCAGATTTCATGGCCTCAAGCCATTTTGCGGAATCTGGGCTCATCATCGCTTCCTCATAGTTCGCAGGTTCATCATGGTCTAGTAACATGACTTCCAGAACTGGGTTGCCGTACCACTCTGGTGCAGAACGTACTCTGTTTGATCTACGACGTTCAGGAGAAACTTGATCTGAAGTTTCATGATCATCATCATTAGCTTCCTCACTTATTGGTGTAGGAATCACTGGAACTAGTTTCTGTGATGTTCCACTTTCCAATTCGGGAGAAGGTACAATTACCTCATCAAGTTCTACTTTCCTCCCACTCACTTCTTTCGAGAGAAACTTCTTCTCTAGAAAGGATCCACTCTTAGCAACAAAGACCTTGCCTTCGGATCTGTGATAGAAGGTGTACCCAACAGTTTCTTTTGGGTATCCTATGAAGATTTACTTCTCCGATTTGGGTTCGAGCTTATCATGTTGAAACTTTTTCACATAAGCATCGCAGTCCCAAACTTAAAAAAATGACAGCTTAGGTTTCTCGTCAAACCACAGTTCATACGGTGTTATCTCCACGGATTTAGATGGTGCCCTATTTAACGTGAATGTAGCTGTCTCTAATGCATAACCCCAAAAGCAATAGTGGTAGATCGGTAAGAGACATCATCGATCGCACCATATCTAATAAAGTACGGTTATTGTCAGGGATACGGTTAGTAAGTATAAACCGGATATTGTAAACCGGTTTAGTTATATTGTACTTGGTTCATTATTTTAGTAGAGATTACGGCCTATGAGATTTCAAGGCCCATGTATAGAAATACGGTTGTAAACCGCCAAGGAGATATAACTTGGGAGATAAGAAAGAAAGGACAGAGACCGAGGCGGACACGATTATGAGCCGGCCTCGGGACTCTGTAAACCGGACCAGGCGTCACCTCTATATAAGGGGACGGCCCGGCACCGGTTCAAGGACAAGCAATAATCGATACGTCGAGACGCAGGCAAGCGATTCCGCTCCCTGTAAACCGACGCCCAAGCAATACCAAACCAACTAGACGTAGGCTTTTACCTTTTCAAAGGGGCCGAACTAGTATAAAATCCTTTGTGTCCTTTGTGCGCCATGAATCCTTTCAAGCTAACCCGTGCGATGGTTCCATCATCAAGTCCGTTAAACCGGACATCTGCCGTGTTAATTCCACGACAGTTGGCGCCCACCGTGGGGCCCGCGCACGATGGTTTCGAGTTCTTGAAAGGCGGCTTCGAAGGGTTAAAGGGTTACGCGGTTGGCCGGATGACCAAGAGTCGCCGCGGCCGGATCTACATTGACGACGCGGGTTGGGGACCGGAGGCCGATTCAATCGAATACGGGTACCGGGTCCCCTTCGGCAGCATCCAGGTCTTCATCGGCAAAATCGGCGAACCGGGACCTGAGCCGGACACCCTCCCCAGCATCGTCGAGCCGGCTCAGCGGGCGAGATCGCCCCGGATCCAGCCGGCCATGAAGCACGTTTTCGTTGGAGCAGTCCACGGAGTTCGAACCGAGGACGGGTCGGAATCTGATGGTGCAACAGTCGTCTACTCAGATGGCGAATCTTCATCCGGGGAAACTGAATCTCTGTATCAGTTGCGGGACGGCCGGTCTGAGGGCGAGTCCGATGGGAACAGTATTCCGGACCCCTTTGACCCGCCAAACCGGGTGGCGGTCTTCATGGCCGGTTCACAACCCCCGGTGAACGGAACAACAGCGGAAGCCGGCGCAGGGGGAAGCGGTTCCAATCCCCCCCTCACGGAAGTTCTATCCACCTTGATCGAAGAGCTCGCAGCTAAAGCAGTAGAGGTCGTGGCTCCAGCAGACAAGGTGCAGCATGATGCAGTGCTTCTTCAGTTAACGGCCCGGATCAATCAATTGAAGGAGGATTTAAAGGCAGAAGGAGAGATGTTAGCTATCAGACAAGCAGAATTGGATGATCAAGCTTTTCACTTGAGGATGGAGCAAGCTTCGGTGGAGGCAGTCAGGGGGAGGAAGTATCGATCCCGCCTACCGCCGGGTTACGAATCTGCGAATTTGTTTAGAACCCCGGGAACGGGGGCTAGCAACAATCCGGCCTTAAACCGGAGGAGTCCGCCGGTTCAGGAGGAGCCGGTTCTGCAGCCCACTGCCGAACGAGAGCGGCGGGTTACATCGGTGCCTTATGTGCCTGTCCCTCCGGGTCATTATTCAAACCCTGTGGATAATATTGCTGCTGCGGCCGCACGGTTGGCCGCTTTACCC
>LR738713.1:793128987-793145641 GCA_902687465.1 Secale cereale | reverse complement strand
TCACCAAAAGCTGAACCGTCTTCCTTTGTGTCTGGAAACCCGGTTAGCACTTCGGCCGGATCAATGTCTGGAACCCAAGCCTTAGCTCTTGTCAAGGCCAGAAGAGCACCTCCTCGAGCAGCTGATTTCTTCACCTCCTCAAGACGGGTTGGAAGAATTGACAAACTGTTCAAAGTAGCCTTGATGGTTGAAGGAGCCGGTTTACCAAAAGAGGTAGCGCTGATGATCCTTTGCGCCCCAGAATATAATTGCTCCACCAAAGTATAACAAGCTTTCAGTTTCTTCCGTACGTCGTCTCCAAGATGGGAGACGCGGCGTCCTACATACAACAAGAAAAAGTTAAACCGGTGCAGGTTATCAGTTACAAAGATAACAAACGAAAGTTACAGTTATGATTACCAAAGATAGCAGAGATCATCAAATTAACTTGGTGTTTTAATCCGGCCAATTCTTCAGTGACCGGGTTAAGAGCTCCTTCGGCATCTTGAACACGCTTTTCAAGATCCTTCTTCTGGACTTCAAAGGCAGTCCGTTCCTCATCAAAGAACTTCTTCAAGTCTTCAGCAGTTTTCAAACTTACTTTAAGTTCTTTTTTCGCCTTTGAAGCAGCTGCCTCGGTCTCTATGAGCCGGGTTCGAAGTTCGCTATTTTCTACAGCGTTCCGGTTTAACTCAGCCTGCAGACAAGTTCAAAAACACAGTTAGCAAATACAAGTCTCAAGCACACAACCAAGTTGTATACTTGACACTTGGGGGCTAATGGCAGTTGAAGCAGTGCGTTGGAGACAAGATTTTTTACAAGTATCAACTACATAAACAAGTTATCTACTTGATACTTGGGGGCTAATGTATTAGACAGCAGTTCAAGCCTACAAAAGTTCCGGATCACCTACTATAAAGCAGATAAACCGGAACTTGGGGGCTGTTATAAGGTAAAGATACGTTGAAAAAAGCAAGGTCAGAACAGGAAAATTTACCTCGTATTTCTCTCTCATGAGGTTCACCAGGCTAGCTTCATAATCACGGCTGCTGTGAAGCCGGTTCAGATATCCGGAATAAATATCCTGGGGACTCAGGCTGGAAAGGCTGGAGATATCCGCACTTAAATTCCCTTTTTCCTGGGTTACCTTCTCCGTTTTGGCAGTGTGTTTTGCCAAAACGGTGGGTTCGGCTGGCGCAACATAGGTAGCGCCAGTAACCACAACGTCAGGGGAAGAAGGTGCATTGGGAGGAATAGTTTTATCTTGCGCCGGATCAGGAGAGCCCGGATTAACTTGAGGAGAGCTAACCCGGGCTGGGCTTGGTGGATCTTGGGCAGCATCAGTAGCAGGAATATCAAGAACAGGTTCTTGAACCGGTGTAACAGGAGTACCTTCAGGAGGAACAGCTGTCGACGGTTCGATTGCTGGTTCATCGGCAGAAGGATCAACATCGGGCTTCTTACCCTTAGCCTTTTTGCTGGGTTTCGGTTTACTGGAGAAACGAACAAAGATAGGTCAGCATTATAAAGAAAAAGGAAGGATTTAAACCGGAAAAGGTGAAGAGAATTACCCTGGAGCTGTCTTCAAGGGTGGAAGCTGTGTCGCAGTTGACTCGCCCGATGAGGATAGTGGAGTTTCCTGATAATCAGGATCAGTCGGTTTAAGTGGTTTTCTAATAAGGCCGGCCTTGGGATGAAGAAGTGTTGGAGAAAGTATCACCTCAGCACGGCGTTTCCGAGCCGGGGTTAAGGAGATTCCAGAAGATTCCACTGCTAAACCGGAATGGCGAGTGGTCCGGCGCAATGCTTCGTGCTGTTGCTTCTTCAAATCAAAATTGGGATCCAACTTAGCATAAGGGTGAGAAAATTGATACTTTCTAACAGTCCGACGGATCTTTTGAGGAGGGGGTTCTGAATCGGAAGAAATAAGGGTTACCTCAATCTCCACCGGGTTATCACCTTCGAGTGGGTCCTGTGAAAAGGGCATCATCAGAGATAAGGACAAATATATTAAAGCAAATGTAAACCGGAGTAAAGCATACCTCGGAGTCCGGATCATCATCTTCAGAAGGAGAACCGGCGTCAACGGCTGCCTTCCTTTTCTTGTTTGCAGGAGTTTTTCGGCGAGTTTGTTTTACAGGTTTGTCCTGAAGTTTCCTTCTCCAGAAGGGGTTATCAGCCTGAATAAAAATCAACAGCAAGTAAAGGACGGTTCAAAGAAGGACGGTTTATGAAGCACGGGTTAAGGAAAACTTACATCAGGCTGTGTGTTCCTCTTAAAGTATGGAGCCAAGCCAACCTTGGAGCAATCTGTTGAGGCAGGGTTGACGATCTTTTTGGCCGATTCTATCACCTCCGATTCAGAAAGTGCCTCTTTAGTAAACCTCTGAGGATCTTCCGGATCACCGGAATAATTGCACATTAAATCAGAGCGCCGGCTTAAGGGGAGAATGCTCCATGACAACCAGCAGCGAAGAAAATCGGTTCCAAGAAGTCCATTAGCCATGAAGGCTCTCAGTTTGGAAAGTTGGGATGAAAATTGAATCCGTTCAGTGGCACTTAACCGTTGCGGCAGAGGATGATTCGCCGGGATGCGAGTCTCACGATAACCCGGCAGCGGATTTTCACCTTCAGGAGATGTGTCTATGCAATAGAACCAAGACTTGTTCCACTCCTTGGGGTGAGTATGTAAAGCGGCGTGTGGGAAAACTGCATCCCTCCTTTTCTGAATGCTGATACCACCAAGTTCTTGGTGAGGCCCGCTAGTGAATTCAGTGCGCCGGTTCGCATGGAAGAAATCCCGGAAAAGATCGACTGAAGGTTCTTCTTGCAGATACACTTCAGAAAAAACTTGAAAGTCACAAATGTTGGAAACGGAATTTGGTCCAATGTCTTGTGGATGCAGTTGGAAGGTGGCAAGGACGTCCCGGAAAAATTTTGAACCGGGGGGAGAGAAACCCCTGGAGATATGATCCATAAAGACTATGACCTCTCCGGACCTGGGAGCAGGAAGGCGTTCATTACCCGGAGCGCGCCATTTCAACTCGGCCCGAGGACCTAACGTACCGATACTCGACAGCTTGACTAAGTCTTCTTCAGTCACAGCTGAGCGAACCCAGTCACACGAAACGTATTGCTTGGCAGCCATTTGAACAAAGTGCTGAAGAGAAGAAGGTACAGAACAAATTATGAACATACAAAAGATTTGGGACCTATATATGTGTATTGTGCAAGAGAGATAAGAACTATCTAGCAAAGTTAAACCGGCAATCATAAATACAAGATGTATCATTTCCGGTTTAAAAATGGCAGTTGAAGAGGAATAACTACGTCATGGCATCAGTTTACATCATTTCCGGTTTATGGTATGGTAATCTAAACCGAAGCATACTTAGCAGATTTATTGAAGGGAAAACAAGTTTTCGCTGCGTTGCTAAGGAAGAATAGATCTGAGCACAATGAGATGAAGAAACAAAAATTACACAAGAAATATACAGAGGACCAATTCAGAGCAGATAAGGTTACAGGATGTGCATAAAGAGGAGACTTAAAACAGGTAGCAACAGAAATACAAGCAGCAAGATCTAAAATATCAGACGTATTTACGGCAAGATCAGGAAGGTAAGAATATTACGAAGTTGCAGGTCTCAGAGAATGAACAGCATAAAGCTTGTGAGGAACCCTAATGGCGGAACGGATAAACGCAGTAGAGGCATTACAGCAAGATTCAATCTGGTGTTAAGTGAGATCTAAAGGTTAAGGCTTAAGGGGATACGAGGTTCCTATGATATGAGTATCTACAAAAGCTTCATCGGGAGTTCTAATGGCGGAAGAACACGGGCAAGGCAATGGCAAATAGGATAAGATCTACAGTGAGGAGGAAGAACATACCAGGGACGGTGAGGAATCGGCGGCGCAGAAAATCTGGTCAAGTTCAGGTTGATGCAGCGGCCGGTCGAAGACGGAAGAGCCGGTGGTCGACGGCGGTGTTCTCGGGCTCAGGCAACAATGGAGGTCTAGAGGGTCAGGAGGAGAAAGGAGGAAGACGACGCGAGAGGGGATAATGAATGGAGCAGAGCGGCATTTATAGACGAAGAGGCGGATGTGAAACGACAGGTGCGGTAATCAAGGAAGAAAATCGGATAAAGATCCGTTGAAACGCCTCGATTCTCGGGATAACCATTAAAAATAAGCTACAGTACAGCTCGCAGGCGATAAATGCGGAGCTGATGTCATTGTCAGACTTTAATGATTTCGGAAGATGACGTCAGAGCCGGTTTACAGGAACAAATGAAGACAGAAGAAAAGTCGCGAAAGACAATGAAGACTGATATGAACAAGTTCAAATCATTCTGGGGCCTAATGTCAGGGATACGGTTAGTAAGTATAAACCGGATATTGTAAACCGGTTTAGTTATATTGTACTTGGTTCATTATTTTAGTAGAGATTACGGCCTATGAGATTTCAAGGCCCATGTATAGAAATACGGTTGTAAACCGCCAAGGAGATATAACTTGGGAGATAAGAAAGAAAGGACAGAGACCGAGGCGGACACGATTATGAGCCGGCCTCGGGACTCTGTAAACCGGACCAGGCGTCACCTCTATATAAGGGGACGGCCCGGCACCGGTTCAAGGACAAGCAATAATCGATACGTCGAGACGCAGGCAAGCGATTCCGCTCCCTGTAAACCGACGCCCAAGCAATACCAAACCAACTAGACGTAGGCTTTTACCTTTTCAAAGGGGCCGAACTAGTATAAAATCCTTTGTGTCCTTTGTGCGCCATGAATCCTTTCAAGCTAACCCGTGCGATGGTTCCATCATCAAGTCCGTTAAACCGGACATCTGCCGTGTTAATTCCACGACAGTTATGACGTTCGGACACACCATTACACTGTGGTGTTCCAGGTGGCGTGAGTAGTGAAACTATTTCACATTGTTTTTACTGAAGGCCAAACTCGCTAACTCAAATATTTTACCTCTACGATCATATCGTAGAAACTCTTATTTTCTTGTTACGATGATTCTCCACTTCACTCTGAAATTCTTTGAACTTTTCAAATGTTTCAGACTTGTGCTTCATTAAGTAGATATACCCATATCTGCTCAAATCATCAGTGAAGGTCAGAAAATAACGATTCCCGCCGTGAGCTTCAACACTCATTGGTCTGCATACATCAGTATGTATGATTTCCAGCAACTCTGTTGCTCGCTCCACAGTTCCAGAGAACGAAGTTTTAGTCATCTTTCCCATGAGGCATGGATCGCAAGCACCAAGTGATTCATAATCAAGTGATTCCAAAAAGTCCATCACTATGGAGTTTCTTCATGCGCTTTACACCAATATGACCTAAACGGCAAATAAGTTGCACTATCATTATTAACCTTGCATCTTTTGGCTTCAATATTATGAATATGTGTATCACACGATCGAGATCCAACAAACTATTTTCATTGGGTGTATGACCATAGAAGGTTTTATTCATGTAAACAGAACAACAATTATTCTCTAACTTACATGAATAACCGTATTGCAATAAACATGATCAAATCATATTCATGCTCAACACAAACACCAAATAACACTTATTTAGGTTCAACACTAATCCCGAAAGTATAGGGAGTGTGCGATGATGATCATATCAATCTTGGAACTGCTTCCAATACACATCGTCACTTCATCCTTTAACTAGTTTCTGTTCATTATGCAACTCCCATTTCGAGTTACCACTCTTTAGCAACTGAACCAGTATCAAATACCGAGGGGTTGCTATGAACACTAGTAAAATACACATCAATAATCTGTATACCAAATATACCTTTGTTCACTTTGCCATCCTTCTTATCCGCCAAGTATCTAGGGCAGTTCCACTTCCGGTGACCATTTCCTTTGCAGTAGAAGCACTTAGTTTCAGGCTTGAGTTTAGCTTTGGGTTTCTTCATGGGAGTGACAACTTGCTTGTCATTCTTCTTGAAGTTCCCCTTCTATCCCTTTGTCCTTTACTTGAAACAAGTGGTCTTATTAACCATCAACACTTAATGTTCTTTCTTGATTTCTACCTTTGCCGATTTCAGCATTGCGAAGAGCTCGGGAATTACCTTCGTCATCCCTTGCATATTATAGTTCATCACGAAGTTCTACTAACTTGGTGATAGTGACTAGAGAACTTTGTCAATTACTATCTTATCTGGAAGATTAACTCCCACTTGATTCAAGTAATTGTAGTACCCAGACAATCTGAGCACATGCTCACTGGTTGAGCTATTCTCCTCCATCTTGTAGGCAAAGTACTGTCAGAAGTCTTATACCTCTCGACATGGGCATGAGTATGAAATACTAATTTCAACTCTTGGAACATCTTATATGCTCCGTGGCGTTTAAAACGTTTTTGAAGTCCCGGTTATAAGCCGTAAAGCATGGTGCACTAAACTATCAAGTAGTCATCATACCGAGCTTTTGTCAAAACGTTCATAACGTCTACATCTGCTCCTGCAATAGGTCTGACACCTAGCGGTGCATCAAGGACATATTTCTCTGTGCAGCAATGAGGATAATCCTCAGATCACGGAACAATTCCGCATCATTGCTACTAACATCTTTCAACTTAGTTTTCTCTAGGAACATATAAAAAATAAACGGGGAGCAACATCGTGAGCTATTGATCTACAACATAGATATGCTAATACTACGAGGACTAAGTTCATGATAAATTAAAGTTCAATTTAATCATATTAATTAAAGAACTCCCACTTAGATAGACATCCCTCCGGTCATCTAAATGATCACGTGATCCAAATCAACTAAACCATGTCCGATCATCACGTGAGATGGAGTAGTTTCAGTGGTGAACATCTTATGTTGATCATATCTACTATATGATTCACGCTCGACCTTTCGGTCTCCAGTGTTCCGAGGCCATATCTGCATATGCTAGGCTCGTCAAGTTTAACCCGAGTATTCCGCGTGTGTAAAACTGGCTTACACCCGTTGTATTTGAACGTAGAGCTTATCACACCCGATCATCACGTGGTGTTTCGGCACGACGAACTTTCGCAACGGTGCATACTCAGGGAGAACACTTATACCTTTAAATTTAGTGAGGGATCATCTTATAATGCTACCGTCGTTCTAAGCAAAATAAGAAGCATAATAAGATAAACATCACATGCAATCAAAATATGAGACATGATATGGCCATCATCAACTTGTGCTTTTGATCTCCATCTCCAAAGCATCGTCATGATCACCTTCGTCACCGGCGCGACACCTTGATCTCCATCGTAGCATCGTTGTCGTCTGGGCAACTATTGCTTCTACGACTATCGCTACCGCTTAGTGATAAAGTAAAGCAATTACATGGCGATTGCATTTCATACAATAAAGCGACAACCATATGGCTCCTGCCAGTTGCCGATAACATTACAAAATTTGATCATCTCATACAAAACCGTATAACTCATCATGTCTTGACCATATCACATCACAACATGCCCTGCAAAAACAAGTTAGACGTCCTCTACTTTGTTGTTGCAAGTTTTACGTGGCTGCTACGGGCTTAGCAAGAACCATTCTTACCTACGCATACAAAACCACAACGATGTTTCGTCAAGTATGTGCTGTTTTAACCTTCACAAGGACCGGGCGTAGCCACACTTGATTCAGCTAAAGTGAGAGAGACAGACACCCGCCAGTCACCTTTAAGCAACGAGTGCTCGTAACGGTGAAACCAGTCTCGCGTAAGCGTACGTGTAATGTCGGTCTGGGCCGCTTCATCTCACAATACCGCCGAAGCAAAGTATGACATGCTGGTAAGCAGTATGACTAGTATCACCCACAACTCATTGTGTTCTACTTGTGCATATCATCTACGCATAGACCTGGCTCTGATACCATTGTTGGGGAACGTAGTATTTTAAAATTTTCCTACGATCACGCAAGATCTATCTACCAGATGCATAGCAACGAGAGGGAAGAGTGTGTCTACATACCCTTGCAGACCGGAAGCGGAAGCGTCAAGTGACGCGGTTGATGTAGTCGAACTTCTTCGCGATTCAACCGATCAAGCACCGAACGTACGGCACCTCCGCGTTCAGCACTCGTTCAGCTTGATGACGTCCCACGAGCTCTTGATCCAGTTGAGCTTCACGGGAGAGTTTCGTCAGCACGACGGCGTGGTGACAGATATGATGTATTCACCAGTGCAGGGCTTCGCCTAAGCACTGCAACAGTATGACCGAGGTGTGTTTCTGTGGAGGGGGGCACCGCACACGGCTAGAACAATTCAACTTGTGTGTCTTTGGGTGCCCCCTGCCCCCGTATATAAAGGAGCAAGGGGGGGAGGCTGGCCGGCCCTCTATGGTGCGGCTAGGGCTGCAATCCTACTAGGAATAGGATTGCAATCCTATTCCTAGTAGGAACTACCAAAGAAGGAAGAAGGGGGAAGGAAAGAAAGGGAGAGGGAGAGGGAAAGAGGGGCCGCGCCCCCCTCCCCTTGTCCTATTCGGACTCCTCCTAGGGAGGGGGCGCGCCACCTCCTGGCTGCTGCCCTCTCTCTCCCCTATGGCCCACCAGGGCCCACCATTCCCCCGGGGGGTTCCGGTAACCCCTCCGGCACTCCGGTAAATTCCGAAACTTTCCAGAACACTTCCGGTGTCCGAATATAGTCGTTCAATATATCAATCTTTATGTCTCGGACATTCCGAGACTCCTCGTCATGTCCGTGATCTCATCCGGGACTCCGAACTACCTTCGGTACATCAAAACTCATAAACTCATAATACCGATCGTCATCAAACGTTAAGCGTGCGGACCCTACGGGTTCGAGAACTATGCAGACATGACCGAGACTCATCTCCGGTCAATAACCAATAGCGGAACCTGGATGCTCATATTGGCTCCTACATATTCTACAAAGATCTTTATCGGTCAAACCGCATAACAACATACGTTTATCCTTTTGTCATCGGTATGTTACTTGCCCGAGATTCGATCGTCGGTATCTCTATACCTAGTTCAATCTCGTTACCGGCAAGTCTCTTTACTCGTTCCGTAACACATTATCTCGTGACTAACTCATTAGTCTTTTGCTTGCAAGGCTTATTATGATGTGTGTTACCGAGAGGGCCCAGAGATACCTCTCCGACACTCGGAGTGACAAATCCTAATCTTGATCTATGCCAACACCACGAATACTTTCGAATACACCTGTAGAGCATCTTTATGATCACCCAGTTACGTTGTGACGTTTGATAGCACACAAGGTGTTCCTACGGAATTCGGGAGTTGCATAATCTCATAGTCATAGGAACATGTATAAGTCATGAAGAAAGCAATATCAGTAAAACTAAACGATCATAGTGCTATGCTAACGGATGGGTCTAGTCCATCACATCATTCTTCTAATGATGTGATCCTGTTGATCAAATGACAACTCATGTCTATGGCTAGGAAACATAACCATCTTTGATCAAAGAGCTAGTCTAGTAGAGGCATACTAGGGACATACTGTTTTGTCTATGTATCCACACATGTATCAAGTTTCCGGTTAATACAATTGTAGCATGAATAAAAGACATTTATCATGATATAAGGAAATACAAATAACATCTTTATTATTGCCTCTAGGGCATATTTCCTTCAGCACGGGCCATTGATCTACAACAACATAGATATGAAAAAACTATCAGGACTAAGTTCATGATAAATTAAAGTTCAATTAATCATATTACTAAAGTACTCCCACTTAGATAGACATCCCTCTGGTTATCTAAATGATCACGTGATCCAAATCAACTAAACCATGTCCGATCATCACGTGAGATGGAGTAGTTTTCAATGGTGAACATCTTATGTTGATCATATCTACTATATGATTCACGCTCGACCTTTCGGTCTCCAGTGTTCTGAGGCCATATCTGCATATGCTAGGCTCGTCAAGTTTAACCCAAGTATTCAGCGTGTGCAAAACTAGCTTGCACCCGTTGTATGTGAATGTAGAGCTTATCACACCCGATCATCACGTGGTGTCTCGGCACGACGAACTTTCGCAACGGTGCATACTCAGGGAGAATACTTATACCTTGAAATTCAGTGAGAGATCATCTTATAATGCTACCGTCGTTCTAAGCAAAATAAGAAGCATAATAAGATAAACATCAAATGCAATTAAAATATGTGACATGATATGGCCATCATCATCTTGTGCTTTTGATCTTCATCTCCGAGGCACCGTCATGATCACCATCGTCACGGGCGCGACACCTTGATCTCCATCGTAGCATCATTGTCGTCTCGCCAACTATTACTTGCACGACTATCGCTACCACTTAGTGATAAATTAAAGCAATTACATGGCGAATGTATTTCATACAATAAAACGACAACCATATGGCTCCTTCCAGTTGCCGATAACTTTACAAAACATGATCATCTCATGCAATAACGTATAACTCATCATGTCTTGACCATATCACATCACAACATGCCCTGCATGAACAAGTTAGACGTCCTCTACTTTGTTGTTGCAAGTTTTACGTGGCTGCTACGGGCTTAGCAAGAACCGTTCTTACCGTACGCATACAAAAACCACAATGATTTTTCGTCAAGTATATGCTGTTTTAACCTTCACAAGGACCGAGCGTAGCCACACTCGATTCAGCTAAAGTGAGAGAGACAGACACCCGCCAGTCACCTTTAAGCAACGAGTGCTCATAATGGTGAAACCAGTCTCGTGTAAGCGTACGCGTAATGTCGGTCCGGGCCGCTTCATCTCACAATACCGCCGAACCAAAGTATGACATGCTGGTAAGCAGTATGACTATTATCGCCCACAACTCATTGTGTTCTACTCGTGCATATCATCTACGCATAGACCTGGCTAATGATGCCACCGTTGGGGAACATAGTATTTCAAAATTTTCCTACGATCACACAAGATCTATCTACCAGATGCATAGCAACGAGAGGGGAGAGTGTGTCTACGTATCCTCGTAGACCGAAAGCGGAAGCGCCTAGTGACGCGGTTGATGTAGTTGAACTTCTTTGTGATCCAACCGATCAAGCACCGAACGTACGTCACCTCCGTGTTCAGCACACGTTCAGCTTGATGACATCCCACGAGCTCTTAATCTAGTTGAGCTTCACGAGATAGTTTCGTCAGCACGACGGCGTGGTGACGGAGATGATGAAGCTACCGGCGCAGGGCTTCGCCTAAGCACTGCAACGGTATGACCGAGGTGTGTTTCTGTGGAGGGGGGCACCGCACACGGCTAGAACGATGTTTCTTCTGTGTCTTTGGGTGCCCCCTGTCGTGGTTCTAAGTCTGACAGTACAAGTAGGGGGTACGTAAGAGGAGGCAAGGTCCTAGCTACGGTGAGATTGTACGCAAGATGTTTTACGAGTTCAGGCCCTTCTCGGAGGAAGTAAAAGCCCTACGTCTCGGTGCCCTGAGGCGGTCGACTGGAGTGTATATGGGTGTTTGAGTTAAAGGGGGTGCGAACCCTTGTACTGGAGGAGGGGGGGTGGCTTATATAGAGTGCGCCATGACCCCAGCCATCTCCACGTTACCAAGGGTTCAATGTACATAAAGGCAGGGCGTTACTGATAACACGTGCAATAAAGAGTGGGAAAGGCATTCATTGTCATAGAATGAATGCCAGACCGTTGCTGTCCTAAGGGACCTTTGACCTTCAGGGGTCGAGTGTCTTTGAATGGTCGAGTGGAGTTGACTCGTCTAGGAGGGGGTGTCCGGTCGAGTGATATGTCCTCTTGGGCTGCCACAGTCGACCGACCTTGCTGTCTTCGAGTTGTCCTTTGAGCTTCTGGGGTAGTGACCTTGGGTGGGATACCAGGGTCAGGCCCGTGACCCTACCCTAGGTCCGTAACGTCATCAGTAGCCCCCGAATGGATTGAGGTTCGAGTGGAAGAGAGTGGTGAAGTTGGCCTTGGCTCGGGTTCGATGCCCCTGGGGAGATCTTCTTTGGACTCGCGGACCAGGCTGACTCTTCAACCTTGACTTGATCGCCTTAATCAATTCAAGAACCAGCGAGTGTACTTGTTTGTGTTGACCGTCGACTGAACTTTGTGCACGGTCCCAAGTGCCGGTGGGGTGCGCAGTTTTTGGCGGGATTGGCTGTTCTCTGGTCTCCGGATTTAGCGGGATTTCGAAATTTGGGGAAGCGCACGGGACGGGTCGTGCCGCGGCAATCGGATCGGATATGCACGGGACGCCTCGATCTCCGTGCCGCCTTTTTTGCCACGTATCGTGTGCGCGCCTGTTGCGGGATTTGACGGGATAGCTTGGGGCCACCAGTCAGTCACTCGACCGCTGTGCTATAAGTGTGCGCCGCGGCCGAGGTGGAGGCACCGTGCACCCATTCTTTGCTTCTTCTTCATCCGCTCCTCCGCCGCGCCTCTGCTTTCTGCCCTCCGCCGCTCGGTCCGCACCGGCTCTCCTTCCATGGGCAAGGACAAGACTGCAGCTCTGGAGCGCTCGAAGAAGGCGGCGGCGACGGGGAAAGGGAAGAGGTCCAACCGAGGAGGGTCGTCATTGAGGTCCGGGCTCCCGCCTGGCTGGATCCAGGGGGACTGGATCAGGTCCACGATGACGCCGGAGGACATGGAGGAGTTGGTGGAGGAGGGCCTGATCATCCGCGACTCCTGGCGGCTGCCGGAGGGCGAGCTCGAGGCCCAGCCGCGGGAGGGCGAGTGCGTTCTCCTCGCGACTCACGTCGACCGAGGTTTTTCTTTGCCCCCGCACCCTTTCTTCCGTGGTTTTCTGGCTTTTTACACACTCAGCTGCACCACTTCTCTCCCAACACCATCACCTACTTGGCCACATTTGTTTCGACGTGCGAGAACTTCCTCGGATGCCGACCGCACTGGGGCCTGTTCAAGCATATCTTCACTTGTCGTTCCCAAACCATCAAGAAAGCGAACCCGAGTGATGAGAAGACGTACGTCATCCAGATGTGTGGCGGTCTGGGTATCCAGCTCAGGGGTAGGAGCGCTTTCCCTGCCATGACCCTTCCTGAGTCGGTCCGGGGTTGGCAGTCGACGTGGTTTTTTTGTAGGGACGTTCCGACTCCTGGTCAGCCAACTGGGCTTCCTACATTTTCTTTGGGTCGAGTCAACCAACCACTGACGTTGCTCGTGAGTCGGGCTGAGAGGGTAGAGGTAGACATGCTGGTGGAGCAGGTGGTTCAGCTGGTCTGCGACGGGGTCACGGGGATGGACCTGCTCGAGGTGTTCCTCATGAGGAGGATCCAGCCCCTCCAAGACTGGGACCATCCAATGTGGATGTACTCTGGCGCCGATGACACATCTCGGGTCCATCCGGAGGAAGCTGTCACACAGACGGTGGCGCAGTGCCTGAAGTGCATCACGGGGAACAAGGACAACCCTCGGGGGACCGGAAGAGTTCACCCATTCGACGCAGACCACCAACCAGACAAGGTTCGGCCTCGGCTTCCAATTGAATTTTATGTTTCCTGCTTGCGGACGTCTGAAGAATTCGACTGACGTATGATTCTTCTTCTTTTTGCAGATCTATACCAAAATGTTTTCGGTGCCCAATGGCGAGCAGGTCCAGGAGGGGGAAGAAGGCGTAGGCGAGGCTTCCGACTGGAAATCTGACGAGGAGACTGAGGAGGAGAGTGAGGATTCCAGCAGCGGCGAGGAGGTCGAGTCGCCTCCCCGCGGCGAGAAGCGCTCCAAGGAGAAGCATGACCCAGAGGCCGCGTGTACCAGGGCGGGCCCCTCCAGCTCCCAAGCACAGAAACGGACTCGCATGTCCACTCCAGATCCGACTAAAAAGGCACCAAAGCAGCCTAAGGTCGCTGCTGTCAAACCCCGGAAGGTCTTGCCCAAGATCAAAGTGGACGTCCCGATCGCCTCCATGTAAGCGTAGCTTTGCTTCATTTTCTCTTCCCCTTTGGAGACCAACTTTGCTTTTGTCGACTCATTTTCTGCAAAATCTTCAGCGTTGCTGCTTCTGCGACCTTGATGGATATTGACAAGGGCCGCGATGACGAGGAGACCGCTGACGCCGCCACGTCTCGCCCAGGTGCGGATTTTCGACCGCGCTTTGTTTTTTACTCATTCGGATTATCAATCAACTGAGCTTCTTGATTGTCTTCTGAAGGGCCATGCAATGTCATTGAGCTTCCTGACGACGACGACGATGAGGAGGAGCGCGCGGAGGTGACTCGACGAGGCACAAGAAGGAGGGGTCAGAAGGCACCCCCTGGCACTGAGGCCCAGCAACAGGGGGACGTGGCCCGGACCACGGTCTCCTTTGCTGTTCCTATGTCGACTGTCCGTCCCTCCTCGTTGACTGATCCAGCTGCTGACCATGTGGCTGCTCCGTCGTCCGTTCTCTTCACCACCCATCACGTCCCGGAGGACCACGTGAATTCGGCCCAGGAGGTCGTACGTCAGGCAGGATTGATGATGGAGCGGACGAAGGCGGCGTATGAGGCTAGCATGGCTGCCTACAATGCCAGCTCGGCTCTTCGAACCAATGTCCAGGTTTGTCTTTTCCGTCTGGTTTGCTGTGTTGTTGTAATCTTCGCTCTGAAAATTGCTGCTTTGTTCGTAAGATGGTGTTACACCCACTGGGTGTTTTCTCTTGTAGCTTTAGCTCTTGTAACCCAATCGATTCGACTAGTGGGGGTACCCTGAGTGCACCCACTGGGTGTAGTCCCCGAGGCCACGGTCGACTGAAGTCAGTCGGCTGTGGTCTTTAGAATTTGTCTTGTTCATTTGTTTCGAACTCTTCTTACCCGCGCAGGACTGATCCGGCCGAGTGAGAACCAGTGGGGGCACGCTCAGTGCACCCACTGGGTGTAGTCCCCGAGACCGTGGTCTACTGCTGGTAGTCGGCCATGGTCTGAGAACAAAATTTATCAATATCTCTCTCTTTTTTTGGCTCGTGCAGGACTGATCTGACCGAGTGAGAACCAGTGGGGGCACGCTCAGTGCACCCACTGGGTGTAGTCCCCGAGACTACTATTGAGTATTTGACTCGACTATAGTCTTAGAATTCTGTCTTGTTGTGTCCATGAAGAAATCTTGCGAGTTCGGAGCCAAGTTCGCGGATCTTGAGAAGAAGCAGGTCCAACTCAATCTTGACTTGCAACTGGCCAGAGATCATTTGAAGAAAACTAAGGATGAAGCATCTGGTAATTAAAGCGTGTAGCTTGTTGACTGATCTTCAGCTAATATGCCATGTGTATCCTTATGTTCATCTGTCTAGTAATGTCTCTTGTAGATCAAATGAAGGCAGCCCTAGAGCAGAAGGTCCTTGACCTGGCGGCAGCACAGCAGAGGGCGCAGGAGAAAACTGAACTGGCAGAGCAGAAGTTGGCTTCGGTCGGCACGCTTGAGGCAGAGATCGCCAGGCTGAAGGATTCTCTTGATGCGGCCAACAAGGAGGTGACTCGACTGAAGAGGGCCAACACTGTCCTGGATGATAAATACGGGGGCTTTTTCCAGAAGAAGAATGAGTTGGAGGCTTATCTGAGCGACCTCACCAAGAAGTGATACCTTGTGCTTGAAGGTATGTCCCCTTCGCTTTGACCGAATCGAGGCGGTCGACTCATAATTTGCTCGCTAACTCGTCGTGTTCTCTCTTGTGTAGAATTTTGTCGCAATTTCAAGGAGGAAACTGGGCGGGTCGAGCCTGGCCTGGACCCTGCCAACTCTATAGTCAAGGATGAAGCTGCTATGAACATCTTGAGGCTGGAGTCTCGCCTCACCAGTGCCACAGGCTATCTCGGACGACTAAAGGCAGTGATGTCTCGGATTGACGCTGCACTCTGGAGGGGAGTTGTGCAAGAGAATGACCTCGAGTCTCTGATGACTCAACTCAATGAGTTCCTTGGTCGAGTGCAAGAGTGTAAGAAATCATCTGCCCGTTGTGGAGCCGACGTTGCACTGTCCCTGGTTCGGGTGCATTACAAGTAGGTGAAGGAGAAGAGGCTGCCCGCACTCAAGGTCGCCAACATGGAGGAACTCCAGTTTCAGTCGTTCATGGAGACTTTCCTGGAGGCCTCTACCCGTATTGCCGACGGGATCGACCTGGATGAGTTCGTTGCACCTGCAAGCCCTCCCCCCCTGGGGAGTGAACAAACTTTGATACTCTGATTCAATTTGCCTCGGAATGCTGAGTGATCTTGTAACCGTTAAACTGTCGTGGGCTTGATGCCCGAGTACTTCTGCCCGAATCTTGCAGGGCTTTATCTGCACTTGATTCCTTTTGCATTCGCTTGTTTTGCTTCTGACTCTTTCTGATCTTTTGGATTTCGAGTCGACGTCATATCTGCGGCACGGCTCTGACGGTCGAGCCGCTTGATGGCGACATTGAACTTATGGCGGATCCCGGAGGACCGTAGCTAAGCCCCCGAGTGAGAGGATTGCTCTTCACTCGGAGTGTTTTTCGTAACTTAGGCGATTACGAACTACGTTGTACTTGTGGTGGAGCTCAGAGGACAGAGCCACGTTGTACTTATGGCGTAGCTCGGAGGACCGCAGCTAAGCCCCCGAGTGAGAGGGTTGCTCTTCACACAGAGTGGTTTTTGTAACTTAGGCGATTACGGGGTCGCAACTAAGCCCCCGAGTGAGAGGGTTGCTCTTCACTTGGAGTGGTTTTTGTAACTTAGGCGATTACGAGCT
>LR738713.1:793042893-793120093 GCA_902687465.1 Secale cereale | reverse complement strand
GGTTCCGGTAACCCCCTCCGGCACTCCGGTTATACCCGATAACACCCGGAACACTTCCGGTGTCCGAATATAGTCGTCCAATATATTAATCTTTATGTATCGGACATTCCGAGACTCCTCGTCATGTCCGTGATCTCATCGAGAACTCCTAACTACCTTCGGTACATCAAAACTCATAAACTCATAATACCGATCGTCATCAAATGTTAAGCGTGCGGACCCTACGGGTTCGAGAACTATGTAGACATGATCGAGACTCATCTCTGGTCAATAACCAATAGCAGAACCTGGATGCTCACATTGTCTCCTACATATTCTACGAAGATCTTTATCGGTCAAACCGCATAACAACATACGTTGTTCCCTTTGTCATCGGTATGTTACTTGCCTGAGATTCGATCGTCGGTATCTCAGTACCTAGTTCAATATCGTTACCGGCAAGTCTCTTTACTCGTACCATAATACATCATCTCATAACTAACTCATTAGTCATTTGCTTGCAAGGCTTATTATGATGTGTATTACCGAGAGGGCCCAGAGATACCTCTCCGACACTCTGAGTGACAAATCCTATTCTTGATCTATGCCAACACCACAAATACTTTCGGAGACACCTGTAGAGCATCTTTATAATCACCCAGTTACGTTGTGAAGTTTGATAGCACACAAGGTGTTCCTACGGTATTCGGGAGTTGCATAATCTCATAGTCATAGGAACATGTATAAGTCATGAAGAAAGCAATAGCAGTAAAACTAAACAATCATAGTGCTAAGCTAACGGATGGGTCTTGTCCATCACATCATTCTCCTAAGGATGTGATCCCATTGATCAAATGACAACTCATGTCTATGGTTAGGAAACATAACCATCTTTGATTAATGAGCTAGTCTAGTAGAGGCATACTAGGGACATACTGTTTTGTCTATGTATTCACACATGTACTAAGTTTCCGGTTAATACAATTCTAGCATGAATAAAAGACATTTATCATGATATAAGGAAATACAAATAACATATTTATTATTGCCTCTAGGGCATATTTCCTTCATGATGTGCATCTGGATGAACTCTATGAAGATACTATTGTGTGGAAGCATACGACAAGCGGGCACTACACTGCGGCTTCCGCCTACAAGGCCCAATTCCTTGGCTTGGTTCTCTCTCCCATGGAACAAATGGTTTGGAAAAATTGGGCGCCACCAAAGGCTAAATTCTTCGCTTGGTTGGCTATCCAAGACGGAATTTGGACTGCGGATAGACTACAAAAACGTGGATGGCCAAATTGTGGTCTTTGCACCCTTTGCAAGCGAGAGCAAGAAACTGGACCACATCTTTTCTACAAGTGCCGCTTCACTATTAGGCTATGGAACTTGGTCATTGCAAAATTCGGGCTTCATCATATGGACACCTCTACGTGGCATCTTGAGAGTTCGGTTAAGGACTGGTGGACAAATAGGACAGGCGGCCGTGTCCCCAATAGGAAGGCCATGGCCTCTCTAATCATGCTCGTGTCATGGACCATTTGGAACGAGCGGAATGCCCGTGTTTTCCAGAACAAGAGTGCTCCACCACCAATCTTGCTAAACAACATCATCTGCGAGGCAAACCTTTGGATCACCGCCGGAGCAAAAAAATTAGGGAACATTATTTTGTGTGAGTAATCTTCCATGCCATGTAAAAGTGTGCCCTTGTAAAAACTCTATTCTCTTCTTATTTAATAGACGAGGCAAATCTTTTGTCTCCGTTTCGTTTTTTAATCCATTGTTTTTTTGGGATCCAGAATCCAATCTGTATTTCGTTTGCAAATTAGTGTTAGTTATGACAAGGGATTGGAACAAGACCACTCTCGAACATGTTTGGACAAGTGTTTGAAACTTCACCAAGTTTCAAATACTGAAACTTGACAAGAACGAATGATAAATTCACGAAGTTTGAAAAACTAAAACTAAAACTAAAACATAAACCCTAAACCCTAAGTTTCTAAAACTAAAACTTAAAACTAAATTGTAAGCCCCAAGCCATAAATCCTAAGCCCCAAATCCTAAACCTAGAACCCTAAAAGCAAATGAAACTTGGTACAAACTTAATATAGTGACTATCCAAATATTTAAACCTTGATTTTTTCTAGAAGTTTTCAGTATTGATCAGTCTTGTTCAAAAGTTCTCGTCGCAACAAACACAAATATGCAAACAAAACTTAACTTGGACTTTTGATTCAAAACATATAGTAGATTGAAATTTGAAGATGAAATGAAAAGGCATGGGAGGTGGGGTGGATGGCACATTGTGGCACCCCGACTTAGAGCAACCAGTTTACCTTGCATTGCCAGCCCATAAATAAAGTCTTCTGGCAACACACAATAACTTAGTACAAAAATGACCACTTTATTGATCTCTTGCAGATACATAGGTTCGATGATTACATAACAAACAAGGCCAAGCAGCACCCATGGTGCAGCTACACTTATGTACATTATTTAGTAGACAACTCAGGGGCCTTGACGATAAGCGAAACTTCTACTCAGCAGTGGAAGAACGAGGTAGCGGAACTCCACTCCACAAGGACACTGCTGGGACACGGCCTAGAACACGATGAACCAGTCGACATCAACTCCTTGCACGATTTCTCCTGCATCTGGCACGACACGCCAGATGGGTACTTTGAATGTACTCGCAAGCTCACAACAAACAAAGCAAACACAACAAACAATAACAAGGCATTTAACATATTAAAGCATGAGTATGAACATGATGCTACTATTCATGTTGTGCACATGGATTACTCCCTCTGACCAACTCCATCTCGGGGTTATCTTGTAACCACCCTCAATATCTTACCTTCGTGATCACCACTCGATCACAACAATACCACCATAGTGATCCTCACACGGTCACCAACTTTTGCATGTGTGTAAGTGCATCTAGTGCCCCTTAGTGATTTTGGTGTATTGAAGACTTATAGGTTAAGGGACTAATGAGTTTGTGAGTGTACACAAGTTCTATAAGTCTCTGAGGAGTTTGATATTTCCGAAGAAAGTAGACCCCTAAAAATGAATGTCTTCAGCTGAAGACTTTGAAAATGAGGAAATATGTGTGACCTTGAAGACATTGATATTAATGCGAGGATTATGAAGCGTGAAGACTTTTGCTTTTGTAGTTCCATTTTCTCCTTCTTGAGTCATAGGAAACACCGTACAGTTAAAGGGGGTCGAGGTAAAACTAAGGAAACAATTTCCAACCGATGCTCATCTCAAAGCCTACACATTCCCAATCCTTCGAGTGAAGCCTTTGGAAATCTCATACAGTTCAGTCAATTTCTTAAGTGACAGAGACGGATATCTTCTGGTGTGTGAGAAATTTGTTCAGACTGAGGAGTTAGGAATTTTCCAGTGCGGATTGCCTACAAGTGAGGAACATGATAGCCCTGAGGAATTTGAGAGCTCAAATTTCCGACCGTTGCTGTGCTACGGGCCAGCTGTCCCGAAATATCTTATCCACCTAGCGGTCATATCATTGAAGGGCATTTATGTCTTATCATGTGAGGCTGCTACCTGGCTATAAATAGCCGCCCCCTTCAACACTAGCTGGTTGGCTGCTCCAAGGGAAACTAACACTTGTCATTTAGAGCAACCCATCCTCCGAGGACTTTGAGCGAAAATCATTAGTGAGGAAAAACCCAAAAACCCAACACCTAAAACCCAAAGTGATTGGGCATCACTGAAGAGATTGTTCCTGTGTGGAAGCGACGCTTGGTACCTTTGAAGACCGTGCATCTTCCAGACGGTTAGGCATCAATGGTGTAGAGCATCCAAGAGGAATTGTGGATCGCCGGGTGACCAAGTCTGTGAAGGTTTGGAAGTCACCTTGAAGACTTACCACGTGTAATTGGGTGAGGTATGTGTGACCTTGGCTCAAGGGGAATAAGGTAAGGACTGTGTGTCCTTTGGTTTAAATACTGATACGTCCCCAACGTATCTATAATTTTTGATTGTTCCGTGCTATTATATTATCCATCTAGGATGTTTTATATGCATTTATATGCTATTTTATATGATTTTTTGGGACTAACCTATTAACCTAGAGCCCAGTGTCAGTTTCTATTTTTTTCCTTGTTTTTGAGTTTTACAGAAAAGGAATACCAAACGGAGTCCAATTGACGTGCCAATTTTTGATGATTTTTTATGGACCAAAAGAAGCCCCCGGAGTAAAAGAGTTGGGCCAGGAGAGTCTCGGGCTGCCCACGAGGGTGGGGGGCGCACCCCCTATCTCATGGACATCCCGGAGACCCCCCTAACTTGTGCCCTACGCCAAAAAATCCTATAAATACAGAAATCTCTAGAAAATAACCTAGATCGGGAGTTCCGCCGCCGAAAGCCTGTGTTGCCACCGAAAACCAATCTAGACCCCATTTCGGCACCCTGCCGGAGGCGGAATCCCTCTCCGGTGGCCATCCTCATCATCCCGGCACTCTCCATGACGAGGAGGGAGTAGTTCACCCTCGGGGCTGAGGGTATGTACCATTAGCTATGTGTTATCTCTCTCTCTCTCTCTCTCTCTCTCTCTCTCTCTCTCTCTCTCTCGTGTTCTTGAGATGGCACAATCTTGATGTATCGCGAGCTTTGCTACTATAGTTGGATCTTATGATGTGTCTCCCCCTCTACTCTCTTGTAATGGATTGAGTTTTCCCTTTGAAGTTATCTTATCGGATTGAGTCTTTAAGGATTTGAGAACACTTGATGTATGTCTTTCATGTGCTTATCTGTGGTGACAATGGGATATCACGTGATCTACTTGATGTATGTTTTGGTGATCAACTTGCGGGTTCCGTGACCTTGGGAATCTATGCATAGGGGTTGTCACACATTTTCGTCTTGACTCTCCGGTAGAAACTTTGGGGCACTCTTTGAAGTACTTTGTGTTGGTTGAATAGATGAATCTGAGATTGTGTGATGCATATCGTATAATCATGCCCACGTATACTTGAGGTGATAATGGAGTATCTAGGTGACATTAGGGTTTTGGTTGATTTGTATCTTAAGGTGTTATTCTAGTACGGACTCTATGATAGATCGAATGGAATGAATAGCTTCGTGTTATTTTACTAAGGACTCTTGAATAGATCGATCAGAAAGGATAACTTTGAGGTGGTTTCGTACCCTACAATAATCTCTTAATTTGTTCTCCGCTATTAGTGACTTTGGTGTGACTCTTTGTTGCACGTTGAGGGATAGTTATATGATCCAGTTATGTTATTATTGTTGAGAGAACTTGCACTAGTAAAAGTATGAACCCTAGGCCTTGTTTCAACGCATTGCCATACCGTTTATGCTCGCTTTTACCACTTTCTACCTTGCTGTTTTTATATTTTCTTAGTACAAAAACCTATATCTACCATCCATATTGCACTTGTATCACCATCTCTTCGCCGAACTAGTGCACCTATACAATTTACCATTGTATTGGGTGTGTTGGGGGCACAAGAGACTCTTTGTTATTTGGTTGCAGGATTGTTTGAGAGAGACCATCTTCATCCTACGTCTCCCACGGATTGATAAACCTTAGGTCATCCACTTGAGGGAAATTTGCTACTGTCCTACAAACCTCTGCACTTGGAGGCCCAACAACGTCTACAAGAAGAAGGTTGCGTAGTAGACATCAAGCTCTTTTCTGGCGCCGTTGCTGGGGAGGTGAGTGCTTGAAGGTATATCTTTAGATCTTGCAATAAAATCTTTTAGTTTCTTGTTTTATCACTAGTTTAGTTTATAAAAGAAAACTACAAAACAATGGAATTAAGGTTACCTCATATGCTTCATCTTTTTTATGTCTTTCGTGAAAATGATGGAAAGGAAAATTGTGCTCAAGTACTAGAAGAAGAATGAATTAAAATGTTTGGCACTAAATACTTGAATGATGAGCATGATTGCAATGTTGTTAGTGTGCATCCTTTGAATATCCATGATGCTAATGATATGCAAAGCCACAAGCTTGGGGATGCTATGTTTGATGAAGATGATATGTTTAGTCCCCCAAGTTTTGATGAGCAAATTTATTATGATGAAAGCATGCCTCCTATTTATGATGATTATTGTGATGACATGTATGCTATAAGGAATAAAGATAACCATGAAACTTGTCATCATGATTTTAATTTTCAATTGGATTATGCTTCACATGATAGTTATTTTGTTGAGTTTGCTCCCACTACTATTGATGAGAATAAATTTGCTTATGTGGAGAGTAGTAAAATTTCTATGCAAGTAGATCATGAAAATAATGCTTTATGTTCTAGTTATATGGTTGAATTCATTCATGAAGCTACTGAAAATTATTATGAGGGAGGAATATATGCATGTAGGAATTACAGTAATATCAAGTTTCCTCTCTATGTGTTGAAAATCTTGAAGCTATGCTTGTTTTGCTTTCCTATACTAGTTGATTATTGTTCCCATAAGTTTTTTGCTCACAAAATCCCTATGCATAGGAAGTGGGTTAGACATAAATGTGCTAGTCATATTCTTCATGATGCTCTCTTTATGTTTCAATTCTTATCTTTTATGCGAGCATCATTGAAATCATCATGCCTAGCTAGGGGCGTTAAACGATAGCGCTTGTTGGGAGGCAACCCAACTTTATTTTTGTTCTTTGTTTTTGCTTCTGTTTAGGAATAAATATTGCATCTAGCTTCTGTTTAGATGTGGTTTTGTGTTTTAATTAGTGTTTGTGCCAAGTAGAACCTCTGGGAAGACTTGTGTGAAGTTTATGTGATCATGCTGTAAAAAACAGAAACTTTAGCGCTCACGAGATTGGCTGTCATTTTTTACTGGAGAGTGCTTTTTAGTTGATTCTTTTTGAAGATGATTAATAGAAAAATTCCTCAGGTCTACCAATTTATTTCAGATTTTTTAGAGTTACACAAGTATTCAAAAGTTACAGATTGCTACAGACTGTTCTATTTTTGACAGATTCTGTTTTCTATGTGTTGTTTCCTTATTTTGATGAATCTATGAGTAGTATCGGAGGGTATGAACCATAGAGAAGTTGGAATACAGTATATATTACACCAATATGAATTTAGAATGAGTTCACAACAGTACCTAAGTGGTGGTTTTATTTTCTTATACTAACGGAGCTTACGAGTTTTCTGTTGAGTTTTGTGTTGTGAAGTTTCCAAGTTTTGGATAAAGATTCGATGGACTATGGAATAAGGTGGCAAGAGCCTAATCTTGGGGATTCCCAAGGCACTCCAAGGTAAAATTCAAGGAAACCAAAAGCCTAAGCTTGGGGATGCCCCGGGAAGGCATCCCCTCTTTCGTCTTTGTCTATCGGTAACTTTACTTGAGGCTATATTTTTATTCACCACATGATATGTGTTTTGCTTGGAGCGTCAATTTATTTTATTTTGTTTTGCTTGCTGTTTGAATAATATCCCAAGATCTGAAATTCTTAAATGTTAGAGAGTCTTCACATACTTACATAATTATTCAACTTCTCATTGATCTTCACTTATATCTTTTGGAGTAGTTTGTTGGTTGCTCTAGTGCTTCACTTATATCTTTTTAGAGCACGGCGGTGGTCTTATTTTGAAGAAATAGATGAACTCTCATGCTTCACTTATATTATTTTGAGAGTCTTTTATAACAACATGGTAATTGGCTTTGGTTATAAAACTAGTCCTAATATGACAGGCATCCAAGATGGGTATAGTAAAGACTTTCATATAAAGTGCATTGAATATTATGAGAAGTTTGATACTTGATGATTGTTTTAAGATATGAGGATGATGATATTAGAGTCATGCTAGTAGAGTAATTATGAATTCAAGAAATACTTGTGTTAAAGTTTGTGATTCCCGTAGCATGCATGTATGGTGAACCGCTATGTGACGAAGTTAGAGCATGATGTATTTATTGATTGTCATCCTTTGTGTGGAGGTTGGGATCACGCGATGGTTAACTCCTACCTACCCTTCCCCTAGGAGCATGCGTTGAATACTTTGTTTTGATAACTCGTAGATTTTTGCAATAAGTATATGAGTTCTTTATGACTAATGTTGAGTCCATGGATTATACGCACTCTCACCCTTCCACCATTGATAGCCTCTCTTGTACCGCGCAACTTTCGCCGGTACCTTACACCCACCATATACCTTCCTCAAAACAGCCACCATACCTACCTATCGTGGCATTTCCATAGCCATTCCGAGATATATTGCCATGCAACTTTCCACCATTCCGTTCATATGACACGCTTCATATTGTCATATTGCCATGCATGATCATGTAGTTGACATCGTATTTGTGGCAAAGCCTCCATTCATAATTCATTCATACATGTCACTCTTGATTCATTGCACATCCCAGTACACTGTCGGAGGCATTCACTTAGAGTCATATTTTGTTCTAGCTTCGAGTTGTAATCTTTGAGTTGTAAGTCAATAAAAGTGTGATGATCTTCATTATTAGAGCATTGTCCCGTGTGAGGAAAGGCCAAAAAAAGAGATGGCCCAAAAAAATATAGAGAGGGGCTAAATAAAAGAAGAAGAAAAGAAAGCCCCTCCACAAAAAAAGAGAGAGAAAAGAGAGAAGGGACAATGCTACTATCCTTTTCCACACTTGTGCTTCAAAGTAGCACCATTATCTTCATGATAGAGAATCTATTGTTTTGTCACTTTCATATACTAGTGGGAATTTTCATTATAGAATTTGGCTTGTATATTCCAACGATGGGCTTCCTCAAAGCGCCCTAGGTCTCCATGAGCAAGCAAGTTGGATGCACACCCACTTAGTTTATTTTGTTGAGCTTTCATACACTTATAGCTCTAGTGCATCCGTTGCATGGCAATCCCTACTCACTCACATTGATATCTATTGATGGGCATCTCCATAGCCCATTGATACGCCTAGTTGATGTGAGACTATCTTCCTCTTTTGTCTTCTCCACAACCACCATTCTATTCCACCTATAGTGCTATATCCATAGCTCACGCTCATGTATTGCGTGAAAGTTGAAAGGTCTGAATTTTTTTTGAGTATGGAACAATTGCTTGGCTGAAACCAGGGTTGTGCATGATTTAAATATTTTGTGTGGTGAAGAGGGAGCATAGATAAACTATAAGATTTTATAGGGATAACTTTCTTTGGCCATGTTATTTTGAGAAGACATGATTGCTTTGTTAGTATGCTTGAAGTACTACTATTCTTTTGTCAATATTAAAATTTTGTCTTGAGTCTTATGGATCTGAACATTCATGCCACAATAAAGAAAATTACATTGAGAATTATGTTAGGTAGCATTCCACATCAAAAATTCTATTTTTATCATTTACTTACTCGAGGACGAGCAGGAATTAAACTTGGGGATGCTTGATACGTCTCCAACGTATCAATAATTTTTGATTGTTCCATGCTATTATATTATCCATCTAGGATGTTTTATATGCATTTATATGCTATTTTATATGATTTTTTGGGACTAACCTATTAACCTAGAGCCCAGTGCCAGTTTATGTTTTTTTCCTTGTTTTTGAGTTTTGCAGAAAAGGAATACCAAACGGAGTCCAATTGACGTGCCAATTTTTGATGATTTTTTATGGACCAAAAGAAGCCCCCGGAGTAAAAGAGTTGGGCAGGAGAGTCTCGGGCTGCCCACGAGGGTGGGGGGCGCACCCCCCTATCTCGTGGATAGCCCGGAGACCCCCCCTGACTTGTGCCCTACGCCAAAAAAATCCTATAAATACAGAAACCTCCGGAAAATAACCTAGACCGGGAGTTCCGCCGCCGAAAGCCTGTGTTGCCACCGAAAACTAATTTAGACCCTGTTCCGGCACCCTGCCGGAGGGGGAATCCCTCTCCGGTGGCCATCTTCATCATCCCGGCGCTCTCCATGACGAGGAGGGAGTAGTTCATCCTCAGGGCTGAGGGTATGTACAAGTAGCTATGTGTTTGACCTCTCTCTCTCTCGTGTTCTTGAGATGGCACAATCTTGATGTATCGCGAGCTTTGCTACCATAGTTGGATCTTATGATGTTTCTCCCCCTCTACCCTCTTGTAATGGATTGAGTTTTCCCTTTGAAGTTATCTTATCAGATTGAGTCTTTAAGGATTTGAGAACACTTGATGTATGTCTTGCATGTGCTTATCTCTGGTGACAATGGGATATCACGTGATCTACTTGATGTATGTTTTGGTGATCAACTTGCGGGTTCTGTGACCTTGGGAATCTATGCATAGGGGTTGGCACACATTTTCGTCTTGACTCTCCGATAGAAACTTTGGGGCACTCTTTGACGTACTTTGTGTTGGTTGAATAGATGAATCAGAGATTGTGTGATGCATATCGTATAATCATGCCCACATATACTTGAGGTGATAATGGAGTATCTAGGTGACATTAGGGTTTTGGTGTTGTATCTTAAGGTGTTATTCTAGTATGAACTCTATGATAGATCGAACGGAAAGAATAGCTTCGTGTTATTTTACTAAGGACTCTTGAATAGATCGATCAGAAAGGATAACTTTGAGGTGGTTTCGTACCCTACAATAATCTCTTCGTTTGTTCTTTGCTATTAGTGACTTTGGAGTGAATCTTTGTTGCACGTTGAGGGATAGTTATATGATCCAGTTATGTTATTATTGTTGAGAGAACTTGCACTAGTGAAAGCATGAACCCTAGGACTTGTTTCAACGCATTGCCATACCGTTTATGCTCACTTTTACCACTTGCTACCTTGCTGTTTTTATATTTTCTTATTACAAAAAACTATATCTACCATCCATATTGCACTTGTATCACCATCTCTTCGCCGAGCTAGTGCACCTATACAATTTACCATTGTATTGGGTGTGTTGGGGACACAAGAGACTCTTCGTTATTTGGTTGCAGGGTTGTTTGAGAGAGACCATCTTCATCCTACGCCTCCTACGGATTGATAAACCTTAGGTCATCCACTTGAGGGAAATTTGCTACTGTCCTACAAACCTCTGCACTTGGAGGCCCAACAACGTCTACAAGAAGAAGGTTGCATAGTAGACATCAAATACCAAGCCGCCCTAACCAGATGTACAACTGTCACAACAGTTGGAACTGGTCTACCAAATCATTGTCTTCACCGAGCTACTGGTTCTATTTCCTCAACTATTTCATTTCATCGCTTACTTGTTGATGCAATTGATCATTACTGTTTGAAGACTTTAACTGAAGACTTTCTGAATTTCCTCAATCCTATTTCTTCAGTCATTCTGTCTTCCGCCTGCTTATCCTGTTTACACGCTACATGTGCTCTGTGCTTGTTTCATTTCATCATGATGACTATGCTATTGTCTTTTTATGCTTGCATCTTAGTACTTATTCTGCTGCCTGTAGTTCGTCACTTAGCTATTTCCTCAAGAAGTATTTCCTAAGTGACGAATTTGTAAAAATCGCCTATTCACCCCCCTCAAGTCGATATAATGCACTTTCAATGTGCCATCTTGGTGTTATTAAGTGTGCATGTAATTATTTCTGTTGACCCATAGTGTCGTGGAATTCGCACGACAGATGTCCGGTTTTGTGGACTTAGGTGTGAGGCCATCGCGCGAGTTAGCTTGAAGAGGTTAAAGCGGATAAAGGACACAGAGAGTTTATACTAGTTCGGCCCCTTCGATGAAGGTAAAAGCCTACGTCTAGTTTGGTGTGGTATTGCTTGTGCGTCGATGAACAGGGAGCGAATCGCTTGCCTGTGTCTCGAGTTGTTGTTTTTCCCCCTTGAACCGTCGTCGGGTCGTCCCTTTATATAGGAGGCGACGCCCGGTCCGGTTTATAGAGTCCCGAGGCCGGCTCATAAACGTGTCCGCCTCGGTCTCTACTCTTTCTATCTTACATCCCAAGTTACATAATACGACGGTTTACATACCGTGGGCCTTATGCATCGGCCCTAAATCTCTATGGGCTGTAACCTCTTGTACATATTCTACTGGGCTTGTAATAATACAAACTTGTCAATGTAATCCGGATCTTCCTGGCCGGTTTATACCTGCTAGTAATATCCCTGACATTAGGCCCCAGATTGATTTGAACTTGTTCATGTCAGTCTTCTAAGTCTTGCACAAATCTCCTTTCTACAACTTATTTGCTTTATAAACCGGCCATGACGTCATCTCGTGGAATCGCCTTAATCCATTGTGACATCATCTCCACATTTAATGCTCGCATCTGTCTGTTACCTTTTTTAAATGCCGCACCAAAAATCGAGGCGACAGCTCAATCTTTATCCAATCTCTGGCCTCCTCGATTCCCGCGCCTACCGTTTTCACCTCTTCGGCTTATAAATACCGCCGAGGCATACCTCTTTTCCCCTTCCGCCTTCTTCTTCCTCCATCTCCATCGCTCGAAGCTCCGCCGCCGCTCTTCGAGCTCACCGTCGTCCTCGAGCCAGGACGCTGCATCAACCTGAACGTCACCAGAGAACTTCGCCGCCGTCCTCTACTTCTTTAGGTACTCCTTCTTATTCCCTATAGATCTTACTCTAGGGTTTCCTCCATAGCTTCGCCATGAACCCTCGAAGCTTTGCAGTTCATCCCCGTAGGTCAGCCTTGCCGTAGATTCAAACTTATTTAAGCTTGACTTGAATCCCTGCGCTTCTGCTCCATCATCATATCCTTAGTTCCTCTAGCTTTATCAGTTTAGATTCAATCTGTAGAACACCTCCGCAGCCTTTCCTGTATATGACTTGTATTTATTCTATCTTTTTCTTGCTCCTTAGATCCACTTTTACTTCAGCTTTCTGTAGAAATTGTTTCTTCATACTTTAGATCTGCAGCCCATCTCACCGGTTTAGTCATCATATGCTCTCTTTGACGGTTTAGACGTAAGCCTGTATCCCATAATTGACGGTTTAGCTTCTGCCTTTCCTATCATCATGAACCGGTAGCTGTCTCACTCATACCTGCTTCCGGATTATTAATACCATTAGTCCCTTGTTTAAACCGACAATTAGGCCCATAACTTCATAGAATATACCGGTTTGTACATAACAGTTTTGTAAACCGGAATTTGCCCTCCTGCGCCTAAGGAGGGGGAAGTTGTAGTCTTTTATGATCATCTGGCCCGGGATTTCAGTCCTCCCGGTTCAAAATTCTTCCGGGATGTACTAGCTGCTTTTCAACTCCATCCCCAAGATGTAGGCCCAAATTCTGTTTCAAACATCTGCAACTTTCAAGTTTTCTCAGAGGCATACCTTCAAGAAGAACCATCAGTGGACTTATTCCGGGATTTCTTTCATCTGAACCGGCGCACGGAATTTACTGATGGGCCGCATCAGGAGCTGGGTGGCGTCAGTATCCAAAAGAGAAAAGATGTGAGCTTTCCCCACGCCGCTCTTCACAGCCACCCCAAAGAGTGGAACCAGACGTGGTTCTACAGCAGGGACTCTTCGCTGAAGGAGAGAATCCGCTGTCGGGTTACCATGCCTATCGCCTGGCAACAGAGTATCCTATGCCCCAACGCCTCAGTGCTCCGGACCGGGCCAGGTTTGCCCCTCAACTTTCCAAACTCAGGGCCTTCGTGGCAAATGGTTTGACCGGCGTTGACTTCGTCCGCTGCTGGCTCTCTTGGAGCATTCTTCCATTGAGCCGGCGCTCAAGCCTGATGTGCGAGTATTCTGGCAAGCCAGACGACCCTCAGCGCCACACAAAAATAGTGCTTCTTGACAATGAAGTGACTGAATCTGCTAAGAAAATGTTGAATGTCCCTCTGGAAGAGTGCGGCTGGACTGGTTTAGCTTCGTTCTGCGCAACCAATAAACCACCAGCAGTAAGTCTTCCCGATCCTTGCCTGTTTTTTAATCCGGTTATATCAGTTGTCTTCCACTCATTACTTATCCTCCCTCACAGGCCAACGATCCTTTCTGGAAGAGGAAATCTCAGGATAAACCGGCCAAGCAATCACGCAAAAAGACTTACGCTGTTAAGAAGAAAAAGGCTGTTGCCGCTTCCAGTTCACACCCTGAGGAGGATGATCCGGACTCTGAGGTAATAACTGACCCTTATATCCTTTGACCTTACTCTGTCTAAGCTTATGTTAACAATGTCCTTCCACCGGATCTGGCGGAAGGAAGCAAAGCGGCGGGAGTTGAGGTAATTTCTCTCTCTTCTGATTCAGAACCGTTGCCCTCCAAAATCCGCCGGGTGTCCCGGAAGTATCCCTTTTCTCATCCTTACGCTCAATTGGATCCCAACTTTCTTTTGAAGAAACAGCAGCATGAAGCACGCCGGACCACGCGCCATAGCGCCAATGTGGTTGAGTCATCCGGAATACCTCTTACGCCGGCTCGCAGGCGTCGCTCCGAGGTTTTACTTTCTCCAACTCTCCTTCATCCAAAAGCTGGCCTCATACGCAAACCGCTTAAACCGTCTGATCCTAACTATCAGGAGGCTCCTCTGTCCTCTTCTGGCGAGTCAACTGCTACGCAGGTCCCAGTGCTTAAGACCGTGCCCAGGTAAGTCCTTCTTTCGAACATCCGGTTTACCTTCATGTCTTTAACTTCATGATTCTCATTGTTCCTTTGATTTTTACCAGAATGCCGAAGCCTAGCAAGAAGGCGAAAGCAAACAAAGCGGCTGCTGAAACTACTGCCGCTGAACCGACCGATGACCCTGAAGCGGCCATCCTTCCAGAAGATAACCCTGAAGCTCAGTTTGATGATCCTATTCCTATGGATCGTGACGATGTTGCTGCTCCAGGAGGTGACAACATGGAGAACACGGCTGAACCGGCAAGCCCTGTCCGGGTTAGCCCTCCTCGGACCAACCCGGCTCCTGTCAGCCCGGCGCCTACTGCTGTCCCTCTCCAGCCAACTGCTGCTTCATCCGCGGATGTTGAGATAACCGGGCGAGGCTTCACTGCTCCCACCGAGCCTGTCACCTTGGCCAGGCATACTGCCAAGGAATAAAAATTTCAACAAGACACAGGCAAGTGGAACACAGACTTATCTAGCTATACCCAGTTGAGTGCCCAGGAACTTCATTCCGGGTATCTAAACCGGCTCTTTACCAGCCGCGATTATGAAGCCGGATTGGTTAATATGATGAAGGATAAGTATGAGGTGACTTTCTTTCCTTTCACTTCCGTCTTTGCTTGTAATTTTGCAAACCTGTCTTTAGGCCATAGTAGCCCCCAAGTGCCGGTTTAGCTTCATTGTAGGTGAACCGGGACTTCCATTATGCCTTAGAATGAACTTACATTAGCCCCCAAGTGTCAAGGGTATAACTTGTTTATGCGCTTGGGACTTGTCTGAAAATTTTTCTTTCTTTACTTTAATTGCACATTAGCCCCCAAGTGTCAAGTGTATAACTTGTTATGTACTTGAGACTTGAGTGATGCGTCCTTCTAATCCATTTGAATTCCTCGCAGGCTGACTTAACCCGGTTGGCTTCAGAAGTAGCTGAACTCCGGAACGGCTTGGCCTTCCATGAAACCGCTTCAGCCAAAGCTAAGGAAGAACTTGTCCTTGCTTTGATTAATACGAAAAAACTGAAGAAAGATTTTGAAGCGGAGCGGTCTACCTGGGAGGTGCAGAGGAGTGCTCTTGAAAAAAGAGCAAAGGACGCCGAGGCTGCTCTTGATCCGGTTACGCAAGAGTTAACCGGTTTAAGACAGCAAATAGAACTCATGACTTCTGCTATATTTGGTGAGTACCCATCTGTATATGCTTTTCATCCTGGCAATCTTTGTTCCATTCCGGTTTAACTCGACCATCGTATACAGGGAGGCGCATAGCTCATCTTGGAGATGATGTCCGGAAGAAGCTTAAGGTAGCTTATACCCTTGTGGAGCAGCTCTATTCGGGCGCTCAAAAGGCAATTAGTGCCATGTCTCATAACAAACCAGCACCAACTACCATCCAAGCCACCTTGGAGAAGCTATCTGTCCTGCATGTGCGTCTGGTGGAGGTGAAGAAGTCTGCTGCACGGGCTGGTTCTCTTATGGCGCTGACCCGGGCCAAGGCGTGGGTCCCAGATTTTGACCCGGCTGAAGCTATGAACGGCTATCCCAGCAACAAAGAGGACGGGTTAGTTTTTTCTGCCGAAGACCTCCGTGCTCTGACTAAGGACATGCGCCCGCTTGCCAGTAAGCTTGCCGATGAAGCGGATTTGACAAGGTATCATCCGGCTTATGACTTAGAAAATTCGCGGGTGGAGCGGCCGGTTTACGGCACTGAAAATCTGATCCCACCAGTTCGTTGTCATACTTTCGCTCCAGATATTGATCCGTCAGATCTTATTGATGACGAAATGTATTACCGTGCTCTCTCCAAGATTGATTGGTGTGCTCCTGGTTTCCAGCCATTACCTGAAGCTGATGAAGATCAGGAACAAGTTGACCCTCAGCCTTTGCAGCGTGAAGAGGAGTCGTAAACCGTCCGGTTTAATTTGTAGTTGCTGATTATTCTACAAAAAACTTTGATCTATTCGGGCACGCGGGTGCCTTGTAATAGGATAGTTGAAACATTGTCTTTGTTCCAATATGGATGGCACATCATGATTTGGCATCTGACGGTTTAATCTTTGTTTTGCCATGCTTGATCTGTTTACATTATTTGTGCCTGCATGAACAAAGCTAAAAAGCGTCCTGGCGGTTTACCACCGGACGGATTATACTGTTCTGATATATATATATATATATATATATATATATATATATATCAAAAGAATAACTGTTTATACCATCATACCTCTGATTAAGTGTGCCTGACGTCCTTAATCCGATAGGCATAATTGAAAGCGTAGGCGTTGATGAGGCTCTTGGCTCTCTTATTTGGCTTTACCCGATGGCCGATCCGGGTTATAATGAATGCCGGTTTTAATCATGCTGGTGTTCATGACCCAGACTTTTAACTTTGTAGATATATGGTCAACCTTGTGGTTACCCAATCCCATACCAATAGACTTGGCTAAAAACAAAATTGCGAAAACATAAAAGCAAAGTTTTTTTCAGCAAATAAGACCATGTAGTCGAGGCTTTTTGCGAGCTGCCAGGCTCCAAATTCGAGGCTTTTTGTGAGCTGCCAGGCTCTAGATTCGAGGCTTTTTGTGAGCTGCCAGGCTCTAGGCTTTTTGCGAGCGGCCATTTGGCTCGAGGCTTTTTGTGAGCTGCCAGGCTCTAGGCTTTTTGCGAGCTGCCATTTTGCTCCATAGGCTTTTTGCGAGCTGCGAGGCTCCATAGGCTTTTTGCGAGCTGCCAAGCTCCATAGGCATTTTGCGAGCTGCCAGGCTCCATACTTGATGTTTTCATCGATACTACCCAATGTTTCAAGACCTCCGAGGGATCTTGTCTTTAGGTGATCAACTCGAAAATTGTCAATGGCCTTTTGCGAGCTGCCAGGCTCCATATCGATACTACCCAATGTTTCAAGACCTCTGAGGGATCTTGTCTTTAGGCGATCAACTCGATGATTGTCATTGGCTGATCCTTGATGTATCAAGGGCGCCGGTTTAGGAGGCCATGGTAAGTTTTCAGAGAAACTCCCATGTGATACTCCTTTGGTGTGCTCATCGGGTACCTATGTTTGAGTTGTGTTGTGCAACAAACTCTCTTTGGCCCCTTTAATAAATAATTGTCCTGAGCTTTCAGCAAAAACTCCCATGTGATACTCTTTTCAAAGAAGATGTCTGATTCCCCGGTTTACTGGGGGTGCCAGTTTATTTATTAACGGGGACATATCCGCCGGATCAACATTGTCTTTGTAGAATTTCAGCTCTTCCGTAGCACAAACTGCCTCAGCGTATGCTGCGTCTCCTTCCTCGCATTCTAATGCAATCTTGCGGCTTCCGTGAACCGTTATGGTTCCCTTGTGACCCGGCATCTTGAGTTGCAGATAAACATAACACGGTCTAGCCATGAACTTGGCGTAAACCGGTCTCCCAAACAGAGCATGGTATGGGCTCCTGATCTTTACGACCTCAAAGGTCACTGTCTCTGATCTAGAGTCCTGCTCATCCCCAAAGGTAACTTCCAGATCAATTTTCCCAACTGGGTAAGCCGATTTACCTGGCACCACTCCATGGAATACTGTGTTGGACTGGCGGAGCTTCTTATCTATCAACCCCATACGTCGGAAGGTCTCATAATATAAGATGTTGATGCTGCTGCCGCCGTCCATAAGTACCTTTGTGAACTTGTAGCCACCCACCTGTGGTGCCACCACCAATGCCAATTGGCCCGGATTATCAACCTGTGGCGGGTGATCCTCTCTGCTCCACACAATGGGTTGCTCAGACCAACGTAAGACATGTGGTGTCGCCGGTTCAACTGCGTGTACTGCCCTCCTCAGCACCTTCTGATCTCGTTTGCACAAACTTGTGGTGAAAACATGATACTGCCCATTGCTTAGTTCCTTCGGATTATTATGATATCCGGATTGCTGCTGCTGCTGACGCTGCTGATTGCCTTGGTTATTGTAACCACCCTGATCATGCTGCTGGTTCTGTTGATGCTGGCTGTTGCCGTTGTAGTTATTGTTATCGCCGTGATATCCTGATCCGGATTCGTTACCTTGGTAACCCGGACCCTAAAAACTCGAACCTGATCCACCACCGGGGGGCCCGCGGTTATGACTGGCCTGCTTCATAGCCTCCTGCATTATACGGTAGTCCTTCCAGAGATGCTTAGCTGGGTTTCCCTCTGTACCGTGCCTTGGGCAGGGTACACTTAGTTGTTGATCTAGATTGAAGGGTAGCCCTTCACCATGTGGGGTGGTTTACCCTTGCGGTGCTGCCCGTTTCCCTGAACGTTGGTGTTGGCCACAAAGTCAGAGCCGCCCTCCGCTTTTCGTTTGCCATTGTAACCTGTAACTGCCGGATTGGCCTGCGCCGGTTTACCAGCTTTGTTCACCTTCCCAGACTTGTCTCCGTCTGCATCTGGGTACTTGGTGTTATCAGAGTCCCCATACTTCACCAAAGCACTCATGAGCGTTCCCATGTCGTTGCAATCGCGCTTGAGCCGTCCTAACTTCAGCTTCAAAGACTCGAACCGGCAATTGTTTTCCAAAGTCACTATCGCCGTACTGGGGTTGATACTATTGGAAGAGTGCATGATCTCTGATACTCGCCGTACCCAACTGCTTGTGGTCTCCTGCTCTCCTTGAACGCATGCTGCTAAGTCCACCACCGACATCGGCTGTTTGCACGTGTCTTTAAATTTTTCGATAAACTGGCGACGCAACTCTCCCCATGATCCGATGGAGTTAGGCGGCAGGCCCTTTAACCATGTCCGGGCTGTACCATCGAGCATGATGGTAAAATATTTGGTGCACGCCGCTTTGTCCACATCGAGCATCTCCATAGCCATCTCATAACTTTCAACCCACGCCTCTGGAGCTAGATCCGCCGTGCAGTTGGGTACCTTGCGTGGGCCTTTGAAGTCCTTGGGTAATTTCACGCTTCGTAAAGCGGGGATGAGGCACTATACTCCAAAGGAACTAACCGTAACTCATGTTTCTGCGGTGGTGGGGTGAACCGGCGTCGCTTGATGGGTGTCCTCGCGGGCAGTGTGTCTAGCCTGGTTTATCGCCTCTTGGGCGTGTGCTTCTGCTCCCGCCGGATTATCCTTCCTGTGCCGGTGACGTCTCCGCTCGCTGCTAGACAGAGCCGGTTCATCCCAGTGCCTAGTATAACTCCGGCTCGGGCGGGGTGTGGAATGAATCCTCTCCCGGCTATAAGAATATGCCTGCTGCTGTGTCAGCGCCGTGTCCAACAATTCCTTAGCCCGCCGTGCCTCCACTGCTACGGGGGGTGCCCCCTCGATGGGTAAAGCGGCCAGTCGTGAAGCGGCGGCGACAATGTTGTCCAACGGGTTGGAATAATGGCCGGGAGGGGTGGGAACGTGCGGTGTTGGCACAACTTGGTGGTTCCACTCTGTCGCTGGCGGCTGAACCGGCGTGCCTGTCCCTGGAGCCCCCCGGTTTACCTCCGGGCGATTACTAGCTCCCGCTCGTGGTGTGCCAAAGAGATTCCTTGCCTCATAAACCGGCGGTAGACGAGTTTGCTCTCTTCTGTACATTACCTCATGTGCAGAATTCTGATCCAACCTGAGCCGGAAAGCTTGGGAGTCTAGCTCTGCTTGCCTTGTAGCCATCCTGACTTTCTCCGCATCTAGATCCCGCTTAGCTTGCTCAATCCGGCCCTTCAGCTGAAGGATCTCCGCATCATGTTGCGCCTTGTCGGCAGGGCCACTTCTGCTGTTGCGAGTGCCGTCAAGTTCTCGACCAAGGTGGATATGACGTCAGAGGGCGATGGGGTTTGGTTGCCTGCCCCGGCGCCCGCTGCCTCTGAGGCGAACTCCCCGGTCATCGAGGGCTGCTGCGTAGACTGTGATCCGGCCATGAAAACAGCAACCCTGTTCGGCGGATCAAAGGGTTCCGGAATAATATCACCATCGGACACGCCCTCTGACCGGCTGTCCTGTAACATATACAAAGATTCGGTCTCTCCGGATGAAGATTCATCGTCGGAATAGACAACTATCTCGCCACCAGAATCCGATCTGTCCTCGGCTTGTACTCCATGCACTGCTCCAACGAAAACGCGCTTCACGGCGGGCTGAATCCGGGCCGATCTCGCACGCTGAGCCAGCTCGACGATGTTGGGGAAGATGTCCGACTCAGGTCCCGGTTCGCCGATCTTGCCGATGAAGACGTGGATGCCTCCGAAGGGGACCCGGTACCCGTATTCGATTGAATCGGCCTCGGGGCCCCAGCCTGCATTGTCGATGTAGATCCGGCCGCGACGACTCTTGGTCATCCGGCCAATCGCGTAACCCTTGAGTCCTTCAAAACTGCCCTTCAAGAACTCGAAACCATCGTGCGATAGCCCCACGGTGGGCGCCAACTGTCGTGGAATTAGCACGGCAGATGTCCGGTTTAGTGGACTTAGGTGTGAGGCCATCGCGCGGGTTAGCTTGAAGAGGTTAAAGCGGACAAAGGACACAGAGAGTTTATACTAGTTCGGCCCCTTCGATGAAGGTAAAAGCCCACGTCTAGTTTGGTGTGGTATTGCTTGTGCATCGATGAACAGGGAGCGAATCGCTTGCCTGTGTCTCGAGCTGTTGTTTTTCCCCCTTGAACCGTCGCCGGGTCGTCCCTTTATATAGGAGGCAACGCCCGGTCCGGTTTACAGAGTCCCGAGGCCGGCTCATAAACGTGTCCGCCTCGGTCTCTACTCTTTCTATCTTACATCCCAAGTTACATAATACGACGGTTTACAGACCGTGAGCCTTATGCATGGGCCCTAAACCTCTATGGGCTGTAACCTCTTGTACATATTTTACTGGGCTTGTAATAATACAAACTTCTCAATGTAATCCGGATCTTCCTGGCCGGTTTATACCGACTAGTAATATCCCTGACACATAGTGTGACCTACTACGAACCGTATCCATAACCGAGCACGTGACTATCAATATATTATACACTCCACAAAGGTTAGTGTTGGGGAACGTAGTATTTCAAAAAAATTCCTACGATCAGGCAAGATCTATCTAGGAGAAGCATAGCAACAAGCGGGGAGAGTATGTGTGTGTCCACGTACCCTCGTGGACCGAAAGCGGAAGCGTTTAGTAACACGGTAGATGTAGTCGAACGTCTTCGCGATCCAACCGATCCAAGTACCGAACGCACAACACCTCCACGTTCAGCACACGATCATTTAGATGACGTCCCATGAACTCTTGATCCAGTTGATACCGAGGGAGTGTTCCGCCAGCACGACGGCGTGGCAACGGTGTTGATGAAGTTACCGGCGTAGGGCTTCGCCTAAGCACTACAATGATATGACCGAGGTGTGTAACTGTGGAGGGAGGGGGGGGGGGTACCGCACACGGCTAAAAGATCAACTTGTGTGTCTTTAGGGTGCCCCTGCCCATGTATATAAAGGAGGGAGGGAGAGAGGCCGGCCTCCTAGGGCACGCTAAGAGTAGGGAATCCTACTAGTACTTGGAACTTCCAAGTCCTATTAGGAAACCCTTTCCTATTCGGAGTAGGAGAGAATGATAGAGGGAAGGAGTGAGGGAGTAGGAAAGGGCAAGGGGGGCGCCGCCCCCTTCCGCTAGTCCAATTCGGACCCATGGGGGGTTGATGGTCCCCAAGTGCAAGGAATCATCGTAGCAATTCCCAATGGTGGAAGTGATAAGTATGGAGTGTCGAACCCACAAGGAGCTAAAGGTAAGATCAATATTCTCTCAAGTCCTATCTGCCACTGATACAACTCTACGTACACCGAACGTTTGCTTCCAACTAGAAACGAGAAATAAAACTACGTTGTGGGTATGAAGAGGATAACTTTGCATGATATCAGAGAGCTAAAATATAAAAGTAGGTGCTGTTATCATAAATTTAGAATATATTACTAAATATTATAAATAGCGAGTGTGGAATAATGATGGATCGGTGTGCGGAATTGTCCTAGGCAATTGTTAACAAGACCGGTAGTCGTCATTGCAATTTCATATGAGGGAGAGACATAAGCTAACAAACTTTCTCTTCTTGGATCGTATGCACTTATGATTGGAACTCTAGCAAGCATCCGCAACTACTAAAGATCATTAAGGTAAAACCCAACCATAGCATTAAAGCATCAAGTCCCCTTTATCCCATACGCAACAATCCCCTTACTCGGGTTTATGCTTCTGTCACTCAAACAACCCACTATAAGCGAATCATGAACGTATTTCAACACCCTACAATGGGAATCCCTCAGGCTTGCGCGACACGGAGGGCACCATAGGACAACACCAAAATAAAACGCACAACTCGTACCAATCTAGACCATCAATCAACCCAACGACAAAGGATATCTACTCAAAACATCATAGGATGGAAACACATCATTGGATCAAAATATGTGGCATAAAGCCCCATGTTCAAGTAGGGATTACAGCGGGGTGCGGGAGAGTGGACCGCATAAAAGAGATGAGGATGGTGATGATGATGGTGATGTTGATGAAGACGATCACCGTGGCGATGATTCCCCTCCTGATGGCACTCCGGCGCCACCGAGAGAGAGGAGGAGATGTTCTCCCCCTTGTGCTTCTTCCTCCATGGCCTCCCCCCTAGATGGGGAGAGGTTCTCCCTCTGTTCCTTGGCCTTCATGGCGATGATGGCCCCTCCGAGATCGTCCTCCATGGCCTCCGGTGATGATGGCCCCCTCCGGCAGGGTGCCAGAGAGGGCCTAGATTGATTTCTCGTGGTTACAGAGGCTTGCGGGGGCGGAACTTCCGATCTAGGTTTCTTTTCGGCGGTTTCTGTATTTATAGGAATTTTTGGCGTCGGTCCCACATCAGGGGGGGGGGGTCTCTGAGTCGTCCACGAGATAGGAGGGCGAGCTAGGGGGGTAGGGCGTGCCGTCCACCCTCGTGGATGGCTCGGGTCTCTTCTGGCCCAACTCTTTTACTCTGGGGGCTTCTTTTGGTCCATAAAAAATCATCAAAAATTGGCACATCAATTGGACTCCGTTTGGTATTCCTTTTCTGTAAAACTCAAAAACAAGGAAAAAACAGAAACTGGCACTGGGCTCTAGGTTAATAGGTTAGTCCCAAAAATCATATAAAATAGCATATAAATGTATATAAAACATCTAAGATGGATAATATAATAGCTTGAATACTTCATAAATTATAGATACGATGGAGACGTATCCGCATCCCCAAGCTTAATTCGTGCTCGTCCTCGAGTAGGTAAATGATAAAAGAAATAATTTATGAAGTGTGAATGCTAGCAGGTGCACAAGTTTGATCAATGATAATTTCAATCACCTTTTCTAGCATCTTATATGTCATAACAGTAGCTCATCTCATAAAACTTTTCATGATCAAGTAACAAGCTATTGACATGTTAAAGTATAGATCATAAACTTTCTTGAAAACTAACAAACAATGCTCTTAGTCATCAAACAATTGCAATTCATCTTATTTTCGGGAAGGGTCTATGCAAGAGCTTTGATTCAGCAAACTCCACATACTCAACTATCATTTAATCTTTCACAATTGCTAACACTCATGTGATATTTATGGGTTCAAAGTTTTAATCGGACACAGAGAAAGATAGGGGCTTATAGTTTTGCCTCCCAACCTTTTACCTCAAGGGTAATGTCAACAATAATAATTTATGAAAACCTACATCCAAGTGGATATATATTTCCGGATCGCTCCAACACAAAGTGCTTGCCTAAGGAAAAGTGTAAAAAGGAAAGGTGATGATCACCATAGCTCTTGTATAAGGGTAGAAGATAAAAATAAAAGATAGGCCCTTCGCAAAGGGAAGCAGAGGTTGTCATGCGCTTTTATGGTTGGATGCACAAAATCTTAATGCAAAAGAACGTCACTTTATATTGCCGCTTGTGATAAAGACATTTATTATGCAGTCCGTCGCTTTTATTTCTTCCCTATCACAAGTTCGTATAAAGCTTATTTTCTTCGCACTAATAGATCATACATATTTAGAAAGCAATTTTTATTGCATGCACCGATGACAAATTACTTGAAGGATATTACTCAATCCTTAGGTAGGTATGATGGACTCTCATGGCAAAACTGGTTTAAGGGATGTTTGGAAGCACAAGTAGTATTTCTACTTGGTGCAAAGAATTTGGCTAGCATGAGAGGGAAAGGCAAGACCAACGTGTTGGATGATCCAAGACAATATAATGTTTCGGATATAGGAAAACATAACTTATTAAGTTGTCTTACTTGTCCAACATCAACCTTTTAGCATTTAAAATTTAACGAGTTCTCACAATTACAAAAGATGTCCAAGATAGTATATTTATATGTGAAATCTCTCTTCCTTCAATATTCTTTGATGAATTGTTCAAGTGACCAATTCTGCGTTTGCTAACTTTCAATAAGTTTACTACCTATACTTATTCTGTGTGAAGTCATTACTCCCCATGGTATAAGCATATGAAACATATATAAATTCAGATTTATGATATTCAATTCATTCAACCATTTACTCATAGGATGTACATGAAGCACGTGAGTAAATGACAAACTACTCCAAAAGATATAAGTGAAGGACACTGAGTAGTCAAATAATTAACTAGCCATGGGAGGATTCTTTTTCATTCAAGATTTAAGATCCAAAGATTTTATTCAAACAGCAAGTATAATTGAAAATACGCTCCCAGCAAAACACATATCATGTGACGAATAAAAATATAGCTCCGAGTAAGGTATACCGATAGTTTTGAAGACGAAAGAGGGGATGCCTTCCGGGGCATCCCCAAGCTTAGGCGCTTGAGTCTTCCTTGAATATTACCTTGGTGTGCCTTGAGCATTCCCAAGCTTAGGGTCTTTCGACTCCTTATTCTCCTCATATCGATATCTCACCCAAAGCTTGAAAACTTCAACCACACAAAACTTAACGTAACTTCGTGAGATAGGTTAGTATGATAAAGAGTAAACCATTCACTTTGGTACTATGAAAGACAAGGTTCATAATTGTTCTCACACAATGCCTACTGTACCATATCATTTCTACAATTTATGTTTAGAAATATAAGCCATAGAAACTAGAAAACAAGCAAACTATGCAGTGAAAACAAAATCTGTCAGAAACAGAATAGTCTGTAATGATATGAACAACAACCATACTTCTGCTACTCTAAAAATTATGAAATAAATTGGTGGACGTGAGGAATTTGTCTATTAATCTTCTGCAAAAAGAATCAACTCAAAAGCACTCTTCCGTAAAAAATGGCAGCTAATCCCGTGAGCGCAAAGTTTCTGTTTTTTACAACAAGATCACATTAACTTTCACCCAAGTCGTCCCAAAGGTCTTACATGGCACTTTATTGAAAAAAGCTATAAAACATGATTACTACAGTATCTTAATCATGTGAACACACAAAAACAGTAAGGGTAAACATTGGGTTGTCTCCCAACAAGCGCTTTTCTTTAATGCCTTTTAGCTAGGCATGATGATTTCAATGATGCTCACATAAAAGATAAGAATTGAAACATAAATAGAGCATCATGAAGAATATGACTAGCATATTTAAATATAACCCACTTCCTATGGCTAGGGATTTTTTGAGCACATAATTTATAGGAACAAGAATCAACTAGCATAGGTAGGCAAGACAAGTAGAACTTAAAAACTTTAAGCACATAGAGAGGAAAATTGATATTATTGCAACTTCTACAAGCATGTATTCCTCCCTCATAAAAAATTTCAGTAGCATCATGAATGGGTTCAACAATATAACCATCACATAAAGCATTCTTTTCATGATCTACAAGCATAGAAATTTTACTACTCTCCATATAAGCAAAATTCTTCTCATTCGTAATAGTGGGAGCAAACTCGAAATAGTGGAATCATTACTAACTAAAGTTGACACTCTTCCAAATCCACTTTAGATGATAGTATTATTCATACTCCACAAGATATAAGTGAAGTTCATGGAGTATTCTAGGATTAATATCGACTAGCAAATATCCAAGCTCAAAATATATAAGTGAAGCACACGAAGCATTCTATAAAACCGTACTCAAAAGATTTAAGTGAAGCACAAAGATCATTCTATAAGATCATACTCAAAAGATATAAGTGAAGTACATGAAGAATTCTATAAATCAAGGAAGGGCTATATCATACTAGCATGGTTCTTACAGAAAAAAATAGAAAAACACAAGGGACACAAATCATGTGAACAAAACAAAAACCGAGGTATACCGATAATTGTTGAAGAAGAAAGATGGGATGCCAACCGGGATATCCCCAAGCTTAGATGCTTGAGTATCCTTGAAATATTTACTTGGGGTGCCTTGGGCATCCCCAAGATTGAACTCTTGCCTCTCTTTATTCTTCTCATATTGATAGCTCCTCGATCTTCGAACACTTCATCCACACAAAACTTTAACAAAAACTTTGTGAGATCCGTTAGTATAATAAAGCAAATCACTACCTTTAGGTACCGTTTCAAACTTATTCAAATTTCATATTAGCACTTTATGTACTGTATTCCAACTTCACCATGGTTAATACCCCCCGATACTACCCATAGATTCATCAAAATAAGCGATCAACACATAGAAAACAGAATCTATCAAAAACAGGACAGTTTGTAGTAATCTGGAAGTTTAGTAAACTTCTGTAACTCTAAAAAATTCTAAAAAAAATGTCAATTTGAAAATTTTGTACAGAAGTAATGTGCAAAAAGTTTCAGACCCATTTGACCTTGCAGTAAAAAAAGCAAAATCACGCGCTACAGACAAAGTTTCTGTTTTTTTGTTCCGCACATAGAAAACAAGCAATCTAATCATCCTAAAACCAAAGCTTGGCACAGTATTTTTACAATACAATGGATATATACAAGGGGATAATTATTTACAGAGAAACTTCCATGAAAAATTCTACATTGTTTTCGTGAGCATGAACACAAGTGCTCAAGGTCGACCCTCACTTGTTCAATGCATAACTTTCCAATCACTTCTCTTTTTGAAAAACTTTTTAGGCATAAGAGGCAAGTAATTTTTTTGTATTTTCATTCTTTTAATTTTTTTGTATGTTTCATCCACAACTAAACAGAAACAAAAAGGAAAAACAAAATCTACTTAGTGAATAAAGCAAACAAGCACACACGAGAATATCAACCCCATGCTATTGCTCCCCGGCAACGGCGCCAGAAAAGAGCTTGATGGTCCCCAAGTGCAGGGAATCATCGTAGCAATTCCCAATGGTGGAAGTGATAAGTATGGAGTGTCGAACACACAAGGAGCTAAAGGTAAGATCAATATTCTCTCAAGTCCTATCTGCCACTGATACGACTCTATGTACACCGAACGTTTGCTTCCAACTAGAAACGAGAAATAAAACTATGTTGTGGGTATGAAGAGGATAACTTTGCATGATATCGGAGAGCTAAAATATAAAAGTAGGTGATGTTATCATAAATTTAGAATATATTATTAAATATTATAAATAGCGAGTGTGGAATAATGATGGATCGGTGTGCGGAATTGTCCTAGGCAATTGTTAACAAGACCGGTAGTCGTCATTGCAATTTCATATGAGGGAGAGGCATAAGCTAACATACTTTCTCTTTTTGGATCATATGCACTTATGATTGGAACTCTAGCAAGCATCCGCAACTACTAAAGATCATTAAGGTAAAACCCAACCATAGCATTAAAGCATCAAGTCCCCTTTATCCCATACACAACAATCCCCTTACTCGGGTTTATGGTTCTGTCACTCAAACAACCCACTATAAGCGAATCATGAATGTATTGCAACACCCTACAGCGGGAATCCCTCACGCTTGCGCGACACAGAGGGCACCATAGGACAGCACCAAAATAAAACATACAACTCGTACCAATCTAGATCATCAATCAACCCAAAGACAAAGGATATCTACTCAAAACATCATAGGATGGCAACACATCATTGGAGCATAATATGTGGCATAAAGCACCATGTTCAAGTAGGGATTACAGCGGGGTGCGGGAGAGTGGACCGCGTAAAAGAGATGAGGATGGCGATGATGATGGTGATGTTGATGAAGACGATCACCGCGGCGATGATTCCCCTCCCGATAGCACTCCGGCGCCACCGAGAGAGAGGAGGAGAGGTTCTCCCCCTTGTGCTTCCTCCTTCATGGCCTCCCCCCTGGATGGGGAGAGGTTCTCCCTCTGGTCATTGGCCTTCAGGCGATGATGGCCCCTCCGGGATCCTCCTCCATGGCCTCCGGTGATGATGGCCCCCTCTGGCAGGGTGCCAGAGAGGGCCTAGATTGATTTCTCGTGGTTACAGAGGCTTGTGGCGGCGGAACTTCCGATCTAGGTTTCTTTTCTGGGGTTTCTGTATGTATAGGAATTTTTGGCATCGGTTCCACGTCAGGGTGGTCTCTGAGTCATCCACGAGATATGTAACACCTCAAAATTTTTGGTTTGGTTTTTACCAAATTCTTTATTTGATTTAAAGGAGGTTATTTGAATTTTTTTTTTAAAAGAGGGACTATCCTTCCCAAATTTTGTTTATGACAAATCTTTTTGAGCCCTTCTCAATCTTGATTCTGGTCTTGAGGGTCTTTCTACTTATGTGGGTTCAACACAAATACTCTTGGATTGTTTTGCTAATTCTTTTGTTAAAAAGAATTCCTATCATTTTTGGATTTATCCCTCCCTATTCAAAAAATACACTCTTGCCATGACCTATGTTGAAAACTTCCTCCCAAAACCTTTCCCCCTACCTTGGGTCAAGTCAAGCATCAAGTCCAGCAAGTTTCAACCTTCCCTAGTTTTTGTTTCTATTTATTTAAACCACAAAATCCTTTTCTGTCATTTATTTGGACCTTAGTGATTTACAAAGGAACTACTAGATTTCCTTTGAATCTTGGCTCCAAATAAATTCCTATGGCTAGTCCTTAGTACCCTCAACTCATATCCATCAAGACCTACTGGTCATCAGTTCAAAATTTTCAAAATATACTTGCTGCAAGTTTGGAGCAGATTTGCTATTTTTGGTGAATTTCATTCTTTCTTCTTTCCAAAAATTCTGAGGAAATTCATGCAGCCTCCAGATGCATCAAGAGACCCCCTCACCAAGTCCCAGCTCAAGAAAAATTTTCCACGTGCGCCAAACATTTCATCGAACAGCTTACATGCACTGTTCCTGTTAAGTTTCAGGGTTCAGTGTTAAACTTCAGTCGACAGTGTCGTTTCCGTCAGTTGATCGTCGACAATCTCACCAGTTCCTCGCTTGGCCCCTTGCTCCCTGTTCCCCCTTCTTATCCAGTGCGCCGCGCGGTCGCTTGGCTGGTTGCGAGCGTCGGTGGCGAACTGTCGCGTCAGCTCCGGCGTCGTCCGCGGTGACAGTACCGCCCGTGGCGGCCATCAGGGGTGAGCCCTGCAGTACGGCGCCGCTCCGCACCGCCCAAGCCACCGGTGGCCTCCGCGTGTTCATTTCCCCCCCCCCTGAGCACGCTGCAGAACCGTCGCCGTGGCCTGAGAAGCGCAGAGCGCGCTCTCTGCCGCCGACGAGCCCGTGAGCTCCGTTCCGTCGAAACCGCGGAGCAGGCCAAATGCGATCGAGCTTAGACGTTGAATGGAGCCAGTGGACCAATCCGAAGACGCCCAGTCACCTAAACCACCAGCCCGACCACTGCCTCACCGTAATCTCTCGCCGGAGATATTTCGCTCACGGCACCTCCCTCGCCCGCCTATAAATAGGACCCCAGAGGCGTTGTGAAGCCACCGCATCCACCACACCTCACCACAGCCTCGCCAAAACCCCTCAGAGGGCCTCGGAAGGGCCTTCTTCCCCGACTCCGGCCGCCCCGATCCGCTTCGGGCTCCGGCAAGATCCGCTCTGGTGAGAGCACCCCCGCTTCCCAAACTTGGTCAGCAACCTCCTGGTCCACCACCTCGTCTAACCCAAGCATCAATTTGTAGTCAGAAGCCCCATCCGGTGAGACCCATCATCGCCCGACGCCGCCGTCCGCCGTAGAGGAAGTCGCCGTCGCTGTGGTGCCTCCCGTCGGTCTCTTCCACCACCCACCGACGCGGAAGAACCTCCTGAACACGCCGGTACATCCCTCCCTCTCTGCCTCGAAGTGGTTCGTCGCCGGCGATCATCGCCAGTCTCTGGCGCCGGCGAGCTCTGTTTCCCCCTTTCAAACCTGACATGCGGGACCCCCTTGTCAGCCTTTTCTTTTTATTCGAATCGTTTTCTGAAAGCGCCTTCGGGCAAAGTACGCTTTCTATTCGGCTTGGCGTATTTCATCCGAAGCGTTTTCTGTCTATTCAAACTACCCCCTGGATAGTTTCTGTTTTATTACAGACTAGTCCCTGGGTTTGTTTTCTTTATAACTTTTAAACTAAAAATGATTTTGAGTTGATTCTTTTTCTGTCATCTTCATAATCCTGCCTAGTTTTTTATCATATTTATTTGAAAAATATTTGGAACACTTTTTACGCACGCACGGTATTTACGTTAGTTTCCGATTCCTTTTATACCGTAGATACCGAAGAAGGTGACGGAGCCGCAAACTTCGCCGAGCTAGACTCCGACTACTCCGAACCAGGCAAGCATGTTTGAACCTTTGATATGATGAGTGTTTTTCATGTTTGCTAGAGTGGCTTTTCTTATGGCATGTTTATATAAGCATTTGTTGAATGTTATATTCCATGCAAGGTAAGTTGCAAGTGAGCTACAAACTTGATGAGACCATAATATGGAAAAACAACCTGATCATGTTGTGGCATGATAGGTTGCAAGCTGGTATTGTTGGAGCATGCCAGTTCTATAACAACTGTTTAACTCCGGTATCGGCGTGGATCAAGTCTCGATCCTGTCCATTTTCCCTTTTTGTGCTGCCACATGTTTTCTGCAAAGAATACGGTTTAGTAAGTTGCAAACCTCTTTCCTAGTACACACCAAATAGAGAGGCCGTGATGAAGGTTCCATGGCCCTGGATTAAAGCCGTCATCCGGTCAGGGGGCATGGGTGTTTCCGGTTGGGACCGAGAGGGGGGCACCCCTTAGAGCGCGCGGTATAAATTTGATCCCATGCTATTCGAGGAGTGACCTCCCCGCCTCAAGAGTTTTTCTTGAACGTTGCTTAGGGTGATTCCTGGCAGCGGAATGTGGAATGGGTGTGTACTGGTTAGATGTGTTTTCTTCTAAAATACCGTGAACGGAACTAGTCCTTGGTGACTACTGAAATCCGTTGACTGTGGTAAGGTACAAACTCTGCAGAGCCAAAACCATTCGCATAACCAAGTCCTTGGTCAAGGACGTTGGTTAGCAGATCAGTGTCAGTCTCAGCGTCAGTCTCTGTAGAGCAAAAACTTAACTGACGGGGGTAAACCCGGTTGAATGTTACTTCTGTGAATGGACTAACCTGTTTACTTTTATGTGCCGAGTATTCCTTAGGATGGTGCTACCTCCAGGAACTACTCGAATTTTTTGTATGATATAAGCCCTTTATGTGATGTCGCTCAGACGTCCGACTGTGGCATTCTTGTTATTTACTTTTGATATAAGCCCTTTATGTGATGTCGCTCAGACGTCCGACTGTGGCATTCTTGTTATTTACTTTTGATATAAGCCCTTTATGTGATGTCGCTCAGACGTCCGACTGTGGCATTCTTGTTATTTACCTTTGATATAAGTCCTTTCTGCGGTGTCGCCTTGACGCCCGACTGCGGCATGTTTATTCTATTTTACCTTTCGAGGCGTCGCTTCAGACACCCGATCGGTCTTCCGCTATTTATTTATATTGCAGTGCTAATTTAATTACTCACGTGTGCATTACTGCTCGTGTGCATCATGTTTGCATTTGTTATATCTTATGTCCAAACTGTCTTGCGAGTACATTCAAAGTACTCACCTGGCTTGTTGATTTGGCCAGATGTTGACGAAGGCGATCTTATGGATGAAGAGTTCGATAGCGAGTCCGACGCCTAGAGGAGCCCCAGTCAGTCCCTTGCGATCATGGAGTTGGTCACTTGTATTATATATGCTTCCGCCACCATAATAAAACCATCAAGCCTCACTCCGGCGCTTGATGAGTGTAAGATATTGGAGTCACGCCACCCACATCACTGTGACATATCCACTACCACTATATCCACGAGTTAGTAGTTATGCCACCATATCCCATTGTGTCATACCCGCCTTTATGTATAATATTGGCGTACTTGTAATAAATTGTTGAGCAGCCTCAGCTCAGCCCTGTATAATATTTAGTGCTTCTGGATTTTCTGTATCAAGGATTTGTCTGCCAGTGTGGAGGATTCCTCTATACTATTTTGATGAAAGGGGCGATTTTTCAATAAGTGTTTTATTGGAAAACCGGTCCTGACAACCTTGGTATCAGAGACAGGCTGACTGTAGGAAGCCACTAGGTGCGCTCGCTAATCGGTTATTAGCGTAATAGGTGCTATTTTAGTAATTTGCAATTGTAGCAATTTTTCTGTTAGTCATCATAAATTTATGATTTGACTATCTGGAATTTTTGTCTACTTTTGTAGATGGCTGGCCGCGACTGTGAATCACAGGTGTTCGCCAATGTGCCTGAGGGGTTTATCAAGCTCCTCGCCTTCATCGCCAAGATCGCGATCGGGCCATCGACTCGTCCGGAGTACACGCTCTACGAGCACAAGCTCAGCGACAGCGTGTCTATGCACCAGGCTGCGGTGCAATTCAAGGGAGGACGTTCTGTATCACGCCACTTCCGATTTGTTGGAAGGGCCATGCCTACGGAGAGGCATGCCATGCAGATGGCTGCCCGTGAGGCAATAGCTCGTCTCCGGGATGCTCTTCCTTCGATGAAGGCTCGTCGCTACCGCTACCTCCCATGCCACGTGCCATACACTTGTCACTATGCATTTGCTTGCACTAGGGGAGAACGAGATGATGCTATTGAGATGCTTGTTGAGTATCTCAAGGCTCTTGAGGCAGCTTTCGATAACCTCGTGGACGACTTTGTGGCTGCCCGTATGGACTCAGTTCAGGGCTGTGTTGCCAACAGGAGGGAGCTACTCCATACAGCACCACCACTGTCATACATCTCGTCCTCAGCATCCTATGCACCTGCCATCCGAGCCACCGCTCGCCGCCTACCTACCACTGAGGAGTTTGAACAAGTCATTGCTCCTACTCCAGTTAGTGCTGTACCGCCTACCACACCCGCTTCAGCCGCACAACCCAGTACTCTGCGCCTAGAGCCCATTAGTGAGGAAGAAGTTGAGTCCCCAGCAGTACTGGGACTTACCCTCGGCAGGCCGAGGGAAATATTTACCATCTCCGACTGAGTGCGCCGAGCAAGCCGTGTGTTGTACCTGCTTGTATGATATGTTTATATGTATATAGGCTTGGTGAGAAGTAGTTTGTGTGCGCATCATGTAGGAACTCGGAGAAGTGCACTAGCCTAAATAACATGTCAGGATTGTGTACGCGCATCCTGAGTGAGATATTGTATAATTATGGCTTGCTTGTAAGATACTGAGCGGTCCTTCTCCATGCGCAATCAAGTATTTTCTTGAAAAGTCTTGGAATTTTTAAAATTCCTGCCTTTGCAAAATTATTTATTTTTGTTACTCGGTTTTTCTCATGAGTTTTGCAAAAATACCCCAGAGTGGAAAATGCATCGTCCCTGGACTCGTTCCATGCAAAGCCCGCCGGAAGAAAATCATGGTACCCGGACAAGTAACAATTTCACACAGGGGCAGTCAAGTCAGCAAGACAGTGAAGCAGCATTTTCTCAAGTATGCCGCCTTTATGAGCAAAGCCAGCAGCATCATCAAGAAATGATGAGCCATATTATCAACATGAGAAATCACCGCGAACCATACCAGCAGCATTCCAAATTGGCGGAACTACAAAAGACACGTCCCCCAACTGTCTCTCACACTGATAAACCTCTTGAGGCTGATGATTGGCTTCGAGACATTGAGAGGAAATTAATTATTGCACAATGTTCAGACCATGAGAAAGTACTGTATGCACCTCACTACCTTACAGGAGCAGCTGCATCGTGGTGGGAAAATTTCCTACACATGCATCCCAATGAAAACAACATCACCTGGGAGGAGTTTAAGGAAAATTTTCGTGGGGCGCACATTCCCAGAAGTGTTATGAAGATTAAGAAGAGAGAGTTTGATGACCTCAAGCAAAGAAGCATGTCAGTGACTGAGTACAATAGTCAGTTTACTCAACTATCTCGTTATGCCAACGAAGAACATATGACTGAAAATAAAAAGATGGAAAAATTTCTGGACGGTCTAGCACCAGCACTTAAATGCCAGCTGGTCGTGCACACCTTTCCAGATTTCAAAACACTTGTGGACAAAGCTATTACCTTGGAGAATGAACGCCGCAACTTGGAGGATTTTCGCAAGCGCAAGCGGGACAATACTTCTCAATCTCGCAACAACCGGAACAAGATTGATTTTCGGAAAAATGGGGCGAACAAATCCGCAACCAGTGTTCCACGCTCAAACAAGAATTTTCATGCAAGGGATAAAGATTTTACGTATCACCCAGGCGTTACTTGCTTCGCTTGTGGAGAGGAAGGACACTATGCCAAGCAATGCCCAAAGCCAAGAAACTCGGCCCCCAAGACAAACAATGGTGGAAATAATTCAGCCCCCAAGCGTAACAACTTCAATCCCAGCAACAATCACAAGAAGGGTCACGTGAACCATGTGACCAAGGAAGAAGCGCAAAATGCTCCGGATATCGTACTCGGTACGTTTCCTGTCAACACAATACCTGCCACGGTTTTGTTTGATTCTGGAGCTTCTCATTCGTTCATTTCAAAGAAATTTGCTTTGCAACATGATTTTCCGATTCTCCCCTTGGAAAATTCTCTGACCATCAAGTCCCCCGGGATTAAGCAAATCACCCAAAGTTATTGCCAAGGTGTGGTCATTGAGCTTGAGGGATTAAAGTTTCGAGCAAACCTCATTGTATTGGAAAATAAGGGACTGGATGTTATCCTAGGAATGGACTGGTTAACCACCAACAAGGGATTTATCGACTGTTTCAATCGGACTGTGATCCTCACTCATCACCACGGGAAGACGGTAAAAATTGCAGCTCAAGAAAGACCAGTATCATTGCGACCTAGATTGAACAAGGTGGATATTTCAGATTTAAATAAAGTTCCAGTGGTGTGTGAGTTTCCTGATGTATTTCCTGAAGAGCTGCCAGGCATGCCACCAGACCGAGAAATAGAATTCATTATTGAACTAGCACCTGGAACCACTCCCATTTACAAGAAACCTTATAGAATGGCACCTTCAGAGTTGGTAGAATTGAAGAAGCAAATTAAGGAATTACTGGACAAAGGATTTATCCGGGCCAGCTCCTCACCTTGGGGTTCGCCAGTATTATTTGCCAAGAAAAAGGATGGGACACTGAGATTATGTATAGACTATCGAGCACTCAACATGGTTACCATCAAAAACAAATATCCGATGCCACGGATAAATGATTTATTTGACCAGCTTGCACAAGCCAAGGTTTTCTCAAAGATTGATTTAAGGTCGGGATATCATCAATTAAAGGTACGGACAGAAGATATCCCTAAAACAGCATTCACTTCCAGATACGGATTATATGAATTTACAGTAATGCCGTTTGGACTGACAAACGCCCCCGCATATTTTGTTCACCTCATGAACAAAGTGTTCATGAAATTTATGGACAAATTTGTTGTGGTATTCATTGATGACATTTTAGTATATTCTAAAACACCAGAAGAACATGCTGAACATCTCAGAATTGTGCTGGGAGAATTAAGGAAGCATCAATTGTACGCCAAATTCAGCAAATGTGAATTTTGGCTAAAACAGGTTGGTTTTTTGGGCCATGTATTAACCCAAGACGGTGTTGCCGTGGACCCAGAAAAAGTCAAGGCCGTACTCGACTGGAGACCACCAGCCAACGTAACCGATGTACGAAGCTTTCTGGGAATGGCTGGATATTACAGAAGATTTATTGAGGGATTCTCCACCATAGCAAAACCTATGACACAGCTACTCAAGAAGGATAAGAAATTTGTGTGGACTGAAGATTGCGAGAAAAGTTTCCAAGAACTCAAAAAGAGATTAACAACAGCACCAGTATTGGTCATACCAGACATACACAAAAATTTTGAAGTATATTGCGACGCGTCCCGGAAGGGCCTCGGATGCGTATTAATGCAAGAAGGCAAAGTGGTCGCATATGCTTCCAGGCAACTGCGAAAGCATGAAGAAAACTACCCCACTCATGACTTGGAATTAGCAGCAGTTATTCATGCACTCAAAGAATGGAGGCACTTTTTGCTTGGAAATCGTTGTGAAATATATACAGACCATAAAAGCCTCAAGTATATTTTCACACAACCAGAACTCAATATGCGACAACGACGCTGGTTGGAATTAGTAAAAGACTATGATGTTGGCATTCACTACCATCCAGGAAAGGCAAATGTAGTGGCAGATGCTCTCAGCCGCAATCCAAGCTCGAACAACAACAGTTCACAAAACTTGAGACCTGAGTTTCAGAGGGAGTTTGCCAAGCTCAACATGGTGTTGGTTACTGAAGGCACTATGTTAAATTTGGAAATACAACCCACCCTAATGGAACAAATTAAGAAAGCTCAGCATGGACACCCCAGCATCGAAGGCATAAAAAGAAAAGTGAGTCTGGGCAAGGCCTCAGAATTCGTCGTAGACAGTGAGGGAATACTATGGTACAGGGACAGGCTTTGCGTGCCAAATGTAGAAGACCTCAAACAACAAATTTTGACCGAAGGCCATACCGCTCCATATTCCATCCACCCCGGAGGAACAAAAATGTACAAGGACATTCAGGAAAGATTTTGGTGGCACGGTATGAAGAGGGATATAGCCACATTCATTGCCTGTTGTGATTCATGTCAGCGCATTAAAGCCGAGCACCAAAAACCAGCAGGACTATTACAGCCAAACAGGATACCTGAATGGAAATGGGACGAGATTGGAATGGATTTTATTGTCGGACTACCTCGGTCACGACACGGAAATGATGCCATATGGGTCATCACAGATAGGTTGACCAAAGTGGCACATTTTATTCCGGTAAAGACAACCCACACCACTCAGAAGCTTGCCAAGCTTTATCTCTCCCGTATTGTTTGTCTACATGGAGTTCCAAAGACCATAATATCCGACAGAGGCACTCAATTCGTCTCTAAATTCTGGGATCATTTACAACAAGCTCTGGGAACTCAACTAGTATTCAGCACAGCATATCACCCACAGACTGGAGGACAGACTGAACGTGTAAACCAAATTCTAGAGGACATGCTGAGAGCATGTGTTCTCACTTATGGAACCAGTTGGGAAGAAAGTTTACCTTATGCCGAGTTCGCGTACAACAACAGTTACCAATCCAGCCTACAGATGGCACCTTTTGAAGCCTTGTATGGGCGAAGATGCCGTACCCCATTAAATTGGTCAGAAACAGGAGACAGCCGTATCTTCGGCCCAGACATGCTCAAAGAAGCTGAGGAGAAGGTTAAATTAATCAGGGACCAACTCAAGACAGCCCAGAGCCGACAAAAGAGTTATTATGACCAGAAACATCGTGAAGTCAGTTTTGAACCCGGTGAATATGTGTATCTAAGAGTATCCCCTATGCGGGGCCTGCAGCGATTCAAAATTAAGGGAAAGCTAGCACCACGTTTTATTGGACCTTTCCGTGTGACTGCACGAAGAGGCACAGTAGCCTACCAACTAGACCTACCCGAAGAACTGTCAGACGTCCATGACGTGTTCCACATATCACAATTGAGGAAGTGTGTAAGCAACCCAGAGAAGCGTGTATCTCATGAGAGCATTGACGTGCAACCAGACCTCACCTACAGGGAACGTCCAGTAAAAATATTGGAGGAGTCTGAAAGAAGGACCCGTCAGAAGACAATTAAGTTCTTCAAGGTTCAGTGGAGCAATCACACCGAAGATGAAGCGACTTGGGAAAGAGAGGATTTTCTTCGGGCAGAGTACCCACACCTATTTGAGGATCAGCTGAAATCTCGGGGACGAGATTTTTCCTAAGGGGGTGGGTGTTGTAACACCTCAAAATTTTTGGTTTGGTTTTTACCAAATTCTTTATTTGATTTAAAGGAGGTTATTTGAATTTTTTTTTAAAAGAGGGACTATCCTTCCCAAATTTTGTTTATGACAAATCTTTTTGAGCCCTTCTCAATCTTGATTCTGGTCTTGAGGGTCTTTCTACTTATGTGGGTTCAACACAAATACTCTTGGATTGTTTTGCTAATTCTTTTGTTAAAAAGAATTCCTATCATTTTTGGATTTATCCCTCCCTATTCAAAAAATACACTCTTGCCATGACCTATGTTGAAAACTTCCTCCCAAAACCTTTCCCCCTACCTTGGGTCAAGTCAAGCATCAAGTCCAGCAAGTTTCAACCTTCCCTAGTTTTTGTTTCTATTTATTTAAACCACAAAATCCTTTTCTGTCATTTATTTGGACCTTAGTGATTTACAAAGGAACTACTAGATTTCCTTTGAATCTTGGCTCCAAATAAATTCCTATGGCTAGTACTTAGTACCCTCAACTCATATCCATCAAGACCTACTGGTCATCAGTTCAAAATTTTCAAAATATACTTGCTGCAAGTTTGGAGCAGATTTGCTATTTTTGGTGAATTTCATTCTTTCTTCTTTCCAAAAATTCTGAGGAAATTCATGCAGCCTCCAGATGCATCAAGAGACCCCCTCACCAAGTCCCAGCTCAAGAAAAATTTTCCACGTGCGCCAAACATTTCATCGAACAGCTTACATGCACTGTTCCTGTTAAGTTTCAGGGTTCAGTGTTAAACTTCAGTCGACAGTGTCGTTTCCGTCAGTTGATCGTCGACAATCTCACCAGTTCCTCGCTTGGCCCCTTGCTCCCTGTTCCCCCTTCTTATCCAGTGCGCCGCGCGGTCGCTTGGCTGGTTGCGAGCGTCGGTGGCGAACTGTCGCGTCAGCTCCGGCGTCGTCCACGGTGACAGTACCGCCCGTGGCGGCCATCAGGGGTGAGCCCTGCAGTACGGCGCCGCTCCGCACCGCCCAAGCCACCGGTGGCCTCCGCGTGTTCATTTCCCCCCCTGAGCACGCTGCAGAACCGTCGCCGTGGCCTGAGAAGCGCAGAGCGCGCTCTCTGCCGCCGACGAGCCCGTGAGCTCCGTTCCGTCGAAACCGCGGAGCAGGCCAAATGCGATCGAGCTTAGACGTTGAATGGAGCCAGTGGACCAATCCGAAGACGCCCAGTCACCTAAACCACCAGCCCGACCACTGCCTCACCGTAATCTCTCGCCGGAGATATTTCGCTCACGGCACCTCCCTCGCCCGCCTATAAATAGGACCCCAGAGGCGTTGTGAAGCCACCGCATCCACCACACCTCACCACAGCCTCGCCAAAACCCCTCAGAGGGCCTCGGAAGGGCCTTCTTCCCCGACTCCGGCCGCCCCGATCCGCTTCGGGCTCCGGCAAGATCCGCTCTGGTGAGAGCACCCCCGCTTCCCAAACTTGGTCAGCAACCTCCTGGTCCACCACCTCGTCTAACCCAAGCATCAATTTGTAGTCAGAAGCCCCATCCGGTGAGACCCATCATCGCCCGACGCCGCCGTCCGCCGTAGAGGAAGTCGCCGTCGCTGTGGTGCCTCCCGTCGGTCTCTTCCACCACCCACCGACGCGGAAGAACCTCCTGAACACGCCGGTACATCCCTCCCTCTCTGCCTCGCAGTGGTTCGTCGCCGGCGATCATCGCCAGTCTCTGGCGCCGGCGAGCTCTATTTCCCCCTTTCAAACCTGACATGCGGGACCCCCTTGTCAGCCTTTTCTTTTTATTCGAATCGTTTTCTGAAAGCGCCTTCGGGCAAAGTACGCTTTCTATTCGGCTTGGCGTATTTCATCCGAAGCGTTTTCTGTCTATTCAAACTACCCCCTGGATAGTTTCTGTTTTATTACAGACTAGTCCCTGGGTTTGTTTTCTTTATAACTTTTAAACTAAAAATGATTTTGAGTTGATTCTTTTTCTGTCATCTTCATAATCCTGCCTAGTTTTTTATCATATTTATTTGAAAAATATTTGGAACACTTTTTACGCACGCACGGTATTTACGTTAGTATCCGATTCCTTTTATACCGTAGATACCGAAGAAGGTGACGGAGCCGCAAACTTCGCCGAGCTAGACTCCGACTACTCCGAACCAGGCAAGCATGTTTGAACCTTTGATATGATGAGTGTTTTTCATGTTTGCTAGAGTGGCTTTTCTTATGGCATGTTTATATAAGCATTTGTTGAATGTTATATTCCATGCAAGGTAAGTTGCAAGTGAGCTACAAACTTGATGAGACCATAATATGGAAAAACAACCTGATCATGTTGTGGCATGATAGGTTGCAAGCTGGTATTGTTGGAGCATGCCAGTTCTATAACAACTGTTTAACTCCGGTATCGGCGTGGATCAAGTCTCGATCCTGTCCATTTTCCCTTTTTGTGCTGCCACATGTTTTCTGCAAAGAATACGGTTTAGTAAGTTGCAAACCTCTTTCCTAGTACACACCAAATAGAGAGGCCGTGATGAAGGTTCCATGGCCCTGGATTAAAGCCGTCATCCAGTCAGGGGGCATGGGTGTTTCCGGTTGGGACCGAGAGGGGGGCACCCCTTAGAGCGCGCGGTATAAATTTGATCCCATGCTATTCGAGGAGTGACCTCCCCGCCTCAAGAGTTTTTCTTGAACGTTGCTTAGGGTGATTCCTGGCAGCGGAATGTGGAATGGGTGTGTACTGGTTAGATGTGTTTTCTTCTAAAATACCGTGAACGGAACTAGTCCTTGGTGACTACTGAAATCCGTTGACTGTGGTAAGGTACAAACTCTGCAGAGCCAAAACCATTCGCATAACCAAGTCCTTGGTCAAGGACGTTGGTTAGCAGATCAGTGTCAGTCTCAGCGTCAGTCTCTGTAGAGCAAAAACTTAACTGACGGGGGTAAACCCGGTTGAATGTTACTTCTGTGAATGGACTAACCTGTTTACTTTTATGTGCCGAGTATTCCTTAGGATGGTGCTACCTCCAGGAACTACTCGAATTTTTTGTATGATATAAGCCCTTTATGTGATGTCGCTCAGACGTCCGACTGTGGCATTCTTGTTATTTACTTTTGATATAAGCCCTTTATGTGATGTCGCTCAGACGTCCGACTGTGGCATTCTTGTTATTTACTTTTGATATAAGCCCTTTATGTGATGTCGCTCAGACGTCCGACTGTGGCATTCTTGTTATTTACCTTTGATATAAGCCCTTTCTGCGGTGTCGCCCTGACGCCCGACTGCGGCATGTTTATTCTATTTTACCTTTCGAGGCGTCGCTTCAGACACCCGATCGGTCTTCCGCTATTTATTTATATTGCAGTGCTAATTTAATTACTCACGTGTGCATTACTGCTCGTGTGCATCATGTTTGCATTTGTTATATCTTATGTCCAAACTGTCTTGCGAGTACATTCAAAGTACTCACCTGGCTTGTTGATTTGGCCAGATGTTGACGAAGGCGATCTTATGGATGAAGAGTTCGATAGCGAGTCCGACGCCTAGAGGAGCCCCAGTCAGTCCCTTGCGATCCTGGAGTTGGTCACTTGTATTATATACGCTTCCGCCACCATAATAAAACCATCAAGCCTCACTCCGGCGCTTGATGAGTGTAAGATATTGGAGTCACGCCACCCACATCACTGTGACATATCCACTACCACTATATCCACGAGTTAGTAGTTATGCCACCATATCCCATTGTGTCATACCCGCCTTTATGTATAATATTGGCGTACTTGTAATAAATTGTTGAGCAGCCTCAGCTCAGCCCTGTATAATATTTAGTGCTTCTGGATTTTCTGTATCAAGGATTTGTCTGCCAGTGTGGAGGATTCCTCTATACTATTTTGATGAAAGGGGCGATTTTTCAATAAGTGTTTTATTGGAAAACCGGTCCTGACAAGATAGGAGGGCGAGCCCGGGGGGTAGGGCGCGCCCTCCACCCTCGTGGACGGCTCGGGACTCTTCTGGCCCAATTCTTTTACTCCGGGGGCTTCTTTTGGTCCATAAAAAATCATCAAAAATTGGCACGTCAATTGGACTCCGTTTGGTATTCCTTTTCTGTAAAACTCAAAACAAGGAAAAAACAAAAACTGGCACTGGGCTCTAGGTTAATTGGTTAGTCCCAAAAATCATATAAAATAGCATATAAATGTATATAAAACATCTAAGATGGATAATATAATAGCATGAATACTTCATAAATTATAGATATATTGGAGACGTATCAGGGGCGCGCGCCACCTCCCCTTGGCCTGCCTCCTCCTCTTCCCATATGGCCCAATAAGGCCCATTACTTCTCCCGGTGAATTCTTGTAATTCCCCGGTACTCTAAAAAAATACCCGAATCGCTCGGAACCTTTCTGATATCCGAATATAGCCTTCCAATATATGAATATTTACCTCTCGACCATTTCGAGATTCCTCGTCATTTCTGTGATCTCATCCGGGACTCCGAACAAACCTGGGTCATCAAATCACATAACTCATAATACAGATCGTCATCGAACATTAAGCGTGCGGACCCTATGGGTTCGGGAACTATGTAGACATGACCGAGACACATATCTGGTCAATACCTGGATGCTCAAATTGGCTCCTACATATTCTACGAAGATCTTTATCGGTCAAACCGCATAACAACATACGTTATTCCCTTTGTCATCAGTATGTTACTTGCCCGAGATTCGATCGTCGGTATCTTAAAACCTAGTTCAATCTCGTTGCCGGCAAGTCTCTTTACTCGTTCCGTGCTGCATAATCCCGCAACTAACTTATTAGCCACATTGCTTGCAAGGCTTATAGTGATGTGCATTACCGAGAGGGCCTAGAGATACCTCTCCGACACTCGGAGTGACAAATCCTAATCTTGATCTATGCCAACACCACAAACACCTTCGGAGACACCTGTAGAGCATCTCTATAATCACCCAGTTACGTTGTGACATTTGATAGCACACAAGATGTTCCTCCGGTATTCGGGAGTTGCATAATCTCATAGTGAGAGGAACATGTTTAAGTCATGAAGAAAGCAACAACAATAAAACTAAACAATCATAATGCTAAGCTAACGGATGGGTCTTGTCCATTACATGATTCTCCTAATGACGTGACCCCGTTCATCAAATGACAACACATGTCTATGGTTTGGAAACATAACCATCTTTGATTAACAAGCTAGTCTAGTAGATGCATACTAGGGACATTCTGTTTTGTCTATGTATTCACACATGTACTAAGTTTCCGATTAATACAATTCTAGCATGAATAATAAAAATTTATCATGATATAAAGAAATACAAAATAACAACTTTATTATTGTCTCTAGGGCATATTTCCTTCAGTTAGTACACTGTACCCACACTATGAAACTCATGGCCTCGTGCTCCCATTCGGTTGGACCAACGACGTTCCATCAAAACCAATCTATTCTATGGCACTCTCTCGACCACTCCGATAGAGTCCCCTTTGGGCTATGTCATGGGTGACCCCGATGTAAACTCGTGACATCCTCCACCTTTGTGGCAGCCACCATCGTGGCAAAACTAAAACATAATCATCCCAAATGGGGACATTGTTATTGTAAAACTCGGGCACACAAGGTTATGACTGCCTACCGAGCTAGGGTAGCGAGAACATAACCTTCCCTAGTTAGAGGCACCAACGATAGGCATGCCAATAGATCAAATTAGGGCGTCCCCATACAGGCAAGTGTGGTTGCACTAGTGAGCTCGATTCGGTGGCACCATGATTCGATCAATAGTTTGTTCAAGTTGAATTGTCGTCAAGTTTAACTTGAATGTAAATGATTCGATTCATAGTATGCAATATGGTGCACGGGGTCATGATACATGAACATAAGTAACTAATGCATCATAATAATGTTGAAAATATGCCCAAGAGGCAATAATAAATTGGCTATTATCATATTTCTCTATTCATGATAATCGTTTATTATCCATGCTATAATTGTATTGATTGGAAACTCAAATACATGTGTGGATGCATAGACGACAATATGTCCCTAGTCAGCCTCTACCGGACTAGCTCGTTGATCAAAGATGGCTATGGTTTCCTAGCCATTGACATGAGTTGTCATTTGATAACGAGGTCACATCATTAGGAGAATGATGTGATGGAAGAGACCCAAACTATGAACGTAGCATATGATCGTGTCAAGTTTATTGCTATCGTTTTCTGCATGTCAAGTATATGTTCCTATGACCATGAGATCATGCAACTCACTGACACCGGAGGAGTACCTTGTGTGTCGGTGTACTTGGATCGACACCTATGGGATCACAAGAATCCCTACTACGGTTGCGGGGCATGGGGTTGAGAGAAGAGCGGATCTAACAGTTAGCACACAGTTCCTTTACCCAAGTTCGGGCCACAAAGATGCGTAAAACCCTACTCATGCTTTGGTGGATTATATGTTTGTGTTCTCCAGCTAGCTATGGGGCATGAGGAGCTCCAAAAGCCGAGTCGTGAGGAGTTCTAAAAAGCCGAATCCTTCTCCTAGTCGTCTTGGGCCTCCTTTTATAGGGAAAAGGGGTTGCCACAGTGGCACACAGGAGGTGGAAAGGGTACAGTGACGTGAGGTTATCCCTCGCATTATAGGAGAAGGCGCATTTAATGCGCTTAGCTTAGGTGTCCTCGCTTTATTGGGGATGAGGGGAGACGTCCGTCTTGTCCGTCGCCGCTCCTCCTTGTGTTGACACGCGCCCTGCCAGCGGTGCCTGGGGTGCCATGTAGGCAGGCAGGCAGCTGAGGTGGCGCAAAGGCGGGTCTCCACGAAGATGTGCATATCGCCACGCAGGGGCCTGCCTAGCTGGTTGGGTCGGCAGCTGCATTGGGCCGTGGAAGCGTAGTTGGCCCGGGCCTGATGGTGGCCTCGCGGATGTCCTCGGCAAGGGTCTTCCCGCGGTGCCTGCTGTCATCCTCGGCAAGGTGCTTGCCGGAGGTCTTGTGGTCCTCCTTGGCTGGGATCCCGCCAAGGGTCGTCGTCCTCTTAGTGTGTGTATCTGTCCTTGAATATCTTCATAAAGATCTGCATGCCACCACGGGGATATCTCCCAAATCCTTGCCCCATGGGGGCAGTGGACTCAAGGGTGATTCGCTCCTGAGGCGTGGGGCGAGCTGCCGCTGCAAGGGTCTTGCCGGGGCTGCCAGAGCCGGCCCCGGCAAGGATCTTGCCAGGGCTGCTGAAACTGGCTCCCGGCAAGGATCTTGCCCGGGAAGCCGCTTCGTCCCTTTGCTCTTTGTGGTCTTGTTCTTGGCATTGCTCCAGTTCCATCGAGCTTCGGTCTTACCTTGGCTCACCTCCCCTGCTGTGCTTGGTGTGGTGGTGCCCGTGGCTCAGACTGCCCGTGCACAGTCATAGGGGTACAAAAAGTGTACCCCTCTTTTTGTACACCGACAGGAGCCCCCGGGCCTGGGCCACACATAAGCACGACGCGTTGTTGGGCTAGGCCCAGAACGTGCGCGGGCAGGCGGGGCGGCTCTCACCGTGGTAAGATTTTCCGTCCGCTGTGCCTCCCACGACTTGCGCGCATGGCGCGGGGTGGAGGGGCGTGCGTGACACGGGCGGCATGCGTGGGGCGGTTTCCGCAGGCATGCATCACGTTGTAGTAAATGCGAAAGGAGGCGGCCCGCGTTTTCCCCCATAAAAAGGAATAACCACGAGCGCGCTGCTCACTTCCTCCATTTTCCTCGCGCCTCTTCCAATCTCAGAGCCGCTGTTCCCTCTCTTCCTTGCTTCCGAAGCCTCTGCCATCGCCCGCCACCGTTGCTTCCCCATCCCCCTCCCTCAGCCCTCCAACTCAGCCGCCATGGCGTCCAAACCCGCCAAGGGCAAGGGGGTGGCCAATGGCACCGGGTCTGTGGGGCCGTCGGAGGGCGCGTTTACGGGGGACCGGACGAAGGCTGCTTTCTTCATCCCGTCGACGGTCAACGTCCACGAGCTCCGGACTGCCTTCAAACCCCTTTGGGGGATGGATATGGGGGGGGAGAACTTGGGTCATCTGGCGACGCGCGTCATTCCGGCTGCTTGCGCCGAACCTGGACCAAATCGGTACCCCTTCTTCGTCGACTACTTTTCTTGCGGGTTGTGTCCCCCCTTCTCTGATTTCTTCTGCGATGTCATGCACACCTTCGGCTTCCGCCTCTTGGATTTCACTCTGAATGCGGTGGCGTGCATGGCTTTCTTCGCGCACCTTTGCGAGGGCTTCGTCGGGGTGCAGCCCAACACGGCGCTCTTCCGCCACTATTTCACCCCTCGGATCTAGCCAGGAGGCGCCGTCTCTGGATGCATCACCTAGATTTCGAGATCCAAGGGAGCGTACCCGGAGGGCGCCGTGAAGGAGAGGTGGGACGAATGGCGCGGCCGCTGGTGTTGGATCGAAGAAGAAGAGCCGCCAACGTTCTGCAGGGTCCGCCGGGTGCCGCCGGTCCATGGCAGTGACTGGGGTGACGTCGACGCCGCCGACGGGAGGCTGACCGTCGCCACCACCAGGATCCACCGGCTCGCCCAGGCCGGGCTCACCCTTGAGATGATCGGGGTGGACTTCATTCGCTGTCGGATCGCCCCGTTGCACAACAATGGTAGCCCAGCCTAGCTCTTTAGGAACCCGGCTGACGTCATGCGGCTCCGCCCCGGCCTCGACCACAACCTCACAGTGATGTGACACGCCCATTTCTGCCAGCGGCTCTTCCAACTTGACGTGGGTCGTGACAGCGAGGTCGAGCGGACCGGCAAGGCTGCGAAGGCTGCCGCAAAGGCCGGCAAGGCCATCAAGGGGCAGCTCTTCAAGCTGCCAGCGGGGGTGGTCCCGCAGTGCAACAATTCGCGCCAGTCCGAGATCGTCGCCATGATGCCGGAATGCAATGCGCACGGCCCCGTCCGAGCTGGCAGGAGCCGGCGGACGAGGTCGTGCAGCAATTCTTCGACACCCTGGTCGAGGTGTGCATCAAGCCTGACGCCGAGCGGTGGCTTGTCAGGGACACCACCCAGGAAGAGCTGGACTATATCGCCGCTAGGGCGAGGGAGGCGCATCTCGTCATGGAGGCTGGCAGCACCGGAGGTATGGAGGACAAGGATGCCACGGCTGCGGAGGAGGAGGAGCTTGCCCAGTGGGCGGCGGCCGCCGGAGAGGCTAGCAGCGCCGGCACCGGAGCTCCGCTAGTCGAAGACACGGCCGATGAGTCGTCGTCGGAGGAGGACGCGGCGGCCGGCCCGGCGCCAGCCAGGCGAAGAGGGCGAGTCCCGCGGCGGGTCAGTTCCGGTGAGCCGGTCCGGCCCGGCAAGAGTGCGCAGCCTCAATTGGCCCTGGAGGGGTCCGGGCGCCACACGAGGGCCACGACGGCGAGGAGGTCGACGAAGCCACCGAGAAGAAGAAGGCGGCAGCCCTTTCTCCGTCTAGGCGCGCACAAACTCCGCCCCCTTCTTCGCCTCCCCCGGTGGAAGTCGACTCGGATGGCGACGCGGAGTTCCCCTTCGATCTCGGGCCTCTCAGCCAGAAGAGGAAGAGGAAAGCGGCGGCGGAGGAGGAGATGGACGACGAGTAAGTATTCCATTCCTTACTGCCATTTCCATCCTCCTGAACCATGCCACTCATATTGATCTGTTCTTGCTTCTTCAGGGACGCAGAGACGTTGGCCCAGAGGGTAAAGAGGGCCAAGGCTTCGGCGAGTAGCCAGCCCCCGGCTGGGGCTTCAGGGACACCACTGGTGGTGTTGAGCAGCCCAGACGGCAGCCCTCGGCACAGCCCCCAGCGTAAGTTCATCATCCTCTTCTCGCTCGACATGCAGTAGGTGTTTGATGCTATGGTGCTGACCTTGCCGGTTTTGTAGGACGGGAGTAGTAGCAGGAAGAGCCGCAAGGGGCTACCCCCAACGCACCACCCCCATCGACCACGCCGCCGCGAGGGGCGTCCCCGGCAAGGGCACCAAGCATGGAGCCCACACACATGGAGGAAGAGGGGAACTTGGGCGCGGGTGGCTCTGCCACGGCGCCGGATGCCGACGGGGAGGGGACTTCTGCTTCACAGCCCGGCACTGGTGAGTCGCCTGTCTTGTGTCTTTGCTTTTCCCTTATCCTTTTTCTTGGCTTCATCATCCCCATCACTGCCCAGGCCCTCCTTCAACAGATGTGGAGGACGTGGATGCCGTCATCGAGGAAGTTGCTGAGGAGGCCGTGGCGGAGGCCGACAAGATCGCCGCCGAGGAGGCCGCCAAGGACACTGCCGGGGCCGCTGCCGACAAGGCCACTGAGGATGCCGCCAAGGGCGCCGCCGAGGGTGCCGGCGGTGGGCCTGCTGGGGAGGCCGGCAAGGTCACAACCGAGGAAGAGGCGATTGATGATCAGCCTTCTTCCTCCACAACCTCGGGCCCCGGCAGGTATCTGAAGGTGGGTGACGACCTCTTCGTCCATCTTGCAGGGGCGTCAAGCTCCCGAGCGCCCGCCGGAGGGGAAGCCTTCGACGGCGAGGTGCTTGCCACCACCGGGCTTGAGGTTGTTGATGAACCGGGCATTGGTGGTGATGGCAATCCAGAAGGGCAGCTCTTCCGGGCCATGGGGGCCAATTTTCGGAAGCTCCAAGCGCTCTACCGTGCCCGCCTAGACAATGTTAAGTCCAAGATGGCAGCGGTGGATGAGGCGGAGGTGGACTTCCAGGCGCGCGTCGCTGAGGCGCAAACCTGGTTCCACCAGTCCCGCGAGGAGCAGAGGGCCTTCCAGGAAGAATTGGCCAAGCGTGACGCCGAGCTCATCATGAAGATGTCTGATGTCAAGAAGGCTCGGGAAGAGGCGGCGAACTTGGCTGCCGCGACTGAGGCCGCCCGGAACCAGCATCAAGCCGCCCTCGATTCCCAGGAGGAAGACCTCTCCGCGCGTGAGGCGAAGCTTGCCGTAACGCTCCGCGGCAAGGATGAGGAGCTCGAGGCCCTTGTCGAGCGGCGGACTCGTGAGCTGGGGCAGAGGCACAAAGAGGCACTCGATGCCCAAGCTCTGGCCCATGCCGGCAAGGTGCACGAGCTGGAGGTGGAGTGGGACGAGCTGAAGGAGCAGGCCCTCAAGCTGTCCGACGAAAAGAACAGGCTCAACTGCGCCCTGACAGAGGTGCAGGGAGCGGTCGTCAGCAGGGCTGGGGAGCTCTCTGAGGCACAAGACTCCATCAGAGATCTCTAGCTGAGGCTGGAGAATCTCGAGAAGATGTTGTCGGAGAGCTCGGCTTGGGAGGAGGCCTTGACCAAGAGCCTGGAGGAGGAGAAGCAGCTGCGGGCGGATGAGGGCGCCTCCCACCAAGAATACGTGGCGGGCGAGAACAGGTGGACCAGCCGGCTAGAGGACGTCGCCTGTAGGATTACCTCACAGTTGGCCCTCATGGGGATGCCAAACGTGAGGTATGCCCCTGAGTGGAGCGGGTCCGTCAACGCCAAGCTGACCCTGTTCTTTGAGGGCGTCCTCGGTGCCTTGGTTGATCTTCACTCCAACAGAACGGCCACGCTCGCCGGGGAGGCCCGGCGGCTTTGCCGGGGGGTCATGACCAAGGTCCTCACCAAGATGGTGTTCGGGAACCCCGCCCTCGACTTCGAAGCGGCGATGGACAGCTTGCCGGAGGATGCGGACCTCACGGTGCTCAAGGAGCGCATCAAGCCCGTCATCAGCCGCATTGACGAAATCAAGAGGGTGGAGGGCCAGCACCGGGATTAGGCATCCCATTCTTCTTCGCCTCTGCGGGTTCATGACCAAGACAAATTTTATCTTTAGTTAGAACCGCAGCGATGACATGATGTAATATAACTTTGAAATATCTTTAGAATCGTGCATGTTATTTTCCAGTTTGCTGCCTCATTGTGTGTCCTCCCTACGCTAGCTGGGTAGGCTTGCCGGCGCGAAAAACCCAAGGCGGCGTCTTGGGGATGGGTCCCCATTGGCCTGCCGGGCGAGCGTGCTGCCGGGCGAGCGTGCTGCCGGGTGAGCCACCTTGCCGCCCTTAACGCAGCCGCTCAAACTGTCGAGTTTGACTCGAGTCAGAGTCGAGAGCCTTGCCAATTGCGGAAGGCTACCCTACCATTTCCAACGCAGCCGTTTGAACTGTTGAGCGGACTCGAAACAGAGCAAAGGCGTTGCCGATCGGGAAGGGCCCCATTTGCGTGCAGGTTTCTTTTTGCACAAAGAACGACAGCTCCGAGGATAACAACTTTAAATAATAGGATTGAAATATCCAAGGTTCGATGTAACTTAGCTTCTATTTGTAGCCGCTCGAGCACAGATCTTCCGGCCTCCTTCCTTCTCAAAGGGCCAAGAAGACGAGAGAGCGTCGGGCCAACTGCTAGAGCCGATTCTCACAACTGCGCCCCCTACCTGGCGCGCCAAAGATGTCGGTGTACTTGGATCGACACCTATGGGATCACAAGAATCCCTACTATGGTTGCGGGGCGCGTGGTTGAGAGAAGAGCGGATCTAACAGTTAGCACACGGTTCCTTTACCCAGGTTCGGGCCGCAAAGATGCGTAAATCCCTACTACTGCTTTGGTGGATTATATGTTCGTGTTCTCCAGCTAGCTATGGGGCATGAGGAGCTCCAAAAGCCGAGTCGTGAGGAGTTCTAATTAGCCGAATCCTTCTCCTGGTCGTCTCGGGCCTCCTTTTATAGGGAAAAGGGGTTGCCACAGTGGCACACAGGAGGTGGAAAGGGTACAGTGACGCGAGGTTATCCCTCGCATTACAGGACAAGGCGCATTTAATGCGCTTAGCTTAGGTGTCCTCGCTTTATCGGGGACGAGGGGAGACGTCCGTCTTGTCCGTCGCCGCTCCTCCTTGTGTTGACACGCGCCCTGGCCAGCGGTGCCTGGGGTGCCATGTAGGCAGCCAGGCAGCTGTGGTGGCGCAAAGGCGGGTCTCCACGAAGATCTGCATGTCGCCACGCAGGTGCCTGCCCAGCTGGTTGGGTCGGCAGTTGCATGGGGCGGTGGAAGCGTAGTTGGCGCGGGCCTGATGGTGGCCCCGCGGATGTCCTCGGCAAGGGCCTTGCCGAGGGCCTCGGCAAGGGTCTTGCCGCGGCGCCTGCTGTCACCCCCGGCAAGGTGCTTGCCGGAGGTCTTGTGGTCCTCCTTGGATGGGATCCCGCCAAGGGTCGTCGTCCTCTTAGTGTGTGTATCTGTCCTTGAATGTCTTCACAAAGATCTGCATGCCACCACGGGGATATCTCCCGAATCCTTGCCCCATGGGGGCAGTGGACTCAAGGGTGATTCGCTCCGTAGGCGTGGGGCGAGCTCCCGCGGCAAGGGTCTTGCCGGGGCTGCCAGAGCCGGCCCCGGCAAGGATCTTGCCAGGGCTGCTGAAACTGGCTCCCGGCAAGGATCTTGCCGGGGGAAGCCGCTTCGTCCCTTTAATCTTTGTGGTCTTGTTCTTGGTGTTGCTCTAGTTCCATCGAGCTTCGGTCTTACCTTGGCTCACCTCCCCTACTGTGCTTGGTGTGGTGGTGCCCGTGGCTCAGACTGCCCGTGCACAGTCATAGGGGTACAAAAAGTGTACCCCTCTTTTTGTACACCGACATTGCGTGTACCAAACGTCACAATGTAACTGGGTGACTATAAAGGTGCTCTATAGGTATCACCGAGGGTGTCTGTTGAGTTGGCATGGATCAAGACTGGGATTTGTCACTCTGTGAGACGGAGAGGTATTTGTGGGCCCTCTCGGTAATACAACATCACAAGAAGCTTGCAAGCAATGTGACTAACGAGTTAGTTGCGGGATCTTGTATTACGGAACGAGTAAAGAGACTTGCCGGTAACGAGATTGAACTAGGTAAGGAGATACAGACGATCAAATCTCGGGCAAGTAACATACCGATAGACAAAGGGAACTACGTACGGGAATATCTGAATCCTTGACATCGAGGTTCAACGGATGAGATCTTCATAGAATATGTGGGAACCAATATGGGCATCCAGGTCCCGCTATTGGTTATTGACCGTAGAGGTGCCTCAGTCATGTCTGCATAGTTCTCAAACCCGCAGGGTCTACACATTTGGTGACGATATTAGTATAGTTGAGTCATTATGGTGGTTACCGAAGGTTGTTCGGAGTCCCAGATGAGATCCCGGACGTGATGAGGAACTCTGGAATAGTCCGGAGGTGAAGATCGATATATAGAGAGGTAGAGAGAGGGAAATTGCACCCTTACCCACCTTGGAGCTGCCCCTCCTCTCCCGTAGCTCTTCTCCTCATACGCGTAGTGCTTAGCGAAGCTCTGCCGCAATTCCTCCTCCACCACCGCCACCACGCCGTCATGCTACCGGATGACTCGAGCTAGTACTTCACCTTCGCTCGCTGGATCAAGGAGGTGAAGGCGTCATCAAGCCGTATGTGTGTTGAACGCGGAGGTGCCATCCGTGCGGCACTAGATCGGAGTTCGCGGGACGGATCGTGATTGGATCGCGAAGACGAACCACTACATCAACCACGTTCTTGAACGCTTTCGCTTAGCGATATACAAGGGTATGTGGATCCAACTCTCCTCTCGTAGATGGGCATCTCCTAGATTGATCTTGGGTGTTCATAGGAATTTTTTTTGTTTCCCATGCAACGTTCCCCAACAGTGGCATCATGAGCTAGGTTTATGCGTATATGACATCACGAGTAGAACACAAGGCGTTGATATCCAGATTGCTTCCTTCCCTAGTCTGATTTTTATTCAACGGTATTGTGGGATGAAGCGGCTCAGACCAACCTTACATGTCCACGTACATGAGACCGGTTCCATCGACAGACATGCAACTTGTTGCATAAAGATGTCTGGCGGGTGTCTGTCTCTCCCACTTTATTTTATCGGATTCGACGAAGGCGGTACTTGTAGAAGGCTGAATAGCAATTTGCATATCACCGTTGTGGCTTTGCGTAGGTAAGAATCGTTCTTGCTAGATACCCATAGCAGCCACGTAAAACATGTAACAACAAATTAGAGGACGTCTAACTTATTTTTTGCAGGGTATGTTGTGATATGTTATGGCGAAAGACATGATGATATATATTTGCTGTATGAGATGATCATGTTTTGTAATAGTTTATCACGACTTGCATGTCGATGAATACGGCAACCGGCAGGAGCCATAGGGTTGTCTTTAATTATTGTATGACCTGCGTGTCAATCATTAAACACTTTGTAATAATTTACTTCATCGCTAAGCGATAGCAATAGTAGTAGAAGCATGGTTAGCGTGACAACCCCGATGGCGGCACGATGATGGAGATCATGGTGTCATGCTGGTGACGATGGAGATCATGCCGATGCTTTGGAGATGGAGATCAAAAGCACACGATGATGGCCATCATGTCACTTATGATTTGCATGTGATGTTAATCCTTTTATGCATCTTATTTTGCTTAGGATGACGGTAGCATAATAAGGTGATCCCTCACTAAAATTTCAAGATAAAACTGTGTTCTCCCCAAGTGTGCACCATTGCGAAAGTTCGTCATATTGAAGCACCACGTGATGATTGGGTATGATAGACTCTACGTTCACATACAACGGGTGCAAGCCAGTTTTGCACATGCGGAACACTTGGGTTAAACTTGACGAGCCTAGCATGTACATACATGGCCTCGGAGCACAAGAGACCGAAAGGTCGAACACGAGTCATATAGTAGATATGATCAACATGGAGATGTTCACCATTGAAACCACCTCATCTCACGTGATTATAGGACTTGGGCTGGTGCATTTGGGTTGTGTTACACTCGGACAACCAGAGGGATGTTGATTTGAGTGGGAGTTCTTAAGTAATAAGATTGATTGAACTCTTTTATCATGAACAATAGTCTAAGTTGTCTTTGCAAATTTATGTTGTAGATCAATGGCTCGTGGAGTAGCTCCCCTAAATTTCAATGCATTCCTAGAGAAAGCTAAGCTGAAAGATGATGGAAGTAACTTTGTGGACTGGGCCCGTAATCTGAGGATTATCCTCACGGCTGCCCAAAAGGTCTATGTCCTTGATGCACCGCTTGGTACGCCACCCGCTCCCGCGTTTGTGGACGTTATGAACGTCTGGCAGTCACGTGTTGATGACTACTCAATAGTTCGGTGAGCCATGTTGTATGGCTTAGAACCGGGACTTCAAAGGCATTTTGAACATCATGGAGCATATGATATGTTCCAGGAGTTGAGGTTTATTTTTGTGAAAATGCCCGGATCGAGAGGCATGAGACCTCCGATAAGTTCTACACCTGCAAAATGGAGGAGAACACTTCTGTCAGTGAGCACATACTCAGAATGTCTGGGTACTACAACCGTCTGACTGAGTTGGGAGTTGAGATGATCACCGACATAATTCTTCAATCGCTACCACCTAGCTACAAGAGCTTTGTGTTGAACTATAACATGCAAGGGATGAATAGGTCAGGCTCCGAGCTGTTCGCGATGCTGAAAGTCGCTGAGTCAGACATCGAGAAGGAGCATCAAGTGTTGATGGTTAATAAAACCACTAGTTCCAAGAAGAGCAAGGGAAAGAAGGGAAACTTCAAGAAAGGTGGCAAAGCAGTTGCTCCTCCTATGAAGAAACCCAAGCCTGGACCGAAGCTAGAAACCGAGTGCTTCTATTGCAAGGGAACTGGCCACTGGAAGAGGAATTGCCCCAAGTATCCGGCTGACAAGAAGGGGACTAACAAAGGTATATATGATATACATGTTATTGATGTGTACCTAACCAGCTCTCGTTTTAGTGCCCGAGTATTTGACACCGGTGCGGTTGCTCACATTTGCAACTCTAAACAAGAACTGCGGAATTGTCACGCCCAAGATGTGATTCTATCCCGATCACGTGTACACTCGTGATTGGGGCACAACCACATTTCGGGCGCTTAGCAAGATAGATATCATTACATCGTACCATTACATAAATACATGGGGATACAACAATATATACAAATCACATGAATACAACAACATGAATACAAGACATCCGACTACTGATGCAAACATGAAAAGCACAACGACATCCATCCTGCTATCCCAGGCTACCGACCAGGAACCTAACCCAAGACCGACGAAGAAGAAGAAAGAACTCCAACTCAAAGAACATCGCTCTCATATCAAGTCATCGGAAACCTGCACCTGCAACTGTTGTTGTAGTATCTGTGAGCCACGAGGACTCAACAATTCCATAACCATGGGTAGCAAGACTAGCAAAGCTTAATGGGTAAGGAGAGGTTAAGTGGTGAGGTTGCAGCAGCGGCTAAACATCTGTATGGTGGCTAACTTACGAGTATAAGAATAAGATGAGCATCTACGCAAACGGTCACAAAATAGTAATGATCGCTAGAGATCCTGAACTACCTACGGGTCAAACATAACCCCACCGTGTTCTCTTCTCAAAGTGAAAAGAGACGGTCATGGTTACTCACGCGGTTCGTGTATTTTATTTCGGATCCTCTGTCAAGTTCTCTACAACTGGACATTAAAAAATTCCAATCTGCCACATAACCGCGGGCACGGCTTTCGAAAGATCATAACCCTGCAGGGGTGTCCCAACTTAGCCCATAACAAGCTCTCACGATCAGCAGAGGTAAAATAATAATAATACCCCTTATCTTAGGGACGACCCGGTCAGACTCGGAATCCCGGTGCACAAGACATTTCGACAATGGTAAAACAAGTCCAGCAAGACCTCCCGGCGTGCCGACACCTTGATAGTAGCCGCGCGTATCTCGTCTCAGGCCACGTCCGAATAGGTCAGCCTACGGGAGCCAGACCTCGAGTTTCCCCGTGGTGGCCCCGCAGTCTGCCTATTTGGGACCAACACCATCAACACTGGCGCCCCTGTATGTAGAAGAATCCTCGGGTAGCGCTAACTCCCTATGCAATTAATTAATTAATTAAGTTTTTATTATGTTGCAAATTAAAACCAATGTTCGGCCTTGCTGAAGGAGTTTTATTCAAAGATGAACTATCAAGGGGTCCCCATATACCCAACCGCGTTAGGAATGAAAAATCAAGGAACATAACGCTGGTTTATAGGTTCTTAAGGTGGCATGAGTGGAACAAAACACCGAGCAAAAGGCCAAGCCTTCCACCCATTGCCAAGTATATATGTGTGTTAATTTAATTAATAGATATTGTGATATTCCAACAACAAGTTCCACCATGGAGCAATCTTCATCTTCACTTGCAACTAACAATGCTATAAGAGGGGCTGAGCAAGCGGGTAACATAGCCAAACAACGGTTTGCTGGGATAGTGGCAAAGGTTAGAGGGTTTCATGGCGACAAGGAGGGGCTCACAACAAATAGATAGGTAGCGTGACATATAGCGACAGCATCGAGACAACTAGCATGGCAATGATAGTAAAGGTATCCAAGGTGATGGTCATCTTGCCTGAGATCCCGCAAGAAAGAAGAACGAGTCCATGAAGAAGACGAAGAAGAAGCCACGAAGATGAACCAAGTGTAGTTGAACGAATCCTCACGATCGCAACGGAATATGAACTAGCGAGAAGAAGCACACAACATGGTAAACACACCACTCAAGAACATGATAAGATGCTCAACAAAGTATGATGCAGGACAAGTCCATATGATGCAAAACATGGCAAGGAATGATGCATACAAGAACAACACAACCCAACAAGTTTAAATGAGACCGGAAACAACATATACCAATTCCGGTAAGTCCTCATATGCACATTTCGAAATTGGTCCAGATCTGAACAAATTTTAAGTAAAGTTGTTAAACAGCAAGTTAACATGCACCATGATGATCTACTCGAAATTCTAGTCAAGATACATACAAAGTTCATTTAATTCGGAGCTACGGCCTAGAAGATATGAGCAAAACAAGTGAAGCATGTCATCGAAGCAAAACGCATCCAAACATCAAGCAAACACACTCCAAACAAGTATTCAACATGTTAATATGCATCTACATGCAAAAACACACAAGTTTCATATAGGACACGCTCCCAACGGAGCAACAGTTCATCACGTACACATGAAACAAGATATAACAACAAGCTGTCCAAAACAGCAACATGACACTTGGTTGACATCAAAACAACATGATACAAGAACATCTCATGGCAAAAAAGGGCAATGCAAGCATGTACATGTCAAGCACTACAAGCATGATCACTGAGCTATTACCAAACACCACTATAACATGCTCAAAACATCATGGCAAGATTGCAAAAGATAACAGTTTCACAGACTTAATGAAAATAAACTAGACATGGCAGAAACAACGACAAGTAGGCATGTTTGCAAGCTTGTGCAACTCATCTCAAAGCATATCATGGAAAGTGAATATAACCAACAACAGCAGGACATTTTTATGAAGCTACTCATGGCAAGAACATGGTCATAGGATGCATAGATCACTAGCAATTCACATGGCAAAACTGAACTTGCTGATAACAGGCTGACAGAAACATTTTATAGCAACCTGAGAGCATGAAAACAACAAGCTACAACACGTCATATATGCAAACAAGGGCATGGATGGATAGAGCATAACATGGACAACAAGACATGATCATTGGACAACCCAAAACATTCATGGATTTGAGTGGGGCATCAAGCAAACATGGCATCAGGTTATAACATTGTCAGACTTAGCAGTTTTCAACAAGTCTCAGAAAATAACAACAGCGAGTAGGCCACTTTGCAAGCTTGTTGCAATCACCACAAGGCATATCATGAAAAGTGGATTGCACCACAACAAATATGGCTTGATTGTATTTCTAAAACATATTGACATGTTTCTCAAACAAAAATCACACATAAAGATATGAAAAAGACAAATCAACATGTCATAATAAGTTTCAGCACTTAACAGCCACATGCACTTTTGCAACAGAGATAAACATGGCAATATGAACTCAAACAAGCATGCAACATCAACCATCATGTAGAGCACTTCACAATGAACATTTTGACATATCATACACTCCATTTGGACCAAAATGCACAAAGTTACACCATCACAAACATGCTAACATATTGTTGACAAACAACAAGGATTTAACAACAACATCACATAGCAGTTTTGCAACGAATATTAAGGCATGAAGATGAACAGTAACATGCATGCAAATGAAAATAACATGTAGAGCATCACGAGACGAACATTTTGATATAACATATGCTTCATTTGGATAAACGTGCACAAAGTTATTAACCACACAAGAATGCATCAAGTTAAGAAAACTCAGGGACTTAGTGAGATTTTTACCCCGCGAAAACTAGACGATGATGTCCCGGGACGGTGGGATCCGGGCACGGGGACGCGTTTGGCTCGGGGATGGGCGGATCTCATCCCGATCCGGCTCCGGCGACGGCGGGACGACTCCGGCGAGGCGCTCCGGCGAGGCGGAGGCCGGTGAGGGCGTGGGACGACGCCGAGGTAGTCGGGGATGGCCGGATCCGGTCCGGCCCGACCGGATCCACGGCGAGGTGACACGGCGGCCGGCGGGGACAGGGCGAAGGCGGCGGCGGTGCGCTCCGGCCACGCGCGACGGCGGCGGTGCGGTGGCTGTGGTTGTGTGGTTAGGCGGCGGCAGGCCGGGCGGCGCGCGACGGTGCCTAGGGTGGCCGGCGGCGTGAGGCGGCGGCAGTGGGGCGCATGGTCCGGCGACGGTGCTCGCCGGCGAGGCGGCGACGACTGGTGGGGAGGCGAGCGGGGCGGCTCGGTCAGGCCCAGGCGGCGCGGGCCTGCGGTGCGGCGGTGGTCGGGCTCGCACGGGCCCGTTTCGGGCTCGCCGGGCCGCGGCGGTGGGAGGTGGCTGTTGGCCACGTGGCACGAGGGGAGAGGTTGAGAGCAGCGGCGCGGTGAGGTGGCGGCTTGTGATTGGCTGGGGTGATGTGCCCGGCGGACATGTCCGGCGCGGACGGACACGTCCGGCTGCGCGAGGAGGAAGAAGGCTAGGGTTTTACCCGTGATTTGAGGAGGGGAGGCAAATATATAGGTAGAGGGAGCTAGGAGAGTCCAAATGAGGTGCGGTTTTCCCCCACACGATCACGATCCAACAACCGAGAGCATGAACGTGGTTGGGATGGGCTAGTGGGCTCTTGGAGAGGGGTGTTGGGCCAAAAGGGAAGGGGCTTCCGGCGGTTAACACGGTTAACCGTTGGGCTCTCAAACGAACTCTGAATGCGACAAAATTGGACAGACGGTCTACCTATGCTATAATAAGACCACATGCCAAGTTTCACCCCATTCCGAGAATGTTTTCCGGCCACTTATAAAATAAATATTCGGAGGTGCCGCGGGCGCGTGCGAGTGTGTCTGGGCTCAGAACGGATAACGGAAAGGACGGACGAACTTGGACGGATGCAAGTTTTGAAAACATGCTGATGACAATGCACATGATGGCATGGAAAAATGCAACACGCAAGAAAATGACATGGCAACGGCGACGAATAACTCGCTGACACCTGGCGCATCGGTCTCGGGGTGTCACAGGAATAGACGGAGGCTGGCAAAGGATGAAGTGACGACGCGCGTGGGAAATGGTTCCAAGGTTGATGTGATCGCCGTCGGTACGCTCGCTCTTCGATTACCATCGGGATTAGTTATAAACCTGAATAACTGTTATTTAGTGTCTGCGTTCAGCATGAACATTATATCTGGATCTTGTTTAATGCGAGACGGTTACTCATTTAAATCAGAGAATTAATGGTTATTCTATTTATATGGGTAATATCTTTTATGGTCATGCACCCATTGTGAGGGGTTTATTCTTATTGAATCTCGATAGTGGTGATACACATGTTCATAACATTATGCCAAAAAGATGTTGATAATGGTAGTACCACTTTCTTGTGGCACTGCCGCCTAGGTCATATTGGTGTAAAGAGCATGAAGAAACTCCATGCTGATGGACTTTTGGAGTCTCTTGCTTTTGAATCACTTGACACATGCGAACTGTGCCTCATGGGCAAGATGACAAAAACCCCGTTTTCTGGAACAATAGAACGGGGAAGTGACTTGTTGGAAATCATACATACTGATGTGTGCGGTCCGATGAGTATTGACGCATGCGGTGGATATCGTTATTTCCTCACCTTCACTAATGATTGGAATAGATATGGGTATATTCACTTAATGAAGCATAAGTCTGAAACATTTGAAAAGTTCAAGCAATTTTAGAGTGAAGTCGAGAATCATCGTAACAAGAAGATTAAATTCCCACGATCCGATCGAGGGGGAGAATATTTGAGTTATGAGTTTGGCAATCACTTAAGACAATGTGGAATTGTTTCACAGTTGACGCCACCTGGAACTCCATAGCGCTGTTGGTGTGTCTGAATGTCGTAATCGTACCTTATTGGATATGGTGCGTTCTATGATGTCTCTTGCCAATCTGCCACTATCGTTTTGTGGTTATGCGTTAGAGACAATTGCACCCACTTTAAATAGGGCACCATCTAAGTCCGTAGACACGACACCGTATGAACTATGGTTTGGCAAGAAACCTAAGTTGTCGTTTCTTAAGGTTTGAGGCTGCGATGCTTATGTCAAAAGGCTTCAGCCAGAAAAGCTCGAAACCCAAAGCAGACAAATGCGTCTTCATAGGATACCCAAAGGACACGGTTGGGTATAACTTCTATCTCAGATCCGAGGGCAAAGTGTTTGTCGCTAAGAACGGGTTCTTTCTCAAGAAAGAGTTTCTCTCGAAAGAATTTAGGGGGAGGAAGATAGAACTTGATGAGGTTGTTGAACCTTCACTTCAACCAGATAGTAGCACGGTGCAGAAAGAAGTTTCTATGGCACCTACATCAGTTGAAGACGAAATTAATGATGGTGATCATGAACTTTCGGATCAACTTACTATCGAACCTCGTAGGTCGACAAGGATACGTTCTGCTCCTGAGTGGTACGGTAACCCTGTCTTAGAGGTCAGGTTGTTGGACAACGATGAACCTATGAGCTATGGAGAAGTGATGGTGGGCCTGGATTCCGACAAATGGTTAGAGGCCATGAAATCCGAGATGGGATCCATGTATGAAAATAAAGTATGGACTTTGGAAGTATTACCTGAAGGGCAAAAGGCCATTCAGAATAAACGGATCTTCAAGAAAAAGACAGACACGGACGGTAATGTCACCGTCCATAAAGCTCGACTTGTGGCAAAGGGGTTTTCACAAGTTCAAGGAGTTGACTACGATGATACTTTCTCACCCGTAGCGATGCTTAAGTCCGTCAGAATCATGTTGGCAATAGCTGCATTTTTCGATTATGAAATCTGGCAGATGGATGTCAAAACAACGTTCCTTAATGGTTTCCTTAAGGAAGAGTTGTATATGATGTAGCTGGAAGGTTTTGTCAATCCAGAGAATGCTGACAAAGTGTGCAAACTCCAGCGATCCATTTATGGACTGGTGCAAGCATCTCGGAGTTGGAATCTTCGCTTTGATGAGGTGATCAAAGCGTTTGGGTTTATACAAGTTTTCGAAGAAGCTTGTATTTACAAGAAAGTGAGTGGGAGCTCTATAGCGTTTCTAATATTATATGTGGATGACATATTGCTGATTGGAAACAATATAGAACTTTTGGAAAACGTGAAGGAATATTTGAACAAGATTTATTCAATGAATACTAGTACAACGAGCTCCTAGGCAAACGGTTTTTAACCCCTTTCCGCGACGACATTTGGAACTGTCGCCAAGTGAGTGTGGGCGATAGGGGGGTCCTTCCCACACGACCCAGAAACCGTCGGGGATATGACCTCCTGGCACACACGTTCGGTAAAATGAGGTCGTGTGCGACCGGCGAGCGCTCAAATACGGAAATACGTACAATAGAGCTAAAAAATACAATCATACGGCGAAATTGTTTCCGGTCGCAAGTACATCCCACACAGTTAGTCCCCGCTAAATTTTTCCGTTCATACGTACATCCCACACAGTCGCTCGAAGGACATTTCCGTTCATAGGTACATCACACACAATTTTTCCCGTTCAATCGCTTGCGTTATTGAATATATCACACACAGTCCATGAAAGAAACTGTGTGGCAAAGACTGTCCATCACACACAGTTTACATGTGGTAAACATTTGCGCAAGGTGGCCTAACACAAATAGTTTTCAGGAGAAAGTCGTGTGTGATTGTTCATTGATCCAACACGGTTTATTCCTAGAAACTGTGTGCGTTGCCTAAGGTCATCGCCCACGGTATTTTTTCAACAACCGTTTGCAATAGCAAAACCCAATTAGCAGGCAAATTATCTGATTATTCATAATCCATTTATTAATCTAATTGACAGTTCATATTAAGCACACAATATATTTTATTTTCATAATTGAAATACATCAGAGTACAACATCATATAGCTTCAGCACTCAGCTACCCCATTACACAACTACACCAGGACCAAGTTTTACATGCAACATCTATAACCTTTCGAAATTAGAATCATAGACGGTACATCTATAATCTCATCTGGAAAACTGCTGAAGCAGAAGGTGAATATTGAGCCTTCATTGATGTTGAAGGTCTTTCTAACTTTAGGCCAGTGCCCGTGGATGATTGACCGTCCATCCTTCGTCCTCTTCAGGAACACTATATTGAACCGTGGGTGTTGTATGAATACCTTCCTCACCTCCTCACCATACAGGTGGTTCGAGAGGTAATCATTAGTGAACTGCTTTGGAAAGGCCCGGAAACAAGAATGTGCATAAATATCTTCTCTATATTGTAAATGGGGCAAAGGAATTAAAAATGCAAGGTATAATAGTTAGTACCATCCTGTAGTGAACTGATGTCTTCTTCATTGTGCAGACAAAGATCTTGTTGTTTTTTGTCGCTAATTTCTTTATCCTAACAATCTTTCTGAGTTTCTTGACTTGACTGATATTCATGGACAACTCATTTTCCCATATGCAAAAAGGGTCGAACAGTGGGTCAAAACCTCTGACAGCAGGACCTACATGTGCAAGACTAAATTGTTAAAATCTAAATATTAGAATGGTTCCTGCAATTACACAATAATGTGCTATTGTACAACGGACCATGCACATGCTAACCTCGATTGTAAACTTCAGTGCTTCCCATTGTTTCCCTGCAACACATCTAAGGTAGTTATTCATCAGGTTAAGTAAGGGTTCGCATGCTATCAGTAAAATATGTTGATGAAAAATAATCACATTGCAGATTCACCCGATGAATTCAAGCCACAGGGAAAACCCATTTATCCAAACCAAGCATGATTAAGAACTAGGAAATACTAGTCGTCGACCCGTGCATATGCACGGTCTAGAAAATTAGAAAAACAAATATTGAATGTTTTCAGCATTCAAAACTGTCAGACAAATAGAGTATAACACAAATGGTGACTTATATATAGCCTTTTGATTTGGACATAATAGTATTGCTGAAGAAAGGCAAAGTGTAGGCAATAAGGTTTATTTCATAGAGATGATCTGGCAAATTTAAGTAAATTCTTACCAATATATCATGAAAGAGTTTGATCAAAGTAGGTTATAAAATCTCATGAAGGACTTCAATGAATTGGGGACCACACATGCAAATGTATATCGTAATCTTGAGGATGCAAAATACAGTGTGCTCCAACATATTATATTCCATAGTACTAATACTGAAACTTCACGCAACAACGTGTAAATTCACTAATATAAAAAAAATGAATTTTAGGAAATGATTACACAGATGATTCCACCAACCTATTATCATCACCCGAGTCTCAGTACATGACAATACTTCTACGGTCTACATGAATTGCATACGTTGTCAGATAACATATGTCAGATACAATATGAAATTTAAATTTCAGAGAGAAACTATTGTTCTAGTTACAGAAAGTGTGAATCAAAAATTGGTACTTAGCTAAGCAACTGGTAAAAAGAACTAATACTTAAAAGGCTAGTTTCCTCTTAAGTAAAATAGAGCGGGACCAATCTCGTCAACAACTGAAATTATAACACAACCTCATATCTTGTAAAAGTAAAAGAGGAGAAACGTAAACAAATGCAATTGTTCTGCTTACTATAAAAAAAGCATCCAGTTGGATAATGCGTATACCATTATTGCAGCTGTTGGATCATGGAGCATCATCAAGCCTTGGGCCATATCAAACGCACTGCACGCAACAACAAAATCATACTTGTGTACACTTAAATTCAGGTACAACATTCGTATAATATATACACACTAACAAATATGTTTGCTCATTAAACATTGGCCTGAGAAAATTATTGAAAAAATACCGTGAAAATCTTTTTCATCAACTCATCATACTGAAGATATCACGGCTGAGTTCTTTTTGCTAATTCTTTTCCCATAATGGATGCTATCATATTCTTTCACTGGCACCAAGAAAACGTATTTAGATTAACGTGAAGCATATATAGCACAGTGGCGTTTTTTGGACATTCAACATCTATAATAGTTGTAGGACACTATCTCAAGGAACAATAATCCATACTACTATATATAACATATGGCACGTACGGACATACCTTATATATAAGAAGGGTGGCAGATGTTTTCTTAAGATCTTCGATATCCTGCCTAAAATCTAAGAACTTTCTATAGAAAATGGTATAAACGAATTACTCAATAAAACTGAATAGAAATAAGTTTCTAGATCTACGTAGAAGGGAAATGTGTACTGCTCAGTACTGTACATCCATAATACTAATATATTAATTCAAGGAATTGAGACTGAATTTTAATAACATTGCGGCCGTGCTACTGCATGACGGCGTATCCACACGACGCGTGCCATGCTGAACATTGGTATCCCTTTTCAAAATGCTAGATACACATCGCCACAGGACGATCAGACGGTGCAGAGCTAAGTCGCGTACTAAGAAAAGTGCTCGAGGATGATCAGGCATTAGAAACATGGTGGCAAATTTACGGATCCCATTGTCAGTATTCACGTTCCAATGTCCTATTGCATTTCCAACTACTCCCTCTGTCCCACAATATAAGAACGTTTTTGGCACTCTATAGTGTCAAAATTGTTCTTAAATTATGGGACGGAGGGAGTACATCCCATCTCCGACAGTGTGATGAAATCATCCAAAAGTAAATACCGAAAGATGCTAATTCGGCTCCACGAACGGCAGTATTTTTATAGTTCCGTGTACACTACTGTTTGGCCTTGATCCACAAATTAAGAACACCTTGCATCTACCTTTGCAGACATAGTTATCCATGTGAGCGTTTAAGATGTCTCCATGCAGTTCGCGGCACGCTGCTATTGTGCTGCACCCATCAGGCAACCACCCTTCAGCCCAGTGGTGTAATCCCACAACTTTACATCACTACCTAGGGTTAGAGATGTGTCGGCGCAGCTAACATGTCTATCTCTGCTAAAAAAGCAGGCCCAGATGCTGCTCGAGAGGACGACATGCGTGCCTGTATAGATACAAACTGCGGGGATTGCGGCAGGCGACGCGGCGGTATCCAATAGTATGGATTACATGAATATATGCATTGGTGATCTATCTCTCGTATGTTCGGCCATCAATTGTAGCGTGCTGCAAGCATTGTTGGAGAAAACATGCTAATTCAGTTCAATACTTCAATTATCTACAACAAAGAACAAATAATGAAACAGAGCTGAGTACACCGGCGGCTACTCTTGCAGACATAAACAGCTTGCTGTTGCGAGGCATCAGTCGGCTGCTCGCTACCATAGTGCCACACCCTAGGCTATGCTGGCCTGCTGCATGCCCGCAATGCTATTGGGCCAGCCGCCACTTAAGGTTATCAATAGGCAGTAGCGCAGCATGCATGGTTTGGGCGGCAGAGATTGAAAGGCTGCAGAGGAAGGAGACCAGGGAGAAATTGGTTGGATTGTTTTAGATGAACTGCCCCGTGAATTCTGGAGAGGAGACAGGAGGAGGATGAAGTTAATTCTCATGGGGAATTGGACTCTAGACAATCCACAAATCAGATGGAGAGCATCAAACTCAGTTTGAAAATCAATTGTCTAGAAGAAGGATGAAGTATAGATGCGAGATTGATAAGAAAACCTACAATTGAAGAGCGCATTGATGCTTACCGGATTCATCATACATCAATTATCATGGTCATCCTCCAGGAATTAGAACCTCCTACACGTTTTGTGGGGTGCTCTAGAGTTATATCCATGGTTGCGATCCATTAGTGGTAGATCAAAAAATTGGCTGCCGACGCCGCTCGTGAAGGCAGATAAGCACGCGAATGCCACGGCGACGAATCAATTGAAGGTGATGAAAATTAGATGTGTTCGTTACCTTTGTTTTTCTTCTGCATGATTTCTATTTCTCTTTTTTTGCGGAAGGGGGGCAAACAGGTTTGTGAGATAAGAAGTGTTTTTTATTTTGCTGACCAAGAGGAGATATTGGGAGAGGGAAGTCGTAAGAGATTGGGAGAGAGAGGCTGAGCGCATGTTCCTTCTTTTGTTAGCGTGGAAATCTCTAGGATTGATATGCACCACAATAACTAGGCCCCACGAGATTAACGGCTCCTAATTACTGATTAATGTGAGAATTTCTAGGGAGTGCCTAATTAGTATAGGTATAGATAGCACTTGTATATGTTTCTCATGTATTAAGTGTAGCCAAATTCGATTTATTCCTCACATGCACAACAATACAAAATTCTACCCACGACAATTGGACATCGCATTACAGAATTGAACCAAGCAGTTAACTAAACACCACAACAAATGAACCAAACATTAACTGAGCACCACATTGCACAATATAACATACTCCTAATAGAAGATCAGACAGTTAACCAAACCAAGCATGCTTAACAACTTGGAAATATAGCAATTGTATTTGTTTCTCATGTATTTAGTATAGCCAAATTCGGTTTATTCCTCACATGGTATACAATAAGAGAATGCAGCCACAACAATTGAACATCGCATTGCAGAATTGAACCAAGCAGTTAACTAAACACCACAACAAATGAACCAAACGTTAACTGAGCACCCCATTGCACAATATAACATACTCCTAATAGAAGATCAGACAGTTAACCAAACCAAGCATGCTTAACAATTTGAAAATATAGCAATTGTATTTGTTTCTCATGTATTTAGTACAACCAAACTCGATTTATTCCTCACATGGTATACAATAACAGAATGCAGCCACAACAATTGAACATCGCATTGCAGAATTGAACCAAGCAGTTAACTAAACACCACAACAAGTGAACCAAGCTACAACAAATGAACCAAGCAGTTAAGTAAACACCAATTGAACAATATAACATACTCCTAATAGAAGATCAAATAGTTAACCAAACCAAGCATGCTTAATAACTTGGAAACATTGCACCCTGATGAATTGAACATCACATTTGCGGAATTGAACCAAGCAGTTAATTGAACACCACATTGCACGACATACAAAACATATACACTATAGCAGAAGATTGCATGGTGAAAGTAGATAGCGCAATTCACTAGAATTGGTTACCGAAAGGCAGTAGCTAGCAAACTAAACATGGGTCCTTATAGTGAGCTAATAAGACAAGCTACTCCTTATTGTCAGAGATATCGATGACGATTGGCTCCTTGGACATGGAAGAGGGCGAGGCCTCCGCATCGTGGGTGCCCTTGTTGTAGTGGTGAGTTGCCTGAGCTGCTCCGGGCACTAACCTTCTGGATCTTGAGATGAGGTAAGCACATGCATGCTGAGAAAACACCTCGTAGTCTTCGTCGAAGGCACCGACGGTGGCCTCGAGAAAACACCAAGAACTATCGTTTGAAGCAGCCAACCGCGTCGCAATGTCGGTGCGCGAGGCTTCAACGGTGGCCTCGACGGTGAGGTGCTCCTCCAATATCTAGGGGTCAGCATGATTGGCAGCCATCGCGACCTCATCCGTGCGTGCAGCCGCGATTTGCTCCTCCGCTGCCAAATGCTCCTTGAGGTCCTGGCTATACCACGTGCACCATGGCTTAGGCCGGCACTTATTTGGTGGAGGAGTCGGTGATTTGGGTGGAAGGTGTCGCGCTCGCGCCGGCGGTCGGGGCATGTGGGATGTGGAAGGAGGAGGAGGATGGGGGTCGGGTGTGGATTACCTGCCTGGATAGGCGAGGTCGAGCAGCGTGAAGGAGGGTCGCCGACGAGGAGATGGCAACGCTGCAAGCAAGGAGTGAAGGTTTCAACTTGGAAAGGAAGACGAAAAGAGGGGAAATGTGGCTTTTGGTAAGGGGAAGGGGGCGTGGAGGTAGATATTTCCGTAGAAGCCGAAAATTTGGAATCGCTTCAGCCAAAAAGCTGGCGCGCAAAGTGTCATCAGACACGGTCCCTTATTCAGACACGGTCCAAAGATATTTTGTGCTGCATCTCACACGGTTGGTTATAATAAACTGTGTGGGATCTACTTGATTTTTGGTCTTGATTTGAATTACAAAATGGGGTCACAGCGGCCATGGACGGTGTTTGTATTGCTAGACCTTTTATCTACAGTGATCATAAAAGAATTGGAATTATTCAGGATTTGTTTGGATATTTTTATGCATTAAGTGAGTTTTCAATGCATTTATGTGGATAATTCAAATTTGAACAACACGCGCATGCTCCAGTGCATATAAATTCGTTGAAAAATCAAATCTTTGTCCTTGGGTGCATACTTAGGTCCCATGCAAGAAATGGGAATGAATTTCATACACCATGGCACCATTGATTGTCCGCAAAACATAGAAATGCCTGGGTTTTTAATTCTAGTAGATCCAAAACTCGTCTAAAATTCATGAAACTTGGCATGCTATCATGGAGCGGCATCAACAGGACGTGGTACAAATTTTGTCCCATTTGGGCCAGGTTTGGGTATATGCTTCTCACAAACCGGAGCTTCTCACAACAAGCATGATGGTTTTCGGTAGGGAACGTCCCACCGTTGGGGACGAAATGATATCCATTGCCTCTTATTGCTTTTAATTTTTTTTCTCGTGTCAACCTAGAACAACATGAGTGTTGCGTGAATTTTTGTGATTTTTCGTGGTTCGTTTGGACATTTTAATGCATCAACTGAGTTTTCAATACATTTCTGTGCATAATTCAAATTTGAACTACATGCACATGCTCCAGTGCATATAAATTGGTTGAAAATTAAATCTGTGTCCTTGGGTGCATGCTTAGATCCCATGCAAGAAATGTGAATGAATTTCAAACCCCAGTGCACCGTTGATTGCCGGCAAAACATTGAGATGCGTGGTTGTTTAAATTCTAGTAAATCCAAAACTCGTCTGAAATTCATGAAACTTGGCATGCTATCATGGAGCGGCATCAATATGCCGTGGTACAAATTTTGACCCATTTGGGGCAGGTTTGTGTATATGCTTCTCACAAACCGGAGCTTGTCACAACAAGCATATTGGTTTTCGGTAGGGAACGTCCCACCTTTGGGGACGAAACGATATCCATTGCCTCTTATTGCTTTCGAATCTTTTTCTCGTGTCAACATAGAACAACAGGAGTGTTGTGTGATTTCTTGGGGTTCGTTTGGAAATTTTTATGGATTAAATGAGTTTTCAATGCATTTATGTGCATAATTCAAATTTAAACTACATGCACATGCTCCAGTGCATATAAATTGGTTGAAAAATCAAATCTGTGACCTTGGGTGCATGCTTAGGTCCCAGGCAAGAAATGGGCATGTATTTCGAACACCAGGGCACCGTTGATAGCCGGCAAAACATTGAGATGCCTGGTTTTTAAATTCTAGTAAATCCAAAACTTGTCTGAAATTCATGAAACTTGGCATGCTATCATGGAGCGGCATCAACATTCCGTGGTACAAATTTTGTCCCATTTGGGGCAGGTTTGGGTATATGCTTCTCACAACAAGCATGATGGCCTTCGGTAGGGAACGTCCCACCTTTGGGGACGAAACGATATCCATTGCCTCTTATTGCTTTCATTTTTTTTCTCGTGTCAACATAGAACAACATGAGTGTTGTGTGAATTTTTGTGAATTTTCGGGGTTCGTTTGGACATTTTTATGCATTAAGTGAGTTTTCAATGCATTTATGTGCATAATTCAAATTTGAACTACATGCGCATGCTCCAGTGCATATAAATTGGTTGAAAAAAAATTCAAATTTGTGTCCTTGGGTGCATGCTTAGGTCCCATGCAAGAAATGGGCATTAATTTTGAACACCAGGGCATGGTTGATTGCCGGCAAAACATTGAGAAGCGTGGTTTTTAAATTCTAGTAATCCAAAACTCGTCTAAAATTCATGAAACTTGGCATGCTATCATGGAGCGGCATCAACATGTCGTGGTACAAATTTTGTCCTATTTGGGGTAGGTTTGGGTATATGCTTCTCATAAACCGGAGCTTCTCACAACAAGCATGATGGTTTTCGGTAGGGAACGTCCCACCTTTGGGGACGAAACGATATTCATTGCCTCTTATTGCTTTCAATTTCTTTTCTCGTGTCAACATAGAACAACGGGAGTGTGGTGTGCTTTTTTGTGATTTTTCGGGGTTCGTTTGGACTTTTTTATGCATTAACTGAGTTTTCAATGCATTTATGTGCATAATTCAAAGTTGAACTACATGCACATGCTCCAGTGTGTATAAATTGGTTGAAAAATCAAATATGTGTCCTTGGGTGCATGCCTATGTCACATGCAAGAAATGGGAATGAATTTCGAACCCCAGGGCACCGTTGATTGCCGGCAAAACATTGAGATGCGTGGTTTTTAAATTCTAGTAAATTCAAAACTCATTTGAAATTCATGAACTTGGCATGCTATCATGGAGCGGCATCAACATGCCGTGGTACAAATTTTGTCCCATTTCGGGCAGGTTTGCGTATATGCTTCCCACAAACCGGAGCTTCTCACAACAAGCATGATGGTTTTCGATAGGGAACGTCCCACCTTTGGGGACGAAACGATATCCATTGCCTCTTATTGCTTTCAATTTTTTTCTCGTGTCAACATAGAACAACATAAGTGTTGTGTGAATTTTTGTGATTTTTCGGGGTTCGTTTGGACATTTTTATGCATTAACTGAGTTTTCAATGCATTTATGTGAATAATTCAAATTTGAACAACATGCACATGCTGCAGTGCATATAAATTGGTTGAAAAATCAAATCTGTGTCCCTGGGTGTATGCTTAGGTCTCATGCAAGAAATGTGAATGAATTTCGAACCCCAGGGCACCGTTGATTGCCGGCAAAACATTGAGATGCGTGGTTTTTAAATTCTAGTAAATCCGAAACTCGTCTGAAATTCATGAAACTTGGCATGCTATCATGGAGCGGCATCAACATGCCGTGGTACAAATTTTGACCCTTTTGAGGCAGGTTTGGGTATATGCTTCTCACAAACCGGAGCTTCTCACAACAAGCATGATGGTTTTCGGTAGGGAACGTCCCACCTTTGGGGACGAAACGATATCCATTGCCTCTTATTGCTTTCAATTTTTTTCTCGTGTCAACATAGAACAACAGGAGTGTTGTGTGATTTTTTTGGTTCGTTTGGACATTTTTATGCATTAACTGAGTTTTCAATGCATTTATGTGCATAATTCAAATTTGAACTACATGCACATGCTCCAGTGCATATAAATTGGTTGAAAAATCAAATATGTGCCCTTGGGTGCATGCTTAGGTCCCATGCAAGAAATGGCATGAATTTCAAACACAAGGGCACCGTAGATTGTCGGCAAAACATTGGGATGCCTGGTTTTTAAATTCTAGTAAATCCAGAACTCGTCTGAAATTCGTGAAACTTGGCATGCTATCATGGAGCGACATCAACATGTTGTGGTACAAATTTTGTCCCATTTGGGGCAGGTTTGGGTATATGCTTCTCACAACAAGCATGATGATTTTCGATAGGGAACGTCCCACCTTTGGGGACGAAATGATATTCATTGTCTCTTATTGCTTTCAATTTTTTTTCTCGTGTCAGCATAGAACAACAGGAGTGTTGTGTGACTTTTTGTGATTTTTCGGAGTTCGTTTGGACATTTTTATGCATTAACTGAGTTTTCAATGCATTTATGTGCATAATTCAAATTTGAACTACATGCACATTCAGTAATTAAGCATAGATTTCATTCATAAATTAAGCAGTCGTTCTTAATTTATACAAAAAGTTCAACTCGACAGCTGAACCGACCAAACTTCTCCCCAATTGTTGCCAACCACGTACTGAAATAGCTAGTTCAACTATATATACTAGCTAATTTTAAGTACGTTGTACAGTTCCACCACACATCTATAGTCAGATGAACTGAACAAAATAGCTCCTAAATACTACTACTACCACGGAGGGGCTTTGTGCTACTTCCGACAGTCTCTCCTCTGCCGAGCGTGCTCAGTAAGAGGCAGAGAAGGAGGAGGAGCCTACCGACGAGCTGGACACATGCAATACGGTGCCTGCCACTGTTGCACGTTCAGCCACGCTCGCTAGCTCAAACGCCCACTGCCGCTCCAGACGATCCCTCTCGAAGCGGCCGGACTGCTCGTAGATCTCCTGATTCCTCGCCTCTGCGTCGACGTGTGCTGCGGCCACGACTGCGGTAAGGCACTTTGCGTGCTCGACGAGGCGCTCCTCCTCCTCCCGCAGGAACTCGATGTATTGCGCAAGGTCGCTGACGCACGTGCGGCCCTCCACCTCCGCCTCCCTCCTTCGGGCGGCGGTGGCGGAGCGGGTGATGATCTCGGCGGTCGACGGTGGGCTAGCGGCCACGGCGACCGACGATGGGGGTGGCGGCCACGACCACCACCTCCCGCCTTCGGGCCGTGGTGGCGGAGCGGGTGATGGCCACGGTGGCCGGCAGTGGGGTGGCATCCACGACGGCCACCTCCCGCCTTCGGGCCGCGGCGGCGGAGCGGGAGATGGCCCTGGCTTTTGACGGTGGTGTGGCGGCAACGGCGGCCGGCAACAGCTGCCGACAGGCAGCGGCGGCGGAGCGTGTGGTGGGTGTTCCGCGCACACCCAATAGGGACGCCACGCGCACTACACTACGCCGGGGAATGCGGCGCCGCCGCGGTGGCCTCCCAGCTGGAGCTGTCCTTTGATGACGACGGAGTGGCTGAGCGACGACGACGGACCGGTGCCATTGGCGATTGTGGGAGAAGCAAACGAGATAAGCTACACGGAGGGAGGGAAAAATGCGACGCAGGACTCGCCGGCCGTGAGGATTTTTATAGCAGGCCGGTAAGCATTGGGATTTTGGGGGATTTCACCGAGTCGGGCGGGAAGCTTGCGCGGGAACCTGCGAGATTGCGTGGGAACGGGCTCATCGACGATTCATTGGCGCCACCGTTTGGCCAAAAGAACGCCCCCGCGTGCTGCGCAAGCTTGCGCAGCGGGGTGACAAGACGTGCGAGAGGAGTAAGAGAGGACACGTACACATACAGTTAATAAGAAAAACGTTTGCGATTTAATTACCTACTATACCCGTCCTGATTTATAAGTAGGATTTAACTAATAAAATACGACTGCACGTCGTCATAGATTATATCGTTGGAGTCTTATTTGAACATAGTTTCTAGCTATACAATTTTTGTAACATGCATTAACACTTTTTTGTTTATATTTAAGGTTATACACCTGCAAGCGTTTGCCCGCAACACACACGGCTTATTCCATCACAGACAGCTCTGATGGATCAACTGTCTGCCACGTATCGCATACGCAACTCTAATCTGATTCGTACTTGGTGTCTCCGACATCGCTCGCAAGTTTGTCTTATTTGCCACATATCACTCTGCCGTCCTCTGCTCGCGTCCCTCGGCAAGCTCTGCTCGTCGTTAGGCGCCGCGGCGCGCTCTGCTTGCGTCCGTCGACGCGCTCGGCTTGTGGACAGCTTTTCCTTGAGGCGACCGCGGAGCGCTCTGCTCGTCCCTGCGCGCGCTCTGCCAGCGGTATGTCGTGGGCACAATCACATCAGGGACCCATATGCATGCGAAAGAGTCTGGTTTATGTGCTTGGCAAGTGGAGGATTAGCCATGAATTGTGTACAGTGGTGGTCGGGCTTGACGCTAAGGCGTTGTCCATGATGGTATGAGTCGAGTTAACTCAGTTATCCGTCATTGTTTCTCGTTGTACTCTTGTTCGGTGTTGTGATCTGTCTCTGGAAGCAGCTATCTGGGAGTCCATCTCTGTGGTCTGCGAAAATATATTATAGAGCAGGTGCGCCCCGGCCCGCTTATCTGGTGCGTACATACACCTCGCGATATGTGCCAGCCGCTACCGTAAGACCAGGCTAGCCGGCCACGGCCACGGTTATATCGATTGGGTTAGCAGGTCCTTCGTCCGTGATCTGCCTAGTACGTAGAGTAGGGTACTGTTCAGCTAGAAACGAGGACAAACAGCTATGGGACACGGCCCGTGACCCTGGTTAATATGCGCCCCCCTGTACCTCTAGGAGCAGGCTAGCCGGTGGGGGAGGGGGATTCAGCAGAGGCAGAGCGGCCGAGGGAACCAGATCCTGAGCGATATGCAGGAGGTTCTGCTTCAGGAGGAGGCACCGGCACGGGCGGGCTGCCGGGATCTCCTAGCTCATGTCTGCGTCCGCGTGCATGGTCAAAGCCGAGATGCCAGTTATGCCGGCGAGCATCTTCCACGGCGCCTTGGCCGCAAACTCGATCGGCTTCATCACGTGGCCCAGGCGGCCGCCCTTGAGCCTCGACGCCATGCTCAACATGGCGGCGACACGTACTCGCTGCTGGTGCCGGCGGGAGGGCCTTGGCCTTCTTCGCCGCCATAGCCGTCCGGTCGCTGCTCCTCGATATCATCCTCGACGGGGCCAGACCAGGCCAGCTCGGAGTTCTCATAGGCAGATGGCTTGGGCTTGGGCACGAGCAGGTGGTAGAGCAGCTCGAGCAGGTGCGCTTGCTTGGCGAGGTCCCTCTCGATCTCCTTATCCGGGAAGTTGCCCTCCATCTTGAACGGGCAGAGCTCCTTCATGTGGTGGACTCGTCGACGGACTGGGAGAGACATGTCGCCTTGGAGGATCTCGCGGAGGAGGAAGAGCGGGATCTGGTTCTCGAGCATGAGCATGTTGCCGAGGATGAGGCTGTGAGCGGACTTCCGCCCGGTCCCGCCCAGGTCGATGAGGTGCGCCATCCTCGACGTCCAGTTAGAGACGGTGACCCTCTTGAGCTCGGCGGCGGCGTGGTGGTGGTGGATGGTGAGGAACTCGAGCAGGAAGGCGCCGTCCATTAGAGCGAGGGGTCAGGAGAAAGAGCAGGGCGCTGTATAGCGGGAGAAATTAGTTGTACTCACGGGTCCGCGTCGGTATGCAAGGGGGCGGGTAGAAGACAAAAAAGTGCAGAGGCTACCTTGGAGCTGTTACCCTACGACGACAGGAACCATGACAGATGTCTGACATGGTAATACATACACTAAATCGCTTTCCTGCGTCGGGCATCTCGAGGGAAAGCGCGATGTTTCGACCGCTACGATAGCGCGGCCCCGATGCAGGTGTTCGAAAAATCTGCGTCCGTGTGGTCTGTCGTGATAATTCTCTGGGAGTCCATCTCTGTGGACTGTCGTGATAATTCACCGGAAGCAGCTCCATCTCTGTGGACTCGTGATAATTCACTGGTAGCCCATATCTGTGGACTCGTGATAATTCACTGGTAGCCCATATCTGTGGTCTGTCGTGATAATTCATTGGAAGCAGTTGTCTGGGAGTCCATCTCTGTGGTCTTGTAGTGTCATGTTCTGATGGCTAACAGGTCCAAGCCAGGGAAAGGACACTACAAGACCAAGCTAAGCCGGGAGTCAAACAAGTTTATCCCAAACACCTATCCACCTAGTAGATGACGCCCAAAATTGGCATGCTATATATAGAGAGAGTTGCTTGTAGCTTTGGCCAGACACAACCACAACACAAAACCATCATTCCACTAGCAGATCGACCAGTTTAGGAGCAACCAACGATGAAGAGTAGCACGCTGGTGGCGATCCTGGTCCTCCAGACCGTCATGGTCATGGGAATCCTCTCACGCTCACTGGCCACCAACGGTACGTACGATTCCAGTTCTTTGTCCCGGCCGCAACAGCGTCTGATTGCATCTTTGTGATCCACGGCGTTGAGATCTTAGCTTACATACACACATGTGGTAATTAGCTGATGCGAATCCGGTTAGCATGCAAGATGACGACGTCTTGTAAGGCGACAGATTGAGATTTGATTGCATGTTTTCGTGCAGACAATTTCCCCAAGTGCTGCAACAACTGCAACTCCTGGTCGGGGTACCAGTTCTGTGACGACGTCGGCCCCAGGTGCCGCCGCGGCTGCGCCAACTGCCAGGTGGTACAGACGAGCCCCGTGAAGACGTTCCGGTGTGGAGATGGACGCCCCGTCTTCGACGGGCACGGCACGCCCACGCCCTGCCCACCGCCGTGCAAAAAGCACTGATCGCTCCAGCTCCCTCAGACACTGATGAGATCGATGTTGCGCCCAAAACATCAAATAAAAAGGCTCCGATGAGATGAGCAGAGCCACGCCCAGCGTTCTCTTTCCTTTCAGAGAGATGTTGCTTTAATTAAATATAAATAAACACGGGTATCAGTTTATATATGCGTCTCTGCTTAATCAAATAAAAAACAGGTTTGCTATTTCACATCTAGATGTGA
>LR738713.1:793027643-793042808 GCA_902687465.1 Secale cereale | reverse complement strand
ATGGAAGACTTTAAAAAAAAAATCAAGGATGATAGAGTCTAAGGGTGGGAGAGTTAGATGTGAGATAATATCTCACATCTAGATGTGACATAGACAAACCCAAAAAAAAACAGTTTATTTGTGCGATATATTTGTGCTCTCAAGTGCGCAGCGGCGAGCGGAGCCTTCTCGGTGCTCAAGCATGTATGTACGGCTGTCACACTCGGTGCGAGTTGAAATAATTTTTTTTTCCAACGTAAGGATAAACTCCAGCTTTGCACCGAAAGATACACCACTGACGTTTGTACTGTCCAGTGCAGCGATGAACGGATCCTTCTCGGTGGACGACGATTCGTGGCACGCAAGGGCCAGGTCACATGGATTTTGGGCTACATTGTTGCGTACGTGATAAGTAAAGTGGATTGGTCACATGCATGTGTGTAGACCCCTCCATGTGTTTGAAGCTTAATCCCATGCGAATTCCTGCATGAGACATGTTTTGGCAGAGATAGCACACTTCGCCCATCACACCTCCCATGCCTTTTCTCTTGCCTTCAAATTTTAATCCGTTGTATTTTTTGGATCCAAAATCCAATTTGTACCTCGTTTGCACATTCGTGTAGGTTGTGACGAGGGATTTGGAACAAGACCACTCTTGAACATGTTTGGACAAGTGTTTGAAACTTCACCAAGTTTCAACTATTGAAACTTGATAAGAACGAATGGTAAATTCACCTAGTTTCAAAACTAAAACTTAAACACAAACCTTAAACCCTAAGTTTCTAAAACTTAAACTTAAAACTAAATTGTATATAAGCCCTAAGCCCTAAATCCCAAGCCCCAAATCCTAAACCTAGAACCCTAAAAGCAAATGAAACTTGGTAAAAACTTAATGTAACGACTATTTAAACCTTGGATTTTTTAGAAGTTGTCAAAATGTATTCAAGATCGGTCTTGTTTGAAAGTTCTCGTCGCAACGAACACAAATATGCAAACGAAAATTAACTTTGATTTTTTATTCAAAATATACAGTAGATTCAAATTTGAAGATGAAATGAAAAGGTGTTAGGTCATTTCTCCTCTTTGTGTTTTGGGTGATGATGACAAATCTCCTTGTGATCTAATCATGTGTTAAGTTCTTCAGGTTCGCATTGATTGGGCATTCTCTCTGGAAGGAAAAGATCGAAGACGGAGTTTTTCTGCGTGTTTATTTCCTTGGTCATAGGAACCCGTACTATCGAGAGGGAATCCACATCAGAAGGCATGGGATGAATATTTGCACGTACACTCGTCTTGTCACCCACCGTTACCTTCCGTTCCGAGTAGAGAGGTTCCCTTTTGTCTTTCTGTTGCAGCAGTTTTCTCCTCAGCGGTTGTACCGCTCTGCTGGCCAGTTGTACCGCTGGCCTGTTGAACCGGTCCAACCACCGCCCCAGGGGTGATACCCTGGGGCTGCACCTCCCGGGTTTCTCCCAAGCGGTTGTACCGCTGCCTCAGGGTGGTGGTACCGCCACACCACTTGATGAACCCTGGTGTGGTGCTACGGGCGGTTGTACCGGCCGGGTACCACGCAATCACCGGACTAGATTCTGTGATGAGGCGGTACTTGGCCGGTGGTGGCCCGGTTGTCCCGGTTATGCTCTGTATACCGGTACTACCGGGTGTCCAAGCGGTTGTACCGCTTGAGACTTAGCCACCCCGCACACCAGGTGCTGGCGGTTGTTCCGGAGCACCACCGCTCGACCACCGCCCATGGGGGTGACTCCTCTTTGGTTCAAAGGCGGTTGTTGAGCGGTAGGGAAGCGGTTGGTTCGGTTATTCCCAATGACCGGTACTGCCGCTTCGGCGTCCGGTTGTACCGCCTGCTAGGGTTTCTACAGCTTACCCGTGATTCCCGGTTGTACCGAGGAGAGGAGCGGTTGTACCGATGCAGTGTAAAAACTGCTGTAACGGTTGGATCTTAGGGACTACTCACTACTATATAAAGGGGTTCTTCCAACTACCCCCTTACCCCTTGCCTCTCTCTCCACCATTAATGCACTTCAAGCTTTCTTGGCCGATCTATCTCTCTAGCCACTCAAACTTGTTGATTTGCTAGGGATTAAAGGAGGAGACCTAGATCTACACTTCCACCAAAGGATATTTGATTCCCTCATACTTTCTTGTGTGGATTTTTTTACTCTTGGGTGTTTGAGCACCCTAGGCGGTTGAGGTCACCTCGGAGCCATATTCCATTGTGGTGAAGCTCCGTGGTTTCATTGGGAGCCTCCAATTCGGTTGTGGAGAGAGCCCCAACCTTGTTTGTAAAGGTTCGGTTGCCGCCTTCAAGGGCACCAATAGTGGAATCACGACATCTCGCATTGTGTGAGGGTGTGAGGAGAATACGGTGGCCCTAGTGGCTTCTTAGGGAGCATTGTGCCTCCACACCGCTCTAACAGAGATGTACTTCCTCTCAAAGGGAAGGAACTTCGGTAACACATCCTCGTATCCACCGGGTCCACTCTTGATTATCTCTTACCTTTACTTGTGCAAGCTTATATTGTGTTGTATCCCTTGCTTGCTTGTTTGCTTATTGTTGTTGCATCATATAGGTTGCTCACCTAGTTGCATATCTAGACAACCTATTTTGATGCTAAGTTTAGTTTGGTAAAGAAAAGCTAAAAATTGTTAGTTGCCTATTCACCCCCCTCTAGTCAACCATAGTCGAGGCGGAGGAGCACTCCGGTGTGAATTTGTCCTTGTCTACGGCCGAAGGGGTATCCTCGGTCTCTCGTGAAGAGTTCAATGCGGCTTTGGACACATTGAAAACCTCCATGACGACCGAGGTCAAAGGCATGTTTAAGGAGTTTATTGATGGGCTTGAATTATCCACCGCACCGTTGGAAGTGGCCCGTCCCACTAACATGGTGGTGGATGCTCACCCCGATAAGGGGAAGCTAGTAGTGACCAAGTTCCTTTGCCTAAGAATGGGAGTGGCATCTTTGCCCATGTTGAACCTCCCCTTACCTATGGAGGACCGGTTCCCTCCACTCATATGAATCATGTTGGTGCTCCTCCTAAGTATGTAAAAAATACGGATTTTGCCTCTTGGGTTTATCGCTCTAAACGTCATTTGAATCATAGTTCTACTAATCTTTGGAGAATTATTGAGCAAGGTTTCTACCCGCACGATCCAAGCAACTTCACTCCTAGAGAAGCCGCAGATCATCAATTCAACGAGTCTGCTCTCTTTATTCTCCAAGAAGCTATTCCTCCCAAAGATATTGCGCATCTCTGACATTTTTCCGTGGCCAAGGAAGCATGGGAGCATGTTGTTTCCTTGTACAAGGGAAGCTCAAGCATTCAATGCTCAAACTTTGAAGTTGTTCAAGATGAAGCCAATGAGTTTGCCATGATTGACGATGAAGAACCTCAAGATTTTATAGAAGATTAACTACTCTCGCGGTCTCACTCTGAGATCATGAGAGCAAGGATACGTATGACAATTGGATCAAGCGCAAGTTTCTCAAGGCTATGATGCCTTACCATAAGGCCATGTCCTCCGCCATTCGTCAAAGGCCAGACTTCCACAACTTGACATCAAGTGAAGTGTTGGATGAGTTTGTTGCGATGAGGATCTTGGAAAAGACTGCCGACAATGCGGTGTGGCGGGCTCAACGATCTAAGAAGCCCAACCTTGCTTTGAAGGCCAAGGCTAGTGTGGAAGAAGAGGATGAAGGGGAAGAAGAGGAGTGTTGCTCTAAAGACACCAAATATGCATATCATGAGCACATGGCTCTTGCTTCACGACAATTTTGGGGCAACAAGAAGAACTCAAGGCCCAACTTCAACAAGAACAATTCAAATGGCTTCAAGGGCAAGCAACGAGTGAGGATGTGTTACAATTGTGTCAATGTAGATCATTTTGTTGTGGATTGCCCTTACGAGAAGAGGAAAGACAATGGTGGCAAGCTCATCCGAAAGGACAAGGCCAAGTCTTTCCCAAACAAGAACAACTTCATCAAGAAGACTCTTCCCAAGGGGTTAGTGGCACACGAAAAGTATGATGAGGATGATGATGATAGTGAAGATGGTGAGACAGTTGCCATGGCCTCCATTGCCATTGCGACAACTCCACGGGTGTCCCTCTTTGCTTCACCCAACGAGAACATCACCGCCAAGTGCCTCATGGCTAAAGGCACTAACAAGGGAACCCCCAACATCAAGACTACCCTCACTACTAATACTTCATTGGTGGATTGCATTGATGAAAGTGAGGGGGCGAAGGAGGATGAAAATGAATTTGAGTCTTTCATGTGTAAGCTCAAAGGTAAATCCAAGAAGCACTTCGTTGCTCTCTTGGAACAACTTGGTGAAGTGTAAGGCCCCGGACACACCCGCCGGTGGTCGTTAATCCTGGCGGGATCTAGAATGGCCTCACATATCAATACTAGTCTTTTCTGCGCACTTTGTCCTCACTCGTGCGCACCCGGGAGCAACTTCCCGGTCGGTCACCCATCCTGAAACTACTCCAAGCTGAGCATGCTTAACTTTGGAGTTCTATCCGAATGGGCTCCCGGAAAAGAAGGAATTCCTTATTTATATGAGTAGTCTATTATCCCTAATAATCCAGGCCATCACATACACCCTCACTCAGAGGAACCGACGTCCTCGTCGGGCCACAGGAACGTTCCCTCTTGGCACAACCGTCTGTGCTTCCAGGACAGCACATGTGCCATGCCGTGTGCCACGACGGGTCACAAACGTCATGCACAACATGACTGCAAACTGTCCGCGAACATCCGTGTAACCGCGAGGGTCGGCTTTGATACCAACTTGTAATGCCCCGAACACACCCGCCGGTGGTCGTTAATCCTGGCGGGATCTAGACTGGCCTCACATATCAATACTAGTCTTTTCTGCGCACTTTGTCCTCACTCGTGCGCACCCGGGAGCAACTTCCCGGTCGGTCACCCATCCTGAAACTACTCCAAGTTGAGCACGCTTAACTTTGGAGTTCCATCCGAATGGGCTCCCGGAAAAGAAGGAGTTCCTTATTGATATGAGTAGTCTATTATCCCTAATAATCCAGGCCATCACATGAAGCCAATGACATGATCGAGGCTCACGAAGAGACCATCTCTAAGATGTAAGGGCATAGTCGTGACTATGCCGATGAGATATCAGATCTTTCTAATGCGCTTGAGGAAGAGCGTGGTCATCGTTTGACTCTTGAGAAGTCACACAACGATGATCATGCTAAATTAAAGAAATATCTTGATCATGCTCTTGTTATATCTCGTGTGCTCAAATCCGAGAAAGACAAACTTGGGGTTGACCATGCTAGACTCAAGGAGGAGTTTGATCTACTTGACAAGGCTCACAAGGTCTTGAAGAGTGTTCATGATAGCCTCAAGGAGTCTCATGATCAACTCCAAGTATCGCTGACCAAGGAGAAAGCCACTTTTCCTCATATGGTTTTAATTGATAATGCAAATGCTACTAACCCGTGTTGTGAGCATGTGCATCTTGTGGAGGAGAATGCCAAGTTGAAGGAGCAACTTGAGAAAGGCGTTGTGTCATGCATACAAGGTGAGAAGAACCTCAACGACCTTTTGAGCAATCAAAAGGAAGTTGTGGCCAAGGAGGAGATTGGGTTTGCACCCAAGTCCAAGAAGAAGAAGAATGGCAAGACCAAGAAATCTCTTCCTCTCAAGCAAACATTTGTGAAGGAGGGAGAGGGTACTTCTAAGGATAAGAAGAAGAACGCGAAGAGTGGTGGTGCCAAGAAGGGCAATGCCACTCCTTCCAACAAATCCAACGACTTTAACCCGTCTTATGTGTTATGCCGTGCTAGTGATGGGCATGTTTATGACAAATTTGTTGGTTCTTCTTATGAGTACATTGAATGGTCTATTCGGGTTCCTAAGACCCTTGTTACTAACATCAAAGGACCCATTACAAAATGAGTACCTAAAACCAAGCATTGATCTCTTGTAGGAGTTTCCTTCTGGTGGGGGATCATGGTTGCTCGATAGTGGAGCCACAAATCATTTGACCGGAAGCAAATACTTGGTGGTGGACATGCACAAAGTCTCATCTATGCCCACCAATGTCGAATGGGGTGATGCATCATCTTCTAAGGTATTGGGTCTTGGCAAGGTTGTCATTTCTCATGATCTCACGATCGAGAAAGTCATGCTTGTTGAGTCCCTTGCATACAACTTACTTTTCGTTCGTCAACTGGAACTCATGGGCTTTGCTACTTTCTTTGATATTGATTCCGTGGCCCTCTTGTGGAGCAAGACTCTTAAAGTAGCCTTTGTTGGGCATGTCGAGAACGGTCTCTATGTGGTTAACTTCTCGGAGTGACGCACTAAGACCGCGACATGCCTAATGGCTAAAGTTGATGTGGGGTGGCTTTGGCATCGCCGTTTAGCCCACGTTAATATGAGATCTTTGCAAAGTCTTCTCTAGGGGGACCATGTCCGTGGACTAACAAATGTTAGTTTTGCCAAAGATCGTGCTTGCAGTGCTTGTATCGAAGGAAATCTACATGAGAAGGCTCACCCTCCCACTACTATCATCTACTCGACGAGGCCTTTGGAGTTCCTTCACATGGATCTCTTTGGGCCTCCATCCTTTGACAGACTTGGCGGTAGAAAGTATTGCTTGGTGATTGTGGATGATTATTCAACATACACTTGGGTATATTTCTTCAAGAGGAAGAGTGAGACCCAACTAACCATCATCAACTTTGCAAATGAAGCTCAACGTCAACACAATGCAAAGATTTTGATGATAAGAAGTGACAATGGCAACGAGTTCAAGAACTACACCTTGGATGAGTTTCTTAGTGATGAGGGGATCAAGCATCAATATTCCGCACCTTACACCCCTCAACAAAATGGTGTAGCAGAGAGGAAGAACCGAACCTTGATGGACGTGGCAAGGACCATGATGGCGGAGTTCAAGTCTCCATACAACTTTTGGGCCAAAGCCATCAACACCGCTTGTCATGCTTCCAATCGGCTCTATCTCCGCAATGGTTTCAACAAGACTCCATATGAGATACTTACTGGCAACAAGCCCAACCTCAAGTACTTCCGGGTGTTTGGTTGTAAGTGTTTCATTCTCAAGAAAGGTGTTCCTTTGTCTAAATTTGAGGCTAGAGCTTATGAGGGCATATTTGTTGGTTATGCTACAAACGCTCATGCTTACCGTGTCCTCAACAAGTCCACATGACTCATTGAGGTGATGTGTGACGTGGAGTTTGATGAGAATAACGGCTCCTAAGTGGAGCAAAGTAGTACTTGTGATGTAGGAGATGAAATTCCTCCCCGAGCCATAAGAAGAATAGGTGTTGGTCATATCCTACCCAATGAGGAACCCCTTGTGGCCGAAGGAGAAGGACAATGTTCCACTCAAGTGGAACCATCACCAACTCAAGACCCACACGTTTTTGAAGAACAAAGTGAAGGCCCTCAACATAATGAACAAGACCAAGTGCAAGATCAACCGCAAGATGGTGATGATCCAGCAAGTGATGCACAAGGCCAAGTTCCTTCTACCAAGCACGTTCAAGATCAAGAGAAGCTCAAGATCAAGAACAAGCTCAAGACGACGCTCGTGATGATCAAGTTATCACTCCTCAACTCTCTCCTGAGGAGCAATTAGAGCGTCGTGCCGCCAAGGTTGCTTCCAAGCTTGCTTCTAGAGAGCATCACATGGATAATATACTTGGAAGCATAACAAAGGGGGTAAGCACTCGTAGACAATTAGTAAACTGTTGTGCACATCATGCGTTTGTTTCTTGTGTTGAACCCCAAAAGGTCTATGAGGCGCTCGAAGATCCGGATTGGCTCAATGCCATGCATGAAGAACTCAACAACTTCGAACACAACAAAGTGTGGCGGTTGGTGCCAAGGCTAGAGGAGAACCATACACTACTAGGAAAAGGCCTACTAATGGTGCACCTAATTTGGCCATTAATGGCGCATTAGTGGTGCGCCATTACTAGCACGCCATTAGTATATTTTACTAATGGCGCACCTCTGGTGCGCCATTAGTATCTGGTATACTAATGGCGCATCACAGATGCGCCATTAGTATGCACAGTAGTGCGCCATTAGTATGCCTCCCAGGGGCCATGTGTACCCAGGTGCTTTGGCATACTAATGGCGCACTCCAACAGGATGCGCCATTAGTAATGTCCGCATAGTAATGGCGCACTCCAGCAGGATGCGCCATTAGTAATATCCGCATAGTAATGGCGCACTGGCTGGTGATGGACCATTAGTATCCTTTGGCATACTAATGGCGCACTGTGTTGTGATGCGCCATTAGTATGAATATTAGGTTTTTTTTAATATTATTTTTCTGTTTTTTTGCACAGATTACAAAATGTATAATTGCACAGAATATAGACAGCACACATCAACAACAAATTCATCGAATACAATATAAGATTAGTCTCTGAATACAATTCATCATATTAGTCTCCGAATACAATTCATCATATTAGTCTCTGAATACAATTAATCATATTAGTCTCCGAATACAATTCATCATGTTAGTCTCCGAATTGAAAAGACCGAACAAAGATAGAACAATATATTACAAGTCTCGAGACCGCGAGTAGCGAGTTTGTCTTCACATTACAAGTCGATATCGATCATCTAAACTACCATCACATAGAAGAGAGCTGCGGTCATCACGATGAGCATCATCACGATGAAACTCGTCTTCATCCGGTTCCTCCAACGCTCCCTCCCCTCTCCCGCTAGATAGCGGGCGTATCTAGATTCGGCCTCGGCCCTAGTGGTGTACCCTTTGTAACTGTTACCGCTGAATCGGTGAACCTGTCTCCGACACTCCTCCCAGTCGTCGTAGACTCCGGGAACCTTACCCTTGTACACGACATACGACGGCATCGCTATATATGCACTAGCCAAACGAAACGTTAGTACCAATTCACAGACAATTCATAAGCAATATATAAGTATGCAACAGAACGATCGAAAGAGAAAAGCAAGACATTAATAGCATCGATTACATCTAAGTTAAACGACTCTCGAAACCAAAGAGACATACTACAAGTTCATTAAAGTTTAATTACAACATGAGCCAATCGATGTTTCAGAACTAGACACAGCATCACTGCTTCTGACTCGACTCAAGGGACCGGAGCGTGGATGAAGCCGCCGTCTATCGTGGGAGTCATGAAATCACGGGCGTTGTCAGCCTGCATTTGTAGCATTGTGTCGATGTCACTGTTCGACGGTTGATTTCTGAGGTAGAACTGCCCCGAGGTACGAAGGACATCTTGATGGATGATTTCCGCAAACTCCAACTGGATGCGAAAGAATTCTTGTCTGATGTCCGCGTCCTAGATTGCCGACACGCTCGCGGCCCAATCTTTGAGTTTACTCGGTAGCAGAAGTTGATGATGGTCCCGTATGATCGCCCGCATGTGATGGATGGCGTAGTAGGCACCTTTCTGACCGCCAGGCGGCTGCTTGACGCAGCAGAACGTCGTATTGTGGGTGAACACGTGCTTGCCGTACTTACGAATAGGCCTGGTGAAGGTGCCTCTAGATTTGGCGTAGCCGGGGAGAACATCATCAAGAACCTTCTTGACATTTGTGTAGTCTACTTTCGACTGACGGTCCGGGTCGAAATACGTGGCCATGGAATATTTGGGGCTTAGGAGGATGAGCGTGCACTGTGTGTCACTGCAGAAAACACGGAATGTTAAAAGAAGAACGATCGAAATCTAAGAATTCATATGTTACGGGGCGGTTGAGGCGGATGACTTACTCGGGAAAGTAAGGCACGAGGAAGTTATCCTTATCTCGGTTTGCCAGAATGACGCCTTCGAGGTAAGAACTCGCGACTTGCCGGTCCCCAGCGCTGCCCAAGATCTTGGCACGCATGTAGAAGGGGTCGACTATCACAATGTCCGGGGTCTTGTCACGAATGATCCGCATCTCCATACTCAGCGAAAATAGCCGAACGAAGGTGTAGTGCAGCGGAAGAAGATTCAACATAGCTTGGATGTCATCAAACCGCAGGACGATCGTACCCCCGATGGAGTTATCCACAAAGCCCTTGCCCTCTGGCACCTTGGCCGTGAAAACCGGGTATGCCACATCCTTCTCTCTGAGACGCCGCTTCTCCAAAGAAAGAACACTGTCATGCAGACTCCGCATAGCACCGGTTGCAGCATCGAGCATATTTCTCGGTAGCATCGGCCTACCCGCCACATGCACCCTCCTCATTACATCCTCGGGTGAAGGTGGCCCGTCCTGAGCACGGATCGTACTCGGTGCCGGTTGGCTCGCTCCCTTGTTAGTCTTTCTTTTGCGTGCCTTCTTCTTGATCTCCTGAATTGGGACCGAGTTCTGCTCAGAGACCGCCTTCTTGAGTGTGTTGGGGCTGATAATATTTCGCACCTCGCCTATCTGAGGCTCGGTGAAGTCGGCAGCTGGAGGCGTCTCCTGAGAGCTGAACGGCAGACGACGCCTGTTGCAACTTGGCTTCTCCGCGGTACCAGCTAGATCGCGCACGTCTTTTGTTGGGTTGGGTTCTTGAGAAGGAGGCCCCATGAAGTCGTCACCGTACCCATGATCGGCAAAGTACTGATCGACGTTGGCAAATGTATCGTCGTCGTCATCGTTATGATCCTGTGCCATATGCATGTTTGGATCCAGTGGCATAGGGATTTCCGGCACCGTTGCGGCGGTCTTGCCATGGGGACGACTTGGCGCCCGCACGACTGGCGGTGTTGTCTTTAGGGTGGTTTCCCCCGCCCCCAAACGAATCTGGCTCTTCGGCCAAAGCAGGGGCCAGCTCAAGCAGGCGCTGAGGGTCATCACGTCATCATCGTCGGCCCCGACGGGTCGAATCGGAGGTAACACCTCGTCGCAGCCTGGCAGCACCCGAACCAGTTGAACCCTAAACAAGTTGGGTGGCATCTGGGTACCGTGGAACAAGGGGTTGCCCGGTTGAACGATTTTGCCCTTGGCGACATCGACCAACTCGTTGTTCACGAAGTGCAGGAGAGTGCACGGAACATCGGCGGCGCCCTGCGAAAACATGTAGGGCGTCAGGGATGCCCAGTCAAAGGCAAGGAGATGAAGTCCTCGGCCGAGAGAGGCTTAATTAGTTACCGTGATGATGGCGTCGAGCTCGGCTAATGTCGAGGCACCGCCGGGCGTGCAGTTGACGGAGGGGCCGCTTGCTGCAGAGGTGCCGGCCGGCGTACACCCGGGTGCATTAAGCTCCCGTGCCAGCGTCGGAGACACCAATGCCGCCTCCGCCGGAGACACCAATGGCCCCGCCATCGCGTTCTGCGAGTTGCTGGCCGTGAAGCTGGGAATCGAGGGCGGCCCCTGTTGGCCACCCGCAATCCACGCCTGCAACCCCTCGATCAAGCTACGCACAATGGCGGTGATCGTCACTCCGAGCTGTTGTTGCACTTGCTCTTGGACAATCTCCGGAATCCGCGCCACCTGTGCCTTGAGTTCTTGAACCTCGCGCGCCTGGCTTTCCGAGCTGGTCTTTTTCTCCTTTCGCCCACCAGCGTTATAGTATGACGACCATTTTGTCGACAAGCCTTTGCCGGCCACACGACCAGCTGACGTCGGCTTCTTGAGCTTATCCTTGTTCTTCATTACATTCAACGCCCTATTTAGAGTCGTGTCCCAAGGGCTGCTCTTAGTCGACCCTGCGCTACTGCTTTCAGTCGCCTGCGGAAGGAATGTGAATCATTTAGAAATTTGGCTTCATTAATTAGAATGCAACCATATGGAGCTAATTACGCGGGGGTGTATTCCTTACCAGAACAGCCTCAAGCGCCCTGGTCTTCGGATCAGTGGTAAGCTCCTTCGTTTTCGGGTCCTTCTTGTACCGGGCCCTGACAAAGTTCCTGGTCTGCTTGTCACCGTATTTATCGAAGAGGGGCGGTAGGCCTTGCTCGGCACGGTCCGCCTCCTCCTTGTCCCATATAGGCTCCGCCACTCTGTAACCGCCGGGACCGAGTGTGTGTTCCCCTAAGTTGAGCTCCCGCATTTCTTTCCCCCACTGACTTGATTCGCAGTGTGCGGTGCTCGAATAAATGATCTTGAAGTCGTTGTAGTCATCTTCGGTGATCGAAGGATGTTCCTTCTTGATCTTCTCATAACTCTCACCTTTCTCGATCATTCTCTTCACATTGGTTTTCCAAGTAGACAGGGCCTTGCTCATCTTCGTGAGGGCAGCATTGTTCACTTTATTCCCTTTGAGGCTTGTGTTATCAAATTGAGCGGGGAACTTGTATCGTTCGTGCAGCTTCGTGAAGAGGAGGTTGCGGTAATTCCCGTGGTCAGGATGCCTCAGGTTCTCGCTGTTGATCGAGACGGTGCTCCGGAGAATGCACCCGAGCTGAAGCGAGTACCCCTTGACTATTCGTTCGGGCGCCGTTGGATTCCCGTCGGAGTCCACTTCAGTAACTTCCTCCTTGAGGGTGCGAAGCACGGTCGGGCACCGGTCCTTCCGTTGCCTCTTAGGTTGGCTGCCATCTGTGCGTGCGCCGCCATCATCAGTGGTGGCATTCTCGGCGGCACCATCAGTGGTGGCATCAGTGGGGTCATCCTCGGCGGTACCATCAGTGCTGTCAGGATCGGTGGGGAAGGCGGCGTCCTCATACAAGTGAGGTTGTTCCTCCATCTCCTGGGACAGCTCCCAGAATGCCTTCCCGCCCGAACCGCCGGCCTCATCGTTGTTGGCCATGTTTCTCTCTAAATAGGAACAAAGTTTGGTCAAAAAGTTGGTTATTGTCAAGGAACAAGATCATGGTCTCATCATTTAGGGTTTGTCGACACCGAGGCATCCTAAAAGCTAAGCTTTTATAATTGAGGGTTTTTCGACGCCGAGGCACCCTAAAAGCCTAAGCTTTCATCATTTCGGTTTTTATCGACACCGAGGCACCCTAAAAGCCAAGGTTTCATAATTTATGGTTTGTCGACACCGAGGCATCCTAAAAGCTAAGCTAGGAAGGAGAATTCTAAGTTGGGCCTAATCACTTGGCTCTATTATTACCGCCTATGGTTTAATGCAGCTAGAATAAAGGGGCACTTGATCCTACTTAATTAACTACTAAGATACCCCGGCCCATGCATTAGTCACAAGTACCCCATATGTCCTATTTTTTAGCAAAGTCATGCTAAAATTCACGGAAAATTTCAGCATGACCTTTGCTGAAAATAGGACATATGGAGTACCCGAATTTGCCGGAACGGAAGTTAATCGACATTCCAGCAAACTCAAGGGCCTCTCGGGGTACCTGCAAAACTATCACAATGTGATCACAAGTCTTTCTCAATGTGATCATCATCTTTACAAGTCTTTCTCAATGTGATCACAAGCATCACAAGGCATTAGTAGTTCAGTACATGAACATGTTTTACAACAAAAGCTGTAAGCCAGAGTTGGCAAACTTAAAACACATGCTGTAGTACAAAAGCTCCCTCGAAAGAGAAACAAAAGTGTGGCCACACAAATACAACAAATGTTGTAAGCCAGAGTTGGCAAACTTAAAACACATATGAGCTACAGAAGTTTCAGAGTGAAGCCTTCTCTTGTTCAACCCATGTTAGACTGGCTGCTTCATCCTTTTGTTTGAACCCCCTTGTTTAAAATCCCCCTTATCTTATTTATTTTTTCACCTGAGGCCATGTAAATCATGTAAACATTTTTTATCTATAAAAAATCACACAGTGGGGGGCTTCCCCCTATGTTATTTCAGTCAAAAAAAAGGGAACAGCAAACCCATCTCTTTAGCACTTATATTTAACTTAACCTAGACAAGCTAGTTGTGGCACCATCCTAGGCTCATTAGGCCATGGTCTAACCACAAGCCATTTTCTCTAGTTAGACTAGTTTAACTGAATTTTACTCTAGTTAGACTAGTTTAACTGAATTTTACACTGCATCAGTAGTTTTAACTAAATTTTACATTAGTGAATCTTGACAATGCTAGTAGGACTAACATTGTCAACACTTTTGCACTAGTTCTGCTAGATACCATCGTCACTAGATATCTACAGTTTTATTACTAGAGCCACCATACAAACCTCATATTCTTTTATTACTGGAGCCAATTTTCCTCATATTCTTTTTTTTCCTGGAGGCACCATACAAACCTCAGAGCTTGGTGGCCTGGACCTGCATTTGTTCTTGGTTGCTTTTCATACTAGACTTTTACTATCACAACAGTGTTTTTTTTAAATATAATATCACAACAGTGCTTTTTTATTAACAGCAAGTTCATCATGTCAATTACTCCAAGCAACAACAGTTTGCCTAGTAGAAAAATTTGAACTATGGCTTAGCAGAAAAATTAACAGCAACAAGTTTTTCATGTGTTTTTCAGAGTACAAGTTGCTGAAAAAACTACTGAACTACTGAAACTAGTCTAACTAGTCTAACTACTGAAACTACTGAAACTAGTCTAACTACTGAAACTACTGAAACTACTGAAACTACTGAAACTAGTCTAACTAGTCTAACTACTGAAACTAGTCTAACTAGTCTAACTACTGAAACTACTGAAACTAGTCTAACTATTGAAACTACTGAAACTACTGAAACTACTGAAACTAGTCTAACTAGTCTAACTACTGAAACTAGTCTAACTAGTCTAACTACTGAACTTCAGATTTGAGATTCATGTGTTTTTCAGATTTGAGATTCATGTGTTTTTCAGCAAGTCTAACTACTAGTCTAACTAGTCTAACTACTGCTCCAAGCACTAGTCTAACTACTAGTCTAACTACTGCTAGTCTAACTACTGCTCCAAGCAAACTACTGAAACCATTAGAGTCTAACTACTAGTCTAACTAGTCTAACTACTGCTCCAAGCACTAGTCTAACTACTAGTCTAACTACTGCTAGTCTAACTACTGCTCCAAGCAAACTACTGAAACCATTAGAGTCTACTGCAAGAAGGTTTAAGTTAATTATTGGGGGGATTACAGACCTTGGCGTGGATTCTTAACTACATTACAGACCCAAGCAAATTACTGAAACTACCCAACGGAAACCCTAAATCTAGACAAACCCGAGGGGATTCAGACCTAAAAGAGCTAAAAACCTAAGCAGAGGATGCCATGGGTAGGAGGAGGATACCTTGGCGTGGTGTTGGCGACGGTGAGGGGCCCGTCGAGG
>LR738713.1:792950473-793027313 GCA_902687465.1 Secale cereale | reverse complement strand
ATCTGGCGAGGTGGGATAGCGATCGAGATGGAGGGGGGGGGGGTCGAGATCGAGTGTCCATGAAATTTAAAAATATTCATGATAGTTCAAAAAGTGCCCATGAAATACAATCGAGAAATGAAGGGTACGATTTAAATACAATCGATCTTAGCTAGCTATCTGTTCACAATCTTCTTGCCCTTCTTTTTCGCAAATGGAGTTCTTCTGTGGAACGGACGTCCTTTAGGTAGGGTGGTCCTGCTTCTTCTTGTGGTGTAAGCTGCTACTTCATCATCGTCGTCATGTTCGATCCTCGGGTCGCCGTACTTGTCGAAGTCTTGCTCATTGTCTACTCCATCCATTCCGATGATCTTCCTTTTGCCTCTCCTCACGACAACACGACTGGGCTTTGACGGATCGGTAATGAAGAAGCATTGGTCAACTTGGGAAACCAGTACCCATGGCTCATTTTTCGCGGTGACGTTTGCGCCCGCGGTCTTGGATTTGGCTTCGGGTATAACCATGGTGGTGAAATACCGGTCTTCTTTTAGGACGCTCTTGGCCCATCTGACACGGAACATCGGGACCTTCTCTCCAGCGTAGCTCAGCTCCCAGATCTCCTCGATCCTTCCGTAGTATCTGTCCTTGTCATTACCGGTGTAGGATTCCATCGTTACCCCGGAGTTCTGATAACCATCGCTCTTCATGTCCTTGGCCTCGGTGTAGAATGTGTAGCCGTTGATATCGTACGCCTCATAGGTCATCAGGTTGTGCTCGGCGCCCTGAGACAAGGCGAATATGAGTTGTTCTTCCGCGGAAGAATCATCATGTAAAGGGTACGACGGAAGCTTCTGCTTGAACCAACGCGTGAAACATGAGTTGTGCTCTTTGATTATATCTCCGTCCGTCCTCTGTTGGCCTCGGTCATTGTACGTCTTCTCAATAAAGGTTTTGTGCTGAACCACCCAAGGATCGACCACGTCTATGTGTTGTAGCGTGACTAGGTTTGCTCTTTCAAAGTCGGCGAGTCGACCCTCGAAGTCGACATGCATTTCGCGGCGACCCTCACGGTGACCCCATCCAGCGAGCCTGCCGAGGTGCCTATTGACGGGCAGACCAACAGGGTTCTCGATGCCTAGATAATTCGTGCAGTAGGAGATGCACTCTTCGGTCAGAAAGCCCCTGGCTATGCTTCCCTCTGGACGTGACATGTTGCGAACGTATCCTTTGATGACACCATTCATCCTTTCGAACGGCATCATGTTGTGCAGGAACGTCGGCCCGAGTTGGATGATATCGTCCACGATATGGACCAGCAGATGCACCATAACGTCGAAGAATGCGGGCGGGAAGTACATCTCAAGCTCGCATAGTATCACCACGATCTCTTCCTGTAGCCTTCTGAGTTGCCTCACGCCAACAGACTTCCGAGAGATGACGTAGAAAAAGTTGCATAGGCCAAATAGGGTTTCACGGACGTGCGCGTCCATGATACCACGGATTGCAACTGGAAGTATCTGCGTCATCAGCACGTGACAGTCGTGAGACTTCATCCCGCTGAACTTCAGCTTCGCCCGGTCTAGGAATCTGCTTATCTTCCCCGCGTAACCGTAAGGAAGTTGTACTCCTACGAGGCAGGTGAAAAACTGCTCGATCTCCTCCTGACTTAGAGTGAAGCACGCGGGAGGGTAGTCATTTCCAGTCTTCTTGGCCTTTTTGCCTTTGCGACGACTTTCCGTGTCCTGCTTCACCTCATCATCATCATCATCATCATCATGATCATCATATATAGCGTGAAGCTCCTGCCTGATGCCCATTGATTTCAAGTCTGCCCTTGCTTTCGGCCCATCTTTGGTCCTCTCTGGCATGTTGAGCAGGGTACCAAGCAGACTCTCGCACACGTTCTTCGTGATATGCATTACATCAAGGCTGTGAGGCACACGGTGGATCTTCCAGTACGGCAAGTCCCAGAAAACAGACCTCGTTTTCCATACCTTCAGCAGCGGCTCTGGCGCCTTTCGCTTCTTTCCCGGCTCTGGCACCTTTTGCTTCTTTCCCGGCAGTGGGCAATCTTTCCAATTTTTCAACAGCTCGTCTATTTCCTCGCCGCTCCTCGTACGCAGGCGTCCTCGGGGTTCGGTTTCACCATCGAACAGATCCTTGCGTTTTCTCCATAGGTCATCATCGCGAAGCCACCTTCGATGTCCCATGAACACGGTTTTCGAAGACCCAGGATCTCTATCTAGCTGGCGATACGTTGTGTCATCCATGCACCTGACGCATCCAGAAAATCCGTGGACCACCTGCCCCGCGACATATCCGTAACCGAGATAGTCGTGCACCGTCGTGAGCAGCGCGGCTCTCATAGGGAAATATTCTTTCTTTGCGGCGTCCCACGTATTGGCTGGCGTTTTCCACAGCGTGTCTAGCTCCTCTTTCAGCAGCCCCAGATACAGATTGATGTCGTTCCCTGGTTGTTTCGGTCCTTCAATTAGCATACTCATGTGAATGTACTTCCTCTTCGTGCACAACCAGGGGGGAAGGTTGTACATCCACACAAACACAGGCCAGGTGCTATGTGTGCTTCTCTGGCTGCCAAACGGATTGACTCCATCGGTGCTCGCGCCCAGCACGATGTTCCTTGGATCGTTCCCAAATTCTAGGTCTTCGAAGTTCAACGCTTGCCACTGGCTCGCATCCTTAGGGTGACTCAGCATCTTGTCTTTTTTATCTATCTCCGGATCATTTGTGTCATCTTCTCGCTTCTTCTCCTCCCTATCCGCGTGCCAACGCATGAGCTTTGCTACCTTAGGGTCCGCGAAATACCGCTGCAGACGAGGAGTGATCGGAAAGTACCACACCACTTTTCGAGGAGCTTTCTTCCTCTTCTTGTATCGAGTGACGCCGCACACATGACATATGGTAGACTCCGCGTGCTCGTCCCGATAAATGATGCAATTGTTCATGCACACATGGTATTTCACATGCGGTAAATCCAGAGGACACACGATTTTCTTCGCCTCCTCCAAACTGGTGGGGCACTTGTTCCCCTTGGGAAGACGTTCGTGCCAGAATGACATGTTCTCGTCGAAGCATGCGTCGGTCATTTTGTGTTTTACCTTCATCTCCAGAGCCATGAGCGTTACTTTCAGGCGGGTATCCTCGAGCCTGCATCCTTCATACAATGGTGTAACCGCGTCTAACTCAAGTTGATCCATCTTGGCTTTCTCTCGGGCGGCAGCTCTTGCGTTATCGGTCTGCTTGAGAAGCAGCTCTTGAATATGAGGGTCCTGCACCCAGCCCATCGATGGTCCAGCGTCGTCTGCTCCGCCGGCATCATCATCTTCATTATCATGCCCGTCGTCTGCTCCGGCATCTTCCTCATCATCATGTCCTGCATCTTCTACATGATGACTGTGTACAGCATCACCGTCGTGATCATCTCCTGGGGATTCTTCGTCTTCTCGCCCGCCCGAGCCGCGGTGGTTGTCTTGCTGCCCTTCCTCATTTCTTGCCCGGCCCCCATGGACGACTTCGTAGTCATCTTCATCACCTTGCCACCAATAGCCATCCATGAAACCACGCAAGAGCAGGTGGTCCCGCACCTGCCGGGAATCCGGGTCCGCAATAAGGCTCTTCAGCTTGCATCTTCGACACGGACATCTTATCTCCGTCTCGTTCTTTTGAAGCATCTCGGCCTTCGCGGACCTCAAAAACCTATTCACGATGCCTTCGGTCATCGTGCGCACCATGGTCGCCTGCGGGGTAGAGCAAAACGATATTTTTGAACCAAGAAAAAATTTGCCATGACTTTCCCTAAAAATAGGACAAAAAAGAATGCTTAATGCCAAAATTCTCACCGAAACGGAAATGAATCAACATTCCAGGAAAATATTGGCAACTATCGCATTTCAAATACCGGTACACCTCCAAACACAAACACATATGCAACACAACAAACATATGCAACACCACAAACATACATAGATCTAGCTAGGCCATAAAAAGTGCATGTGCACATTGTTGTATGGAGAACAACATAAATATAGCTTCCCCCCTTACTTACCTATCAAAACAAGGTAATTTAACCACTTAATTTGAATGAATATATGGTGGAAATGAGGTGAAAAAGAGGAGGGACCCGAGAGGAGAGGAGGTGGAGAGAATGAAGTGGGGGAGAAAGTGAGTGTGTGGGTAGGAGAGGCTGCCCAAAATATCTTGTTGCTGCCCGCTTACTAATGGCGCACCAACTATAAATGCGCCATTAGTAATCAAGGTTACTAATGGCGCATTTATAGTAGGTGCGCCATTACTAGTTTTGCAAAAAAATATCACACAGTGCGCCATTACTAGTTTAAACTAGTAATGGCGCACTCTGGGACAGTGCGCCATTAGTAGTTTTGTAAAAAAAAAAGAATCAAAATATCATTAAAAAAAGAACATTAATGGCGCACTTTACTGCCGGTGCGCCATTACTAGTTACAACTAGTAATGGCGCACTTCGTCCCGATGCGCCATTAGTATGTTTGGACAGGCGCGCTAGTTCAAAAAAAAACTTTTTGATACTAATGGCGCATTCCGGGCCTGGTGCGCCATTAGTAGTTTGAACTCTAATGGCGTATCTGTTGCTGGTGCGCCATTACTATATACTAATGGCGCACTGCTTGTCTGGTGCGCCATTAGTATCAATTCCATCTATAGCCCTTTTCCTAGTAGTGATAATGTCATTGGAACCAAATGGGTCTTCAAGAACAAGCAAGATGCTCACTGGATTGTCATTCGCAACAAGGCTCGTTTGGTGGCACAAGGCTACTCCCAAGTTGAGGGTATTGACTATGGTGAAACCTTTGCTCCTGTTGCTCGCCTTAAATCTATTCATTTTTTACTTGCCTATGCTTCTCATCATAACTTTAAGTTGCAACAAATGGATATAAAGAGTGCTTTTCTTAATGGTCATCTTAATGAGTTGGTGTATGTCAAACAATCCCCGGGGTTTGAGGATGCTAAGTTCCCCAATCATGTGTATCAACTCGATAAGGCGCTCTATGGCCTTAAACAAGCCCCACGTGCGTGGTATGAGCACCTTACCGAGTTGTTGCAAGATCGTGGGTTTGAAATTGGGAAAATCGACCCCACTCTTTTTTACTAAGAAGGTCAAATGGGAGTTGTTTGTATGCCAACTATATGTTGATGATATTATCTTCGGTTCTCCTAACAAAGCTTTCAATGATGAGTTTGCCGCACTCATGACCGTGGAGTTTGAGATGTCCATGATGGGAGAGTTGAAGTTCTTCTCGGGTTCGAACTCAAAAAAAGAAGAAGAGAAGGAATCTTCATCAACCGAGCCAAATACACTCAAGACATGCTCAAGAGATTCAATCTAAGTGATGTCAAGCCGACTTCTACTCCAATGCCTACCAAATGCCAACTTGACATTGATCCCAATGGTAAAGCAGTGGATCAAAAGGTATATCATTCTATGATTGGCTCCTTGCTTTAACTTTGTGCATCTAGACCGGATATCATGTTGAGTGTGGTAATTTGTGCACGGTTTCAAGCCTCACCTAAGGAAAGCCACTTTGGGGCGGTTAAGCGAATCTTTCGATATTTGGCTCATACCCCAAACTTTGGCTTGTGGTACCCTAGAGGAGAAAACTTCAATCTTGTGGGCTTTTCGGATTCGGATTGGGCGGGAGACAAAGTGGATAGGAAGTCAACTTCCGGAGGGTGCCAATTTCTTGGTTGCTCTTTGGTGAGTTGGTCTTCTGAGAAGCAAAGTTGTGTGTCTCTCTCCTCCACCGAAGTCAATTATGTGGCCATCGGTAGCTGTTGTGCTCAACTTCTCTGGATGAGGCAAACTTTAAAGGATTATGGTGTCATTTGTGACAAAGTGCCTCTTTGGTGTGACAATGACAGTGCCATCAAGGTTTCTCTCAACCCGATGCAACACTTCAAGACGAAGCATATTGAGACTCGGTATCACTTCATCCGGGATCACATTAGGCGGGGGGAGATTGATCTTCACTATGTCAACACTCATGATAACCTTGCAGATATTTTCACGAAGCCTTTGGATGAAGCAAGATTTTTCGAGTTAAGGCACGAGCTAAATATCATCAATTTGAGCAATGTGGCTTGAAACTTTGCACACCCCACCACACTTATCATGTTGTCTTGTTTAGGAGTAGGCATGGACATAGGGGGAGTGTTGTTCTCTCAATGAACTCCCCCTCCCCTATTATGCACAAATTGATCAAGTCTTTCACATTAACCATTTTTATGGTACTTGTGCTTCAAAGATGAGTTTTGGTCATGTGCCCAAGGTTAAAATTTTCACGGTGCCATACCTTTACACTCAAACATAGATGGCCTCGGCCACCGCCCCTTTCTTTTAAAAATGGTTGGTTTCTTTGGATCTTATTCGCTCTTGCTAGTTTTTGTTAGGTCCTAGGAGTTGTGATCTCCAAGTAGTGGTTTTCGTTGTTTGCTTCTTGCACTCGTGGAGGTCATCACACCCTATTTCAGTGACTTTATCCATCCCAAGCCTTCCTCTACCTAATAACCATCTATTCCAATTGCACACAACTTGATCTTGGTATGGGTGATGTTGACTAGGCGGTAGAACCGATATCCTTGACGGTTCAACCGCTAGGGCACTCGTTTGTTCTGTCCCAGGGGTACTACCAGGGGTGTCTAGGAGGTTCCACCGCTGGCCCCCAGGTTGTGCTCCTGGCCGGTACTGATACGTCCAAAACGTATCTATAATTTCTGCTTGCTCCATGCCTCTTTTGGGTGATATTGCTATGATATTTATACACTTCCATACACTTTTGATCATATTTGGACTAACCTATTAACTCAGTGCACCCCAGTGCCAGTTTCTGTTTTCTGCTGTTTTTGTATTTCAGTTTTTCCCATTACGAGAACTACCAGAAAAATCCCGGAAAAATTATATAAAAAATCAGCGTTCCAGAATGTTCCCGGTAGCCAAAGTACAGCCGGGGGGGGGGGCACCAGGGCTCCAGGCGCCCTGGTGGCGCCCCCCCTGGGCCGCGCCGGGGGGGGGGGGCGCCTGGGCCCCCCGAGCCTCGTCTGGTGCCCCCCTTTGGCATATATTTAGACCGTCTCCCAAAACCCTCGAGACGGAAACCCTTTTTCGCGATCTCATCTCTGTTCCGCCGCCGCCGCCGCTTCCAAGATCGGGAGCACCAGGAGAACCCTTCCCGGCACCCTGCCGGAGGGGAGGATCACCACCGGGAGCTTCTCCACCACCATGGACGCCTCCCGGATGAGTTGTGAGTAGTCTCCCTTGGACCATGGGTCCATGACCAGTAGCTATGTGATGTTCTCCTCCCGTTCTTGTGCTTCACTAATTAGTCCTCGTGAGCTGCCCTACATGATCGAGGCATATATGTAATCCTTATGCTGTTGCTATGATGAGTTTGCTGGGATCCGATGGATTATGAGATTATGTTCAGATTGTGTTTGAGTAATATATTTGATTCACCTCTTTTATATTTATGTCCATAAGTAATTCTTGCATGTTCTCCGTTGTTATTTATTGCTTTGGCCAAGTAGTAGGTAGTGACTCCAAGAGGGAACGTTATGCTTGATTGTGGGTTCATGCCCCTCGATGACTAGCTTGAGTGACAGAAACATGAGTCTAGGGGATGTGTTGTTGCCACAAGGGGGAAAACAATGGTGCTTGTGCCCGTGGGTGCAAGGATTGTTTACTTTACGCAAAGTTCTTTTAATGCAGTTGTCTGTTGCTTTGAGTTTACACAATGGGTGGGACTCGCAACTTAATACCAGCGAGATGTTCTGGATAGATATCTCAAGGTGGATGATTAGTAGTAGATGCAGATGGATTTCGGTCTACTTACCTCGGCGTACCGCCCATGCTTTGAACCTCTACCTTTCTTGCAACTTAGTCAGCATTGGTTTGCGCACATGGTCCTGTCAATTGCCCAGCTGTAATTCGTTTACCTCACATAGCAGTTTTATCGTCTTTTGGGAGAGAGACATCACTAGTGAACATCATGAGACTCCGGTCCATATTACCATCATTGATAACATCCGCTATTTACCTTTCCGCTTTTTACTTAATATTGCAATTATACCTATCACTATTATCACTTGCGTTTGATCCTTTGTAAACTACAAGGCCGGAGGGATTGACAACCTCTCTGTACTCGTTGGGAGCAAAGTTATTTGTATCTGTGTGCAGGTCCATGTTGATTGCTAATATCTGGCGCCGTTAGCAGTTGACACCTTCTAGTTGAAACTGGGAGTCTCAGGGAAATCGATCCTTGGTATTGCCAAGGGAAAACTTCCGCTACACTGCATCTCAAACCTTCCACTTGGGGTAACCAACGAGGGGCGAGAAGCCATCAAGCAAAGTTTTCTGGCGCCGTTGCCGGGGACTCCACTCTTCAGGATAGGGGAGTTGCACGCTATCTTTTACCTTTGCTTTTTAGTCTTGTTAGTTTACCTTTCAGTTTTGCTTTAGTATCTTTTATCGAAAATTACAAAAATAGTTATCTTGCTTGCTTGCTACTATGGGTTCCACCGAGAACACCAAGTTGTGTGACTTCACTAGTCACAACAACAATGACTTTATCTGCACACCTATCACTACACCTGCCACTTCAGCACCTTCGTATGAAATTAAACCTGCTTTACTGAACTTAGTCATGAAAGATCAATTCTCCGGTGCTGGAGATGATGCTGCTTTACACTTGAACAACTTTGTTGAACTTTGTGATATGCAAAAGTACCGAGAAGTAGATGGTAATATTGTTAAGCTTAAGCTTTTTCCTTTCTCTTTGAGAGGAGGAGCTAAAATTTGGTTTCAGTCTTTGCCTAGAAACAACATAGATTCATGGGACAAGTGCAAAGATGCTTTTATTGGAAAATACTATCCACCTGCTAAAATTATCCAACTAAGAAGTAACATAATGAATTTTAAACAATTGGATAATGAACACGTTGCCCAAGCTTGGGAACGTATGAAATCTCTTATCAAGAACTGCCCTACTCATGGTTTGACTACTTGGATGGTTATCCAAACTTTTTATGCAGGCTTGAACTTTACCTCGCGGAACTTGTTAGATTCGGCCGCGGGAGGAACTTTTATGTCAACTACACTTGGTGCTGCCACAAAGCTTCTCGATGAGATGATGACCAACTATTCCCAATGGCACACCAAACGCGCTCCAACAGGTAGGAAGGTAAACTCTGTTGAGGAGATTTCCTCCCTAAATGAAAAAGTTGACTTGATCATGTCTCTACTTTCGAAGCAATCTTCTGTTGATCCTCGTGATGTTCCTTTAAATTCTGTGATTGCTCAAGAACAAGTAGATGTGAACTTTATCTCTAGAAACAATTTTAATAACAATGCTTATAGGAGTAATTTTGGTAGCAATCCTAGACTGTTCCCCTCTAATTCTTATGGGAACAACAATGCTTATCCTAGCACCAAGAACTCCACTACTGAACTAGAGATTATGCTTAAAGATTTCATCACTACCCAAAAAGCTATTAATAATAGTGTAGAAGAAAAACTAAACAAACTAGGTGATCTCTCTTCAAAGGTAGACAATTTAGCCAATGAGGTAGAATTGCTTAAAATTAGAACTTCACCTCTTGAGGAGAGGAAGGTCACTCCTATTAATGCTATTCAAGTGCAAATTAATGAAAACGTTAGGATGATGGCTAAACTTAAAGAGAGATGGGCTAGAGAAAGGGAGGAAGAAGATAGAATTAAGAGCCTTCCTACCCACCACACTGTTGCTACTATCCAAGTTGTTGAGGATATCCAAACTCTTAGCACCCAATGCACTCCTGGTCCCGATGGACCTATTAATGGTGATGCTATGACTATAGAAACTACCAAACAAGTGAACCTAAAGGACACCACTACCACCTTACTTGATAGTAGTGACCTCGATTTTGACAATTGCACTCTTACCGAAGTTATTGATTTCCTTCACAAGATGTCTAGAGATCCCCGCACTAGCACGGTTAACCTTGCCTTTACAGAGCATATCACTAATGCTCTTATCAAAGCTAGGGAGGAGAAACTTAGAGTAGAAGCCTCCATACCTAGAAAGCTAGAAGATGGTTGGGATCCTATGATAAAAATTAAGTTGAACAATTTCTCTTGCTATGCTTTATGTGATGTTGGTGCTAGTACCTCTGTTATGCCCAAAAGAATATATGATATGCTTAAATTGAAACCTTTTGATTCTTGTTCTTTTGGTGTTCGTCTCGTTGATTCTTCCATAAAGAAACCTTTGGGGAGGATCGACGATGTTCTTATCATTGTCAATGACAACTATGTTCCTGTTGATTTTACTATTATGGATATTGAATGTGAACCTTCTTGTCCAATTATTTTGGGACGTCCTTTTCTACGCACCGTTGGTGCTATCATTGACATGAAAGAGGGGAATATAAAATTTCAGTTTCCTCCCAAGAAAGGGATGGAACACTTCCCTCGAAAGAAGATTAAGTTACCTTTTGAGTCCGTTATACGGGCTAGCTATTCTTTTACTCTTGATAAAACTTGATCTCTATGCATTATGCCTAGCTTAAAGACTATAAAAGAAAGCGCTTTTGGGAGGCAGCCCAATGAATAAATTTTATTTTGTTTTTGATCTGTCTTGATGTTGTTACTACTGTAGCATCATCATTGTATCTTTGCTTTTCAATTTTGTGCCAAGTATAGCCTCTGATTGCAAGAAAGTTCAAAAGTTGTGACGTGCTGTCCAGGAAACAGATTCTGTCCTTGGATAGAAAAATTCGTATAAAATCACCAGATCATCTTTTTGGTCTGAATTTTTTCGACAGCGTGCTCTATATAATTGTCTTTCGTGCATCTTTTTTGAGTTTTTTTATTAGAGTTGCAGAAGTGCCCCGGAAAAATCATTTACTACCTGCTGTTCTGTTTTTCACAGATTCTGTCCTGTTTTGCATTTCCTTCATTTTGCAAACCTAGAGCTTGCTTTTTCTTTGCAAAAACCTTTTGGCAATCTTGAGAAACAGTAGAACTTCAAGAATATCTTTATTTCCAGCAAGGAACAATTATTTTATTATGGGTACTAACCTCGCTAATCAGATTATGATGAGTTATGTATGAAGGGAGTTTTCAAGTGTGCGAGGGAAGATGATAAAAAGATTCAGGAGTGTCAAACGCTCAAGCTTGGGGATGCCCCCATGCACCCCCAAGAGATATTCAAGGAGACTCAAGCGTCTAAGCTTGGGGATGCCCCCGTGCATCCCCTTCTCCATCAACATTATCAGTTCGTCTTTCGTTCCACTATATTTTAATCACTTCATGTGTTATGTGCTATGCTTGGAGCGTCTTGCTTTTAGTTTTCCTTTTTAGTTTTCTTTTAGCTTTTCATAACGAGTCGGAACTCAGCTTTCTTTATGTGGGAGAGAAACATGCTCCACTTCTACCTAGAACATAACATAGAATTTTCATGTCTATCCTTGCTGTGTGTGTTCTTTGTCTTTTAATAGCTACTATCATGCTTAGCTCTTAGTATTCATGCTTATCTTTTTAAAGAGCTTTTGTTTAGTTGGTTGCTTGAACTCTCTTTAGTTATCATGCTTATCTTATTAAGAGAGTTTGCTTCCGTTGCATTGGTTGATATGTCTATGATAAAGATGCTACGTGCATAATGGCGCTTAGTAGTTCATGTTTTCTTATCGTTAGTCTCAAATAGCTGGGGGGTTCCCAATGTGTTATTGGAGTACCAACATGATTTGTTTGCCTATGATGTGGTATGGTTTAGTAATACCTTCCTTCAAGAATTTATTTTGATTTACTTGGCGTTTGCTGACGCATATTTAAGATTGTTAAGGAAGTCTGTCAAGCCTTGATGATCTTTTGTTTCTGAGTAGCGATATAACTTCCATGCCTGATTCAATGTTGCTTTGTCGCTCTGCATGATTATGACCGTCATTGCTCTCTTAGTTGGTCGCTCCCAGTCTTTTGCTAACCTCCACCTGTACTAAGCGGACTGACTGCTTGTGCATCCACATTCTTTTATACCAGTTATGCCATATGAGTCCACCATACCTTCCTACATGGTATTTACCTGCCATTCCTAACGGAGACTTGCATGTACCATCTCGAAATTATTCAAAGAAAAAATGCATTCCTATTTTGTGCCTCTGTTGTAAGTCCATGAGGAAGTAGTAGTTAATTCATAATCTTTTTAAGTTGGACAAGCTTCACCCCGGGATTGCATGTATAATGTGCAAACCCATAATACGAGAAGGAACTGGCATTGAGTGCGCCCGGCTCAAAATTAATATAACAAACAAACCCTCCTTCACGCTTTGTTCATGACAAATCAGAAAACTTTGGCAGTGATAAACAAAGGAGATTAAGAGGATGTGATCATCCTCATTCGGGAGCCGTTCCTCGAAACTTGTCCATCTCAAGAAGTGATTGAGTTGTCTGCTAGCATTCGTTGACGAAACATGCATGATCTAATTTTTTTTATTATTACCTCTGTTTTAAAACCAAGAGCTCTGGTACATGTTTTGTCTTTGTTTCCGACTACGGGTTTTCAACCTTGCCAACAAAAGCCACGGTTCGAGAGTCTCCACCTTCTTTTAAAGCACCAACTACTGAGAGCATGATTGTCATTCTGAGTGTAATGTGCATTGTCCCAAAGTAGCATTGTCTTTTGCATGATTGTGATATCGTTTATTCTGAAATCATTGTATCTAGTCATCACTTAAACCTTGGAGGTGCCCCTGCATTTATGTTTTGCTTCACTAAAGGGGGCAAGCGAGATATCACTTTATCATATTTGCACGCCATGTTCATTACAAATCTATTTGATGTTTCAGTATCATATTGTAAAACTTTCAGTTCTTTGTGATTTTCTCATGAGGCAACTTAATTACTATAGATTCATTGTCTCAGTAAGCTTTTGTCATATGACTATGAAAAAGTCCTATATGGTTAATAGCATGTCACCACGGAAATTATTCTTGTTATCATTTACCTACTCGAGGACGAGCAGGAATTAAGCTTGGGGATGTTGATACGTCCAAAACGTATCTATAATTTCTGCTTGCTCCATGCCTCTTTTGGGTGATATTGCTATGATATTTATACACTTCCATACATTTTTGATCATATTTGGACTAACCTATTAACTCAGTGCACCCCAGTGCCAGTTTCTGTTTTCTGCTGTTTTTGTATTTCAGATTTTCCCATTACGAGAACTGCCAGAAAAATCCCGGAAAAATTATATAAAAAATCAGCGTTCCAGAAGGTTCCCGGTAGCCAAAGTACAGCCGGGGGGGCACCAGGGCTCCAGGCGCCCTGGTGGCGCCCCCCCCCCCCCCCGGGCCGCGCCGGGGGGGCGCCTGGGCCCCCCGAGCCTCGTCTGGTGCCCCCCTTTGGCATATATTTAGACCGTCTCCCAAAACCCTCGAGACGGAAACCCTTTTTCGCGATCTCATCTCTGTTCCGCCGCCGCCGCCACTTCCAAGATCGGGAGCACCAGGAGAACCCTTCCCGGCCCCCTGCCGGAGGGGAGGATCACCACCGGGAGCTTCTCCACCACCATGGACGCCTCCCGGATGAGTTGTGAGTAGTCTCCCTTGGACCATGGGTCCATGACCAGTAGCTATGTGATGTTCTCCTCCCGTTCTTGTGCTTCACTAATTAGTCCTCGTGAGCTGCCCTACATGATCGAGGCACATATGTAATCCTTATGTTGTTGCTATGATGAGTTTGTTGGGATCCGATGGATTATGAGATTATGTTCAGATTGTGTTTGAGTAATATATTTGATTCACCTCTTTTATATTTATGTTCGTAAGTAATTCTTGCATGTTCTCCGTTGTTATTTATTGCTTTGGCCATGTAGTAGGTAGTGACTCCAAGAGGGAACGTTATGCTTGATTGTGGGTTCATGCCCCTCGATGACTAGCTTGAGTGACAGAAATATGAGTCTAGGGGATGTGTTGTTGCCACAAGGGGGAAAACAACGGTGCTTGTGCCCGTGGGTGCAAGGATTGTTTACTTTATGCAAAGTTCTTTTAATGCAGTTGTCTGTTGCTTTGAGTTTACACTATGGGTGGGACTCGCAACTTAATACCAGCGAGATGTTCTGGATAGATATCTCAAGGTGGATGATTAGTAGTAGATGCAGATGGATTTCGGTCTACTTACCTCGGCGTACCGCCCATGCTTTGAACCTCTACCTTTCTTGCAACTTAGTCAGCATTGGTTTGCGCACATGGTCCTGTCAATTGCCCAGCTGTAATTCGTTTACCTCACATAGCAGTTTTATCGTCTTTTGGGAGAGAGACATCACTAGTGAACATCATGAGACTCCGGTCCATATTACCATCATTGATCACATCCGCTATTTACTTTTCCGCTTTTTACTTACTATTGCAATTATACCTATCACTATTATCACTTGCGTTTGATCCTTTGTAAACTACAAGGCCGGAGGGATTGACAACCTCTCTATACTCGTTGGGAGCAAAGTTATTTGTATCTGTGTGCAGGTCCACGTTGATTGCTAATATCTGGCGCCGTTAGCAGTTGACACCTTCTTGTTGAAACTGGGAGTCTCAGGGACATCGATCCTTGGTATTGCCAAGGGAAAACTTCCGCTACACTGCATCTCAAACCTTCCACTTGGGGTAACCAACGAGGGGCGAGAAGCCATCAGGTACTACCGCTCGTTTTCTGGCAGTACTACCGCTGCCTTTCGGGCAACGGAAGTACCGCCCGCAACCGCTGGTATGTACCAGGGAGCGGTACAACCGCTTCGTGGATTATGGGTATTTATAGGGGTCGGGGCTGAAGGGGTATCCTCTTCATCCCCTCGCCCCCTTTTCCGTTCGTCTGCTCTAGCCGACAGTCGCCATTGCCCCTACCCCAGAGTGCTCGTTGGTGCTCCAGATCCATGGGCCATACTTGGATCTGCTCCGTGGAGGCCACCTCCCTCCCGATCTCTTCCCATGGATGCCGGTAATTCCCCACTTCTTCTTTCTAGGGTTTCACCCCTTGTTTCCTTCTTCTTAGGGCATTGTTTGGTATCCCGCGTTTTTGGTCAAACTATTGGGCGGAAGAGATCTATATATACTCCTTCTAGTGTTTGTGTGTTCTTAGAACGTCGAATATTGCTAGATTGATTCAAATCCCGTAGGTAGCTGTCCTTCACTTGGTGGTTCTGCTCGCTTCCAGCGGTTCTACCGCCCCTATGGGCGGAACAACCGCTCGAGCGGTTCTACCGGCTGTAGAACCGGTACAACCGGGATTTTTGAACCACGCAGCACTGTTTTACCTTCTCTAATTCACAAGCATTATATTCTCTTGCTCTTGTGTGCAATCCTCTCATCTTTGCTGGGTCTTTTGTGTGCTTCCCGTGTGTATTTGCAGGTGGCTCTAGCTCTCGTTCCGCCCCTCGTACCAAGACCAAGAAGTGTCCTCGAAGGAACAAGCGCGTTGTTGTGTCTGATGAGGAGGAGGAGGTTGTAATTCCCACCAAGCCAACCCACCGAGAAAAATGTGCCGCTGCCAAGCAACGTGTGGCCATGCCTTTGCACAAGTGGAAAGCCAAGGATTGGGAGGCCTTACAGAAAAGGAACCATACACGATTCCCATTGAGCCTCGGTGGACTACGGTTCAGTTCCCGAATGAGATGTAAGTGAGGATTGTTCATGAGCCTTTCGAGCATAACAAGAATCAGTTCACCAAGCAGTGGACAATTGACCTTGACCATTGGAGGAGCAACATGGAGTACTTTGGAGAGGCTTTGGCTCTTTGTGAGGAATTTGATTTGGTCAAACTCATGTCTGTCAACTGTGACTTTGATGTTCAACTCATTCATCAGTTATATGCAACCGTTCACTTTGGGGAAGATGATGCTCGCACTCTCTCTTTCATGTGCCGTGATGAGTTCTTTCAAGTACCTTGGAGGGCCTTCTGCAATGCTCTTGGTTATGAGGATACCGGTCTTCAAGGGAATGGTGGCATCCGTCCACATGACCGTCCCCACTCGATGCCTAAGGAGAAACTAGCTCCTATGTACATTCATGGCTGATGCATTATTGGTGAGTCCAAGGATCTTGAGAAGGTCTATCTATCATGCATCGTGTGTTTCGCAATGTGCTTCTGCCCAAGGTTGGGAATAATGATGAGATCTATGGGTACCTTGTTGACTTGCTTGTTGCTATGAAGACCAAAGTGGGATATGGTGCTACGTTTGATGTGTCCAACTGGCTTTGGCAGGAGATGTTCAACATGGTCGTCTACAGAAAGGTTCCCATCTATGCACCGTTTTTCATGTGCTTTCTGCACTCAGTTTGGGTTGTTCACCGCCCTGGAGAGCCTCTCACTTCGCCAGACAATCTCACAACTCCTGAGGTGAAACAACTGAAGAAGAAGAAGCATATTGAGCCCCGTTTTCCTGTTGATGACCCGGAGGATGTGTTGTTGGGGAACGTAGCAGAATTCAAAAAAAAAAATCCTACGCTTCACCAAGATCAATCTAAGGAGTCATCTAGCAACGAGCATAAAGGAGAGTGCATCTACATACCCTTGTAGATCGCGATGCGGAAGCGTTACAAGAACGCGAATGAAGGAGTCGTACTCGTAGCGATTCAGATCGCGGTTGATTCCGATCTAAGCGCTGAACAACGGCGCCTCCGCGTTCAACACACGTGCAGCCCGATGACGTCTCCCACGCCTTGATCCAGCAAGGAGAGAGGAAGAGGTTGGGGAAGACTCCATCCAGTAGCAGCACGACGGCGTGGTGGTGGTGGAGGAGCGCGGGACTCCAGCAGGGCTTCGCCAAGCACTGCGAGACGCAAGGAGGGAGAGAGGTAGGGCTGCGCCAAGAGAGATAGATCAAATCGTATGTTGGGCAGCACCAAACCTCAAGTATATAGGGGGAAGGGAGGGGCTGCGCCCCCACCTAGGTTTCCATCCCTAGGGGTGGCGGCCAGCCCTAGATCCCATCTAGGGGGGCGGCCAAGGGGGAGAGGGAGAGGGGGCGCACCAGATTGGGCCCTAGGGCCCATCTGCCCTACGGTTTGCCCCCCTCCCCTCTTGGACGCGCCTTAGGCCCTGGTGGGGGGGCGCACCAGCCCACCTGGGGCTGGTCCCCTCCCACACTTGGCCCACGCAGCCCTCTGGGGCCGGTGGCCCCACCCGGTGGACCCCCGGGACCCTCCCGGTGGTCCCGGTACGCTACCGATAGCGCCCGAAACTTTTCCGATGACAAAAACGGGACTTCCCATATATGAATCTTTACCTCCGGACCATTCCGGAACTCCTCGTGACGTCCGGGATCTCATCCGGGAATCCTAACAACATTCGATAACCGCGTACATACTTTCCCTATAACCCTAGCGTCATTGAACCTTAAGTGTGTAGACCCTACGGGTTCGGGAACCATGTAGACATGACCAAGACAACTCTCCGGCCAATAACCAACAGCGGGATCTGGATACCCATGTTGGCTCCCACATGTTCCACGATGATCTCATCGGATGAACCACGATGTCAAGGATTCAATCAATCCCATATATGATTCCCTTTGTCTATCGGTATAGTACTTGCCCGAGATTCGATCGTCGGTATACCGATACCTTGTTCAATCTCGTTACCGGCAAGTCTCTTTACTCGTTCCGTAACACATCATCCGTGATCAACTCCTTGATCACATTGTGCACATTATGATGATGTCCTACCGAGTGGGCCCAGAGATACCTCTCCATCACACGGAGTGACAAATCCCAGTCTCGATTCGTGCCAACCCAACAGACACTTTCGGAGATACCCGTAGTGCACCTTTATAGCCACCCGGTTACGTTGTGACGTTTGGCACACCCAAAGCATTCCTACGGTATCCGAGAGTTGCACAACCTCATGGTCTAAGGAAAAGATACTTGACATTTAGGAAAGCTTTAGCATACGAACTACACGATCTTGTGCTAGGCTTAGGATTGGGTCTTGTCCATCACATCATTCTCCTAATGACGTGATCCCGTTATCAATGACATCCAATGTCCATGGTTAGGAAACCGTGACCATCTGTTGATCAACGAGCTAGTCAACTAGAGGCTTACTAGGGACATGGTGTTTGTCTATGTACCCACACATGTATCTGAGTTTCCTATCAATACATGTCTAGCATGGATAATAAACAATTATCATGAACAAGGAAATATAATAATAACCAATTTATTATTGCCTCTAGGGAATATTTCCAACAGTCTCCCACTTGCACTAGAGTCAATAATCTAGTTCACATCGCCATGTGATTAACATTCATAGGTCACATCGCCATGTGACCAACATCCAAAGAGTTTACTAGAGTCAATAATCTAGTTCACATCAATATGTGATTAACACTCAATGAGTTCTGGGTTTGATCATGTTATGCTTTTGAGAGAGGTTGCTGTCAACGGGTCTGCAACATTCAGATCCCTATGTACTTCGCAAAACTTTATATCATATCGTAGATGCTGCTACCATGTTCCACTTGGACCTATTCCAAATTGTTGCTCTATTATACGTATCCGGTATCTCTACTCAGAGCTATCCGGATAGGTGTTTAAGCTTGCATCGACGCAACTCTTTACGTTGAACTCTTTATCACCTCCATAACCAAGAAACATTTCCTTATTCCTCTAAGGATAATTTTGACCACTATCTAGTGATCCACTCCTGGATCACCTTTGTACCCTCTTGCTAGACATGTGGCAAGGCACACATCAGGTGCGGTACTCAGCATGGCATATCGTATAGAGCCTATGACAAAAGCATAGGGGACGACCTTCGTCCTTCCTCTTTCTTCTGCCGTGGTCAAGCTTTGAGTCTTACTCAACTTCACACCTTGCAACTCAGGCAAGAACTCCTTCTTTGACTGATCTATTTTGAACTCCTTCAAAATCATGTCAAAGGTGTGTGTTCTTTTGAAAGTATCATTAGGCGTCATGATCTATCTCTATATATCTTGATGCCCAATATGTAAGCAGCTTTATCCAGGTCTTCCTTTTAAAAACTCCTTTCAAACAACCCTTTATGCTTTCCAGAAATTCTACATCATTTCGGATAAACAATATGTCATTCACATATACTTATCAGAAATGTTGTAGTGCTCCCACTCACTTTATTGTAAATACAAGTTTCTAACAAACTTTTTATAAACCCAAAAACTTTGATCACTCCATCAAAGCATATATTCCGACTTCGAGATGCTAGCTCTAGTCCATGGAAGGATCGCTGGAGCTAGCATACCTTTTAGGATCCTTAGGATCAACAAAACCTTTCTGATTGTATCACATACAACCTTTCCTTACGAAAACTGGTAAGGAAACTTGTTTTGACATCCATCTGCCATATTTCATAAATGCAGCTAATGCTAACATGATTCCAACGGACTTAAGCATCGCTACGGGTGAGAAAATCTCATCGTAGTCAACTACTTGAACTTGTGAAAAACTCTTCGCCAAAAGTCGAGCTTCATAGACGATGACATCACTGTCCACGTCTGTCTTCTTCTCAAAGATCCATTTATCTTAATGGCTTGCCGATTATCGGGCAAGTCCACCAAAGTCCATACTTTGTTTTGATACATGGATCCAATCTCGGATTTCTAACCATTTGTCGGAATACGGGCCCACCATCGCTTCTCCATAGTTCATATGTTCATTATTGTCCTACAACATGACCTCTAAGACAGGATCACTGTACCGCTCAGGAGTAGTACATATCCTTGTCAACCTACGAGGTTCGATAGCAGCTTGATCCGAAACTTCATGATCACTATCATTAGTTTCCTCTTCAACAGTCGTAGGTTCCACAGAAACATCTTTCTGTGTTGCATTACTCTCTGGTTGAAGTGAGGGTTCGACAACCTCATCAAGTTCTATATTCCTCCCACTCAATTCTTTCGAGAGAAACTCCTTCTCGAGAAAGGACCCGTTCTTAGCGACAAACATTTTGTGCCTTTGGATCTGAGATAGAAGGTATACCCAACTGTTACCTTTGGGTATCCTATGAAGATGTACTTGTCCGCTTTGGGTTCGAGCTTTTCCCGGCTAAAGCCACAAGCATCGCAGCCCCAAACATTAAGAAACGACAACTTTGGTTTCTTGCCAAACCATAGTTCACACGGCGTCGTCTCAACGGACTTAGATGGTGCCCTATCTAAAGTGAATGCAGCTGTCTCTAATGCATAACCTCAAAATAATAGCGGTAGATCGGTAACAGACATCATAGGTCGCACCATATCTCATAAGGTTCGATTACAACGTCCGGGCACACCATTATGTTGTGGTGTTCCAGGTGGCTTCAACTGCGAAACAGTTCCACAATGTCTTAAGTGATTGCCAAACTCATAACTCAGAAAATCTCCCCTTGATCAGATCGCATGAACACGATCTTCTTGTTATGATGATTCTTAACTTCACTCTGAAATTGCTTGAACTTTTCAAACGTTTCAGACTTTTGCTTCATTAAGTAAATATACCCATATCTACTCAAATCGTCAGTGAAGACGAGAAAATAACGGTATCCACCACACGCCTTAATTCTCATTGGATCACACACATCAGTATGTATGATTTCCAACAAGTCACTTGCCCATTTCATTGTAGCTGAAAACGGGATCTTAGTCATCCTGCCCATGAGGCATGGCTCACATGTGTCAAGCGATTCAAAATCAAGTGACTCCAAACATCCATCAGCATGGAGTCTATTCATGCATTTTATGCCAAAATGACCTAAGCGGCAGTGCCACAAGAAAGTGGTACTATCATTATTAACTCTATATCTTTTGGCGTTAATATTATTATCATGTGTATTATTATGATCGAGATTCAATAAACCATTGGGTGCATGACCATAAAGGTATTATTCATGTAAACAAAATAACCATTATTCTCTAACTTAAATGAATAACCGTGTTGCAATGAACATGATCTAATCACATTCATGCTCAACGTAGACACCCGATAACACTTATCTAGGTCAACACTAATCCCGAAGGTAGAGGGAGCGTGCGATGGTGATCTTATCAACCTTGGAAACACTTCCAACACACATCGTCACCTCGCCCTTAGCTAGTCTCTGTTCAGTCCGTAGCTTTTGCTTCAAGTCATTAATAATAGCAACTGAACCGGTATCCAATACCCAGGTACTACTAGGAGTACTAGAAAGGTACACATCAATAACACGTATATCAAATATACTTTGTTGAAGTTGCCCGCTTTCTTATCTACCACGTATTTGGGGTAATTCCGCTACCATGTGACCGTTCCCCTTACAATAGAAGCACTTAGTCTCGGGGTTTGGGTTCAACCTTGGGTTCTTTCATTAGAGCGACAACTGGTTTGCCATTCATGAAGTTTCCCTTCTAGCCCTTGCCCTTTTGAAACCAGTGGTCTTGTTACACCATCAACACTTGATGATCCTTCTTGATTTCTACTTTTGCGGTCTTAAGAACCGCTAATAGCTTCGGGATCATCTCTATCCTTTGCATGTCATAGTTCATCACGAAGTTCTAGGAGCTTGGTGATAGTGTCTAGAGAATTCCGTCAACCACTATCTCATCTGGAAGATTAACTCCCACTTGGTTCAAGTGATTTTAGCACCCAGACATTCTGAGCACATGCTCACTAGTTGAGCTATTCTCCTCCATCTTGTTGGCAAAAGAACTTGTCAGAGGTCTTATACCTCTCAACACGGGCATGAGCCTGAAATCCCAATTTCAGCTCTTGGGACATCTCATATGTCTTATGGTGTTCAAAACATCATTGGAATCCCGATTCTAAGCCGTAAAGTATGGTGCACTAAACTATCAAGTAGTCATCAAGACGTGTCTTGTCAGGTGTTCACAACATCCACAGACGACGTTGTAGGGGTTTGCACATCGAGCGGTACATCAAAGACGTAAGCCTTCTGTGTAGCCGTGAGGACACTCCTCGGACTACGGACCCAGTCTGCATCAGTGCTTACAATATCTTTCAACTTAGTCTTTCTCTAGGATCGTATCAAAAAGGGAGCTACAACGCAGCTATTGGTCTACAACATAATTTGCGAAGATAACTTAGACTATTGTTCATGACAATTAAGTTCATCTAATGAACTCCCACTCAGATAGACATCTCTCTAGTCATCTAAGTGATACATGATCCGAATCGACTAGGCCGTGTCCGATCATCACGTGAGACGGACTAGTCATCAACGGTGAACATCTTTATGTTGATCGTATCTTCTATACGACTCATGTTCGACCTTTCGGTCTTTCGTGTTCCGAGGCCATGTCCGTACATGCTAGGCTCGTCAAGTGAACCCTAAGTGTATTGCGTGTGTAAATCTGGCTTACACCCGTTGTATGCGAATGTTAGAGCCTATCACACCCGATCATCACGTGGTGCTTCGGAACAACAAACCTTAGCAACGGTGCACAGTTAGGGGGAACACAATTCTTGAAATTTTAGTGAGAGATCATCTTATTTACTACCATCGTTCTAAGCAAATAAGATGTAAGACATGATAAACATCACATGCAATCAAATAGTGACATGATATAGCCAATATCATTTTGCTCCTTTTGATCTTCATCTTCGGGGCTCCATGATCATCATCCTCACCGGCGTGACACCATGATCGCCATCATCATGATCTCCATCATCGTGTCTTCATGAAGTTGTCTCGCCAAATGTTACTTCTACTACTATGGCTAACGGTTAGCAATAAAGTAAAGTAATTACATGGCGTTTTCAATGACACGCGGGTCATACAATAAAATAAGACAACTCCTATGGCTCCTGCCGGTTGTCATACTCATCGACATGCAAGTCGTGATTCCTATTACAAGAACATGATCAATCTCATACATCACATATATATCATTCATCACATCCTTTTGGCCATATCACATCACACGACACATGCTGCAAGAACAAGTTAGACGTCCTCTAATTGTTGTTGCAAGTTTTCACGTGGCTGCTATAGGTTTCTAGCAAGAATGTTTCTTACCTACGCCAAAACCACAACGTGATATGCCAATTTCTATTTACCCTTCATAAGGACCCTTTTCATCAAATCCGATCCGACTAACGTGGGAGAGACAGACAACCGCTAGCCACCTTATGCAACTAGTGCATGTCAGTCGGTGGAACCAGTCTCACGCGTAAGAGTACGTGTAAGGTCGGTCCGGGCCGCTTCATCCCACGATGCCGCCAAATCAAGATAAGACTTGTAACGGCAAGTAAATTAACAAATCGACGCCCACAACTACTTTGTGTTCTACTCATGCAAGAAACTACGCATAGACCTAGCTCATGATGCCACTGTTGGGGAACGTAGCAGGATTCAAAAAATTTCCTATGCTTCACTAAGATCAATCTAAGGAGTCATCTAGCAACGAGCATAAAGGAGAGTGCATCTACATACCCTTGTAGATCGCGGTGCGGAAGCGTTACAAGAATGTGAATGAAGGAGTCGTACTCGTAGCGATTCAGATCGCGGTTGATTCCGATCTAAGCGCCGAACAACGGCGCCTCCGCGTTCAACACACGTGCAGCCCGGTGACGTCTCCCACGCCTTGATCCAGCAAGGAGAGAGGGAGAGGTTCGGGAAGACTCCATCCAGCAGCAGCACGACGGCGTGGTGGTGGTGGAGGAGCGCGGGACTCCAGCAGGGCTTCGCCAAGCACTACGAGAAGCGAGGAGGGAGAGAGGTAGGGCTGCGCCAAGAGAGATAGATCAAATCGTATGTTGGGCAGCCCCAAACCTCAAGTATATAGGGGGAAGGGAGGGGCTGCGCCCCCACCTAGGTTTCCACCCCTAGGGGTGGCGGCCAGCCCTAGATCCCATCTAGGGGAGCGGCCAAGGGGGAGAGGGAGAGGGGGGCGCACCAGATTGGGCCCTAGGGCCCATCTGCCCTAGGGTTTGCCCCCCTCCCCTCTTGGAGGCGCCTTGGGCCCTGGTGGGGGGCGCACCAGCCCACCTGGGGCTGGTCCCCTCCCACACTTGGCCCATGCAGCCCTCTGGGGCCGGTGGCCCCACCCGGTGGACCCCCGGGACCCTCTCGGTGGTCCCGGTACGCTACCGATAGCGCCCGAAACTTTTCCGGTGACCAAAACGGGACTTCCCATATATGAATCTTTACCTCCGGACCATTTTGGAACTCCTCGTGACGTCCGGGATCTCATCCGGGACTCCGAACAACATTCGGTAACCGCGTACATACTTTCCCTATAACCCTAGCGTCATCGAACCTTAAGTGTGTAGACCCTACGGGTTCGGGAACCATGTAGACATGACCGAGACAACTCTCCGGCCAATAACCAACAGCGGGATCTGGATACCCATGTTGGCTCCCACATGTTCCACGTGTTGGGGAACGTAGTATTTTAAAATTTTCCTACGATCACGCAAGATCTATCTACCAGATGCATAGCAACGAGAGGGAAGAGTGTGTCTACATACCCTTGTAGACCGGAAGCGGAAGCGTCAAGTGACGCGGTTGATGTAGTCGAACTTCTTCGCGATTCAACCGATCAAGCACCGAACGTATGGCACCTCCGCGTTCAGCACACGTTCAGCTTGATGACATCCCACGAGCTCTTGATCCAGTTGAGCTTCACGGGAGAGTTTCGTCAGCACGACGGCGTGGTGACGGATATGATGTATTCACCGGCGTAGGGCTTCGCCTAAGCACTGCAACGGTATGACCGAGATGTGTTTTTGTGGAGGGGGGCACCGCACACGGCTAGAACAATTCAACTTGTGTGTCTTTGGGTGCCCCCCTGCCCCCGTATATAAAGGAGCAAGGGGGGAGGCCGGCCGGCCCTCCTATGGTGCGGCTAGGGCTGCAATCCTAGTAGGAATAGGATTGCAATCCTATTCCTAGTAGGAACTACCAAAGAAGGAAGAAGGGGGAAGGAAAGAGAGGGAGAGGGAGAGGGAAAGAGGGGCCGCGCCCCCCTCCCCTTGTCCTATTCGGACTCCTCCTAGGGAGGGGGCGCGCCACCTCCTGGCTGCTGCCCTCTCTCTCCCCTATGGCCCACCAGGGCCCACCATTCCCCCGGGGGGTTCCGGTAACCCCTCCGGCACTCCGGTAAATTCCGAAACTTTCCAGAACACTTCCGGTGTCCGAATATAGTCGCCCAATATATCAATATTTATGTCTCGGACATTCCGAGACTCCTCGTCATGTCCGTGATCTCATCCGGGACTCCGAACTACCTTCGGTACATCAAAACTCATAAACTCATAATATCGATCGTCATCAAACGTTAAGCGTGCGGACCCTACGGGTTCGAGAACTATGCAGACATGACCGAGACTCATCTCCGGTCAATAACCAATAGCGGAACCTGGATGCTCATATTGGCTCCTACATATTCTACGAAGATCTTTATCGGTCAAACCGCATAACAACATACGTTGTTCCTTTTGTCATCGGTATGTTACTTGCCCGAGATTCGATCGTCGGTATCTCTATAACTAGTTCAATCTCGTTACCGGCAAGTCTCTTTAATCGTTCCGTAACACATCATCTCGTGACTAACTCATTAGTCTTTTGCTTGCAAGGCTTATTATGATGTGTGTTACCGAGAGGGCCCAGAGATACCTCTCCGACATTTGGAGTGACAAATCCTAATCTTGATTTATGTCAACACCACGAATACTTTCGGATACACTTGTAGAGCATTTTTATGATCACCCAGTTACGTTGTGACGTTTGATAGCACACAAGGTGTTCCTACGGTATTCGGGAGTTGCATAATCTCATAGTCATAGGAACATGTATAAGTCCCGAAGAAAGCAATGGCAGTAAAACTAAACGATCATAGTGCTATGCTAACGGATGGGTCTAGTCCATCACATCATTCTCCTAATGATGTGATCCTGTTGATCAAATGACAACTCATGTCTATGGCTAGGAAACATAGCCATCTTTGATCAATGAGCTAGTCTAGTAGAGGCATACTAGGGACATACTATTTAGTCTATGTATTCACACATGTATCAAGTTTCCGGTTAATACAATTCTAGCATGAATAAATGACATTTATCATGATATAAGGAAATACAAATAACATCTTTATTATTGCCTCTAGGGCATATTTCCTTCAGTCTCCCACTTGCACTAGAGTCAATAATCTAGCTCACATCGCCATGTGATTTAATACCGATAGTTCACATCGTTATGTGAATAACACCCATAGTTCACATCGCCATGTGACCAACACCCAAAGGGTTTACTAGAGTCAATAATCTAGTTCACATCGCTATGTGATTAATACCCAAGAGTAATAAGGTGTGATCATGTTTTGTTTGTGAGAGAAGTTTAGTCAACGGGTCTGTCACATTCAGATCCGTATGTATTTTGCAAATTTCTATGTCTACAATGCTCTGCATAGAGCTACTCTAGCTAATTGCTCCCACTTTCAATACGCATCCAGATTGATACTTAGAGTCATCTGGATTTAGTGTCAAGGCTTGCATCAGCGTAACCCTTTGCGACGAACTCTTTATCACCTCCATAATCGAGAAACATTTCCTTAGTCATCTAGTTACTAAGGATAATTTTGACCGCTGTACAGTGATCTACTCCTGGATCACTATTGTACCCCCTTGACAAACTCATGGCAAGGTACACAACATGTTTGGTACACAGCATGGCATACTTTATGGAACCTATGGCTGAGGCATAGGGAATGACTTTCATTCTCTCTATATTTTTCTGCCGTGGTCTGGCTTTGAGTCTTACTCAACTTCACACCTTACAAGTGATATCTACACACGCTTCTACTCTTGTAGACTATGTTGGGCCTCCAAGCGCAGAGGTTTGTAGGACAGCAGCAATTTCCCTCAAGTGGATGACCTAAGGTTTATCAAACTCAAGGAAGTAGAGGTTGAAGATGGTCTCTCTCAAGCAACCCTGCAACTAAGATACAAGAAGTCTCTTGTGTCCCCAACACACCTAATACAACTAGGAGTTGTATAGGTGCACTAGTTCGGCAAAGAGATGGTAAAATATGGATGATAGGAGTGGCAAAGCAAAGTAATATAAATCTATAATAAAAAGTGCAGCAAGCAAACAAGTGGTAAACGTGAGCACAAATGGTATTGCAATGGTGAAAACAAGGCCTAGGGATCATACTTTCACTAGTGGCAACTCCCAACAACATTAACATAATCGAATCACATGATATTTCACATAAAACATGCAATGGAGACGCACCCGGAGGTCATTCCTTCGTGGTCAAGAGAGGACGAGAATTATGTAGGGCTACAAAAGCACACCTCAAAGTTCGTAGTTCTCAATCTAAGGATTTCCCAATGTCACCGCGGCCATCCAAAGAGAGTCCCACAATCACCACAACATATCTAAAGGATAGTCAAAGACAAGCACCAAGAGACTCTCAATCTTCAATCAACACACAAGAGAGGAAATCACTCATGAAAATATTTTTCTAATCCATGTCCAATAGACCGCTGTCACCTTGGTCTCGGGGATTATACTAGATAAAGACAAGTGATTACATCAATCCAATACATAGAGGAAGGGGAAACATCATGGGATCACCCTAGATTAACATAGCCTATGATCACAACGAAGATCACATCATGGGAGAGAGAGATAACCACATAGCTACACGTACGAGCCCTCGGCCCCGGAGAAGACTACTCACACATGGACATGGTGAGGAGGAGGTTGATGATGGTGTTGATGGAGAGGTGCAGCCCCGCGAGGAGGCGGCGGCCGGCGGCGGCCACGGAGGCGGCGGCGGCGAGGAGGAGACGGCGGCGGCCCTAGGGGGCGGCGGCGGCCCTTGGGGGCGGCGGCGGCCCTAGGGGCAGCGGCTCCTTGGCCCCCCTTCTTCCTTGTGGATGGTGCTGCAATGGTTCTGGTCCTCCCCTCCAAGACGGCGGCTCGGGAGGAGGAAAATTCGTGGCCCTTGGTGACCTAGGTTTCCTCTCTTTATATAGACTCTCGGATTCCCGTCATCAGATTTTGGACCTCAGTAAAACGGGCTTTACTCGGCCGTCCGGACTCCGATTTGGACGAATTTTATATCCAGAAGCATCGCCTCGAAATTCCCCACAACTTTTGCAACTAGACTTTTTCCGTTTGACGGCGTCTTCGGGCCGGAACGTGACCATCTTTAAAAAATGTTCTCAGACAGATTTCAGGAAAGTCAGAGTCCTACTCCAATACGACTCCTTTTGCGTTTTTGTCAATTTCCAAGTAATTCCTACACAATAAAGTGTAAAACAAGAACATTGTGCACTTTTGCAACCATTAGTAGGTTAGTCCAAATATGATCAAAAGTGTATGGAAGTGCATAAATATCATAGCAATATCACACAAAAAGGGCATGGACCAAGCAGAAATTATAGATACGTTTTGGACGTATCAACAAGTCAGGCAAGAACTCCTTCTTTGACTGATCCATTTTGAACTACTTCAAAATCCTATCAAGGTATGTACTTATCGAAAGTCTTATCAAGCGTCTTGATCTATCTCTATAGATCTTGATGCCCAATATGTAAGCAGCTTCACCAAGGTCTTTCTTTGAAAAACTCCTTTCAAACACTCCTTTATGCTTTCCAGAAAATTCTACATCATTTCCGATCGACAATATGTCATTCACATATACTTATCAGAAAGGTTGTAGTGCTCCCACTCACTTCTTGTAAATACAGGCTTCACCGTAAGTCTGTATAAATCTATATGCTTTGATCAACTTATCAAAGCGTATATTCCAACTCCGAGATGCTTGCACCAGTCCATAGATGGATCGCTGGAGCTTGCACATTTTGTTAGCACCTTTAGGATTGACAAAACCTCTGGGTTGTATCATATACAATTTTTCTTTAATAAATCCATTAAAGAATGCAGTTTTGTTATCCATTTGCCAGATTTCATAAAATGCGGCAATTGCTAACATGATTCGGACAGACTTAAGCATCGCTACGGGTGAGAAAGTCTCATCGTAGTCAACTCCTTGAACTTGTCGAAAATCTTTTGCAACAAGTCGAGCTTTGTAAACAGTAACATTATCGTCAGCGTCGGTCTTCCTCTTGAAGATCCATTTATTTTCGATGGCTTGCCGATCATCGGGCAAGTCAACCAAAGTCTACACTTTGTTCTCATAGATGGACCCCATCTCAGATTTCATGGCCTCAAGCCATTTTGCGGAATCTGGGCTCATCATCACTTCCTCATAGTTCGCAGGTTCATCATGGTCTAGTAACATGACTTCCAGAACTGGGTTGCTGTACCACTCTGGTGCGGAACGTACTCTGGTTGATCTATGACGTTCAGCAGAAACTTGATCTGAAGTTTCATGATCATCATCATTAGCTTCCTCACTTATTGGTGTAGGAATCACTGGAACTAGTTTCTGTGATGTTCCACTTTCCAATTCGGGAGAAGGTACAATTACCTCATCAAGTTCTACTTTCCTCCCACTCACTTCTTTCGAGAGAAACTTCTTCTCTAGAAAGGATCCACTCTTAGCAACAAAGACCTTGCCTTCGGATCTGTGATAGAAGGTGTACCCAACAGTTTCTTTTGGGTATCCTATGAAGATTTACTTCTCCGATTTGGGTTCGAGCTTATCATGTTGAAACTTTTTCACATAAGCATCGCAGTCCCAAACTTAAAAAAATGACAGCTTAGGTTTCTCGTCAAACCACAGTTCATACGGTGTCATCTCCACGGATTTAGATGGTGCCCTATTTAACGTGAATGTAGCTGTCTCTAATGCATAACCCCAAAAGCAATAGTGGTAGATCGGTAAGAGACATCATCGATCGCACCATATCTAATAAAGTACGGTTATGATGTTCGGACACACCATTACACTGTGGTGTTCCAGGTGGCGTGAGTAGTGAAACTATTTCACATTGTTTTTACTGAAGGCCAAACTCGCTAACTCAAATATTTTACCTCTACGATCATATCGTAGAAACTCTTATTTTCTTGTTACGATGATTCTCCACTTCACTCTGAAATTCTTTGAACTTTTCAAATGTTTCAGACTTGTGCTTCATTAAGTAGATATACCCATATCTGCTCAAATCATCAGTGAAGGTCAGAAAATAACGATTCCTGCCGTGAGCTTCAACACTCATTGGTCTGCATACATCAGTATGTATGATTTCCAACAACTCTGTTGCTCGCTCCACAGTTCCGGAGAACGGAGTTTTAGTCATCTTGCCCATGAGGCATGGTTCGCAAGCACCAAGTGATTCATAATAAAGTGATTCCAAAAAGTCCATCACTATGGAGTTTCTTCATGCGCTTTACACCAATATGACCTAAACGGCAGTGCCACAAATAAGTTGCACTATCATTATTAACCTTGCATCTTTTGGCTTCAATATTATGAATATGTGTATCACACGATCGAGATCCAACAAACTATTTTCATTGGGTGTATGACCATAGAAGGTTTTATTCATGTAAACAGAACAACAATTATTCTCTAACTTACATGAATAACCGTATTGCAATAAACATGATCAAATCATATTCATGCTCAACACAAACACCAAATAACACTTATTTAGGTGCAACACTAATCCCAAAAGTATAGGGAGTGTGCGATGATGATCATATCAATCTTGGAACTGCTTCCAATACACATCGTCACTTCATCCTTTAACTAGTTTCTGTTCATTATGCAACTCCCATTTCGAGTTACCACTCTTTAGCAACTGAACCAGTATCAAATACCGAGGGGTTGCTATGAACACTAGTAAAATACACATCAATAATTTGTATACCAAATATACCTTTGTTCACTTTGCCATCCTTCTTATCCGCCAAGTATCTACGGCAGTTCCACTTCCGGTGACCATTTCCTTTGCAGTAGAAGCACTTAGTTTCAGGCTTGAGTTTAGCTTTGGGTTTCTTCATGGGAGTGACAACTTGCTTGTCATTCTTCTTGAAGTTCCCCTTCTATCCCTTTGCCCTTTACTTGAAACAAGTGGTCTTATTAACCATCAACACTTGATGTTCTTTCTTGATTTCTACCTTCGCCGATTTCAGCATTGCGAAGAGCTCGGGAATTAACTTCGTCATCCCTTGCATATTATAGTTCATCACGAAGTTCTACTAACTTGGTGATAGTGACTTGAGAACTTTGTCAATTACTATCTTATCTGGAAGATTAACTCCCACTTGATTCAAGTAATTGTAGTACCCAGACAATCTGAGCACATGCTCACTGGTTGAGCTATTCTCCTCCATCTTGTAGGCAAAGTACTGTCAGAAGTCTTATAACTCTCGACACGGGCATGAGTATGAAATACTAATTTCAACTCTTGGAACATCTCATATGCTCCGTGGCGTTTAAAACGCTTTTTAAGTCCCGGTTATAAGCCGTAAAGCATGGTGCACTAAACTATCAAGTAGTCATCATACCGAGCTTTTGTCAAAACGTTCATAACGTCTACATCTGCTCCTGCAATAGGTCTGACACCTAGCAGTGCATCAAGGACATATTTCTTTGTGCAGCAATGAGGATAATCCTCAGATCACGGAACAATTCCGCATCATTGCTACTAACATCTTTCAACTTAGTTTTCTCTAGGAACATATAAAAAATAAACGGGGAGCAACATCGTGAGCTATTGATCTACAACATAGATATGCTAATACTACGAGGACTAAGTTCATGATAAATTAAAGTTCAATTTAATCATATTAATTAAAGAACTCCCACTTAGATAGACATCCCTCCGGTCATCTAAATGATCACGTGATCCAAATCAACTAAACCATGTCCGATCATCACGTGAGATGGAGTAGTTTCAATGGTGAACATCTTATGTTGATCATATCTACTATATGATTCACGCTCGACCTTTCGGTCTCCAGTGTTCCGAGGCCATATCTGCATATGCTAGGCTCGTCAAGTTTAACCCGAGTATTCCGCGTGTGTAAAACTGGCTTACACCCGTTGTATTTGAACGTAGAGCTTATCACACCCGATCATCACGTGGTGTTTCGGCACGACGAACTTTCGCAACGGTGCATGCTCAGGGAGAACACTTATACCTTGAAATTTAGTGAGGGATCATCTTATAATGCTACCGTCGTTCTAAGCAAAATAAGAAGCATAATAAGATAAACATCACATGCAATCAAAATATGTGACATGATATGGCCATCATCAACTTGTGCTTTTGATCTCCATCTCCAAAGCACCGTCATGATCACCTCCGTCACCGGCGCGACACCTTGATCTCCATCGTAGCATCGTTGTCGTCTCGCCAACTATTGCTTCTACGACTATCGCTACCGCTTAGTGATAAAGTAAAGCAATTACATGGCGATTGCATTTCATACAATAAAGCGACAACCATATGGCTCCTGCCAGTTGCCGATAACATTACAAAACATGATCATCTCATACAAAACCGTATAACTCATCATGTCTTGACCATATCACATCACAACATGCCCTGCAAAAACAAGTTAGACGTCCTCTACTTTGTTGTTGCAAGTTTTACGTGGCTGCTACGGGCTTAGCAAGAACCGTTCTTACCTACGCATACAAAACCACAACGATGTTTCGTCAAGTATGTGATGTTTTAACCTTCACAAGGACCGGGCGTAGCCACACTTGATTCAGCTAAAGTGAGAGAGACAGACACCCGCCAGTCACCTTTGAGCAACGAGTGCTCGTAACGGTGAAACCAGTCTCGCGTAAGCGTACGCGTAATGTCGGTCCGGGCCGCTTCATCTCACAATACCGCCGAAGCAAAGTATGACATGCTAGTAAGCAGTATGACTAGTATCGCCCACAACTCATTGTGTTCTACTCGTGCATATCATCTACGCATAGACCTGGCTCATGATGCCACTGTTGGGGAACGTAGTATTTTAAAATTTTCCTACGATCACGCAAGATCTATCTACCAGATGCATAGCAACGAGAGGAAAGAGTGTGTCTACATACCCTTGTAGACCGGAAGCGGAAGCGTCAAGTGACGCGGTTGATGTAGTCGAACTTCTTCGCGATTCAACCGATCAAGCACCGAACGTACGGCACCTCCGTGTTCATCACACGTTCAGCTTGATGACGTCCCACGAGCTCTTGATCCAGTTGAGCTTCACGGGAGAGTTTCGTCAGCACGATGGCGTGGTGACGGATATGATGTATTCACCGGCGCAGGGCTTCGCCTAAGCACTGCAACGGTATGACAGAGATGTGTTTCTGTGGAGGGGGGCACCGCACACGGCTAGAACAATTCAACTTGTGTGTCTTTGGGTGCCCCCCTGCCCCCGTATATAAAGGAGCAAGGGGGAGGCTGGCCGGCCCTCCTATGGTGCGGCTAGGGCTGCAATCCTACTAGTAATAGGATTGCAATCCTATTCCTAGTAGGAACTACCAAAGAAGGAAGAAGGGGGAAGGAAAGAGAGGGAGAGGGAGAGGGAAAGAGGGGCCGCGCCCCCCTCCCCTTGTCCTATTCGGACTCCTCCTAGGGAGGGGGCGCGCCACCTCCTGGCTGCTGCCCTCTCTCTCCCCTATGGCCCACCAGGGCCCACCATTCCCCCGGGGGGTTCCGGTAACCCCTCCGGCACTCCGGTAAATTCCGAATCTTTCCAGAACACTTCCGGTGTCCGAATATAGTCGTCCAATATATCAATCTTTATGTCTCGGACATTTCGATACTCCTCGTCATGTCCGTGATCTCATCCGGGACTCCGAACTACCTTCGGTACATCAAAACTCATAAACTCATAATACCGATCATCATCAAACGTTAAGCGTGCGGACCCTACGGGTTCAAGAACTATGCAGACATGACCGAGACTCATCTCCGGTCAATAACCAATAGCGGAACCTGGATGCTCATATTGGCTCCTACATATTCTACGAAGATCTTTATCGGTCAAACCGCATAACAACATACGTTGTTCCTTTTGTCATCGGTATGTTACTTGCCCGAGATTCGATCGTCGGTATCTCTATATCTAGTTCAATCTCGTTACCGGCAAGTCTCTTTACTCGTTCCGTAACACATCATTTCGTGACTAACTCATTAGTCTTTTGCTTGCAAGCCTTATTATGATGTGTGTTACTGAGAGGGCCCAGAGATACCTCTCCGACATTTGGAGTGACAAATCCTAATCTTGATTTATGCCAACACCACGAATACTTTCGGATACACTTGTAGAGCATCTTTATGATCACCCAGTTACGTTGTGACGTTTGATAGCACACAAGGTGTTCCTACGGTATTCGGGAGTTTCATAATCTCATAGTCATAGGAACATGTATAAGTCATGAAGAAAGCAATAGCAGTAAAACTAAACGATCATAGTGCTATGCTAACGGATGGGTCTAGTCCATCACATCATTCTCCTAATGATGTGATCCCGTTGATCAAATGACAACTCATGTATATGGCTAGGAAACATAGCCATCTTTGATCAATGAGCTAGTCTAGTAGAGGCATACTAAGGACATACTATTTTGTCTATGTATTCACACATGTATCAAGTTTCCGGTTAATACAATATCAGCATGAATAAAAGACATTTATCATGATATAAGGAAATACAAATAACATCTTTATTATTGTCTCTAGGGCATATTTCCTTCACCACGATGATCTCATCGGATGAACCACGATGTCAAGGATTCAATCAATCCCGTATATGATTCCCTTTGTCTATCGGTATAGTACTTGCCCGAGATTCGATCGTCGGTATACCGATACCTTGTTTAATCTCGTTACTGGCAAGTCTCTTTACTCGTTCCGTAACACCTCATCCGTGATCAACTCCTTGATCACATTGTGCACATTATGATGATGTCCTACCGAGTGGGCCCAGAGATACCTCTCCGTCACACGGAGTGACAAATCCGAGTCTCGATTCGTGCCAACCCAACAGACACTTTCGGAGATACCCGTAGTGCACCTTTATAGCCACCCAGTTACGTTGTGACGTTTGGCACACCCAAAGCATTCCTACGGTATCCGGGAGTTGCACAACCTCATGGTCTAAGGAAAAGATACTTGACATTTAGAAAAGCTTTAGCATACGAACTACACGATCTTGTGCTAGGCTTAGGATTGGGTCTTGTCCATCACATCATTCTCCTAATGATGTGATCCCGTTATCAATGACATCCAATGTCCATGGTCAGGAAACCGTGACCATATGTTGATCAACGAGCTAGTCAACTAGAGGCTTACTAGGGACATGGTGTTTGTCTATGTACCCACACATGTATCTGAGTTTCCTATCAATACAATTCTAGCATGGACAATAAACAATTATCATGAACAAGGAAATATAATAATAACCAATTTATTATTACCTCTAGGGCATATTTCCAACATGTGTATGCCACCTCCGATGATGAGGACTTTGAGATGGAGCCGGGTGCCAAGCCCTCTTGGGTGACCAAGCTCACTGCTAAAGTGAAGAAGACCTTTTGCCTCCAGACTGACATTCAGAAGAAGATGTATGAGGCTCATGTCAATGAGAAGCTTGATAGGCACCATCAGATTTCCATGATGAAGCACCTCAATATGCCTGTGAAGAGTGGATCTAAGAAGAGCATCACGCCAAAAGACCGGTGGATCTCTACCTATAGCACCTGGTATGATGATGAGGCTATGACCTCCGAAATCCTGCCGCCTCCATGTTTGCTGCTGTTGATGATGCTATGGAAGAGGATGATGAGTTCGAAGATCATGACTCATATGAGACTGAGGGGTCAGACGAGATCTACTGAGCTCTGGGGAGTTAGCTTCGCTCTTTTCCTTTTTGGTGTCTTGATGCCAATGGGGAAGAGAATTATATTAGGTCTCGGGATTTGCATGGGAGTTGGGGTGTGTTTCCTTGTCTTGTTGAACTTGTGTTTCTTGTCTTTAGCTGTGGACCGTGTGATGTGAGACTCGACTTGCATGGTGTGAGACATGCTATTTACCTACCGTTATGTTTATTCTTTGCTTATCTTCTATATTAGTAGGATTTGTGGGTCAATAAAATCTAGGGGGAGCTTTGATCCTAATGTGTGACTTTGCATTCCAAAAGCAAAATCAAAATAGCGCACACATCTAGGGGGAGCCCCGCCTATATTTCCTAAACCTCTTGTGCAAATCTCGTTGTTGTCATCCTCCACCAAAAAGGGGGAGATTGTTAGGTCATTTCTCCTCTTTGTGTTTTGGGTGATGATGACAACTATCCTTGTGATCTAATCATGTGTTAAGTTCTTCAGGTTCACATCAATAGGGCATTCTCTCTAGAAGGAAAAGATCGAAGACGGAGTTTTTCTACGTGTTTATTTCCTTGGTCGTAGGAACCCGTACTATCAAGAGGGAATCCGCATCGGAAGGCATGTGGTGAATATTTGCACGTACACTCGTCTTGTCACCCATCTTTACCTTTCGTTCAGAGTAGAGAGGTTCCCTTTTGTCTTTCTGTTGCAGCAGTTTTATCCTCAACGGTTGTATCGCCCTGCTGGCCAGTTGTACCGCTGGCCTGTTGAAATGGTCCAACCACCGCCCCAGGGGTGATACCCTGGGTTTGCACCTCCCAGGTTTCTCCCAAGCAGTTGTACCGCTACCTTAGGGCGATGATACCGCCACACCACTTGACAAACCATGGTGTGGTGCTACGGGCGGTTGTACTGGCGAGGTACCGCCCAACCACCAGACTAGTTTCTATGATGAGGTGGTACTCGGGCGGTGGTGGCCCGGCTGTCCCGGTTATGCTCTGCATACCGGTACTACCGGGTGTCCAAGCAGTTTTACTGCTTGGGACTTAGCCACGCTACACACCAGGTGCTGGCGGTTGTTCCGGAGCACCACTGCTCGACCACCGCCCATGGAGGTGACTCCTCTCTCGTTCAAAGGCGGTTGTTGAGCGGTAAGGAAGCGGTTGGTCCGGTTATTCCCAATGACTGGTACTACCGCTCCGGCGTCCGGTTGTACCGCCTGCTAGGGTTTCTGCAGCTTACCCATGATTTCCGTTTGTACCGGGGAGAGGAGTGGTTGTACCGCTGAAGTGTAAAAACCGTTGTAACGGTTAGATCTTAGAGACTACTATATAAAGGGGTTTCTTCCACCTACCCCACCTACCTATTGCCTCTCTCTCCACCATTAATGCCCTTCAATCTTTCTTGCCCGATCTCTCTCTCTCTAGCCACTCAAACTTGTTGATTTGCTAGGGATTGAAGGTGGAGACCTAGATCTACACTTCCACCAAAGGATATTTGATTCCCCATACTTGCTTGTGTGGATTTTGTTACTCTTGGGTGTTTGAGCACCCTAGACAGTTGAGGTCACCTCGGAGCCATATTCCATTGTGGTGAAGCTTCGTGGTTTCGTTGGGAACCTCCAATTCGGTTGTGGAGAGAGCCCCAACCTTGTTTGTAAAGGTTCGGTTGCCGCCTTCAAGGGCACCAATAGTGGAATCACAACATCTCGCATTGTGTGAGGGCGTGAGAAGAATACGGTGGCCCTAGTGGCTTCTTGGGGAGCATTGTGCCTCCACACCGCTCTAATAGAGACATACTTCCTCTCAAAGGGAAGGAACTTCGGTAACACATCCTCGTATCCACCGGTTCCGCTCTTGGTTATCTCTTACCTTTACTTGTGCAAGCTTATATTGTGTTGTATCCCTTGCTTGCTTGTTTGTTTATTGTTGTTGCATCATATAGGTTGTTGATCTAGTTGCATATCTATACAACCTATTTTGATGCTAAGTTTAATTTGGTAAAGAAAAGCTAAAAATTGTTAATTGCCTATTCACCCCACCTCTAGTCAACCATATCGATCCTTTCAAAAGGCATGGGAGGTGGGGTGGATGGCACATATAACTCTCGTAAAATCCACCAAAAGCATGCATGGATGGACCCCGCACTATAGTAATCAAAGGCCTTAAGACCAAACAAGGTCGCGAACCTTATCACAATTTGAAGGCTGTATGCATGTGTGCTCCTGTCCCTGCGAGTTTCTGCCTTGTCTGCGCGTGCCCTTATGAGTTTCTGCCTTCTCGCTGACGGTTGTCACACTTAGTGTGAGTTAGAATTCTTAGTTTTTTCAACATAAGGCAAACCCTGGATTTGCATAGAAAGATACACACAATTGTATATTATTAATTTAAAGCAATACCATCTTACAAAAATATAAAGAAGACCTATTATTGCAAAATAAACTACAAGTGGCGAGCGCAAAATAGCTATTAGTGGCATGCAGGACGCCCGCCACTAATAACCTGCCGCTAATAATACAATTACTAGTGGCGAGCGGTTGCCACTGGTGAGCAAACATTCCCACCCGCCACTCAAGTGCAAGGATTCGAGCACATCTAGATGATGATACTTTGCGGATAGGATGGGCTATGCATGTCACCAAACTTCGCGATATAGAGTCCACCTTGGGTACGAATTTCATTTTAGTTATTTCCTTCTCTAAAGATGATATTATATAGAAAGCTTCAAGAACTGGGGTATCTTTGGGTAGTAACGGTCACGAAGTTTCCTCTTCAGTTAATGAGTTTTTGAACTCGGAGACCGACATATTGTTGGTAATGCTAAAAAAGAGACGCCTAAACACCCACCGAGGATGATGATCATGAAGGGCTTTTGATCCCCTATATTCAGAGCATGTGTGAGGATATGAATGCAAAGGAGGTATGTTTTTACCAAAAAATCATATGGTTCTTTCAGAGACAAGGTTAAAATACCTCGTAAGCAATAAGAAGGTGTTTGATCTTTTTGCGATGCGACATAGTTCACACCTAAAGTTTAGAAAGAAATTTCATGATGAATGAGAGGAATTTTTTTTTTGGAAGAGCAGAGGTCTTTGGGACTTGGCTAAACGACAATTTTGTCAGACACTTCTAGGGAACAAAATTTAGATTTCATTGCTCTAGTGGAGACCGGGCTTCCAAACTTTGTGGCACCATTCCTCATCTTCCTGTGCTGGGGCCTAGATTTTTCTTGGTATTGCCTACCACCAAGGGGTAGGTCAGGCGGCATTTTTCTTGGTGTGAATATATGGAAAGTTGAGGTTCTTAATATGAAGGTTAGTGGGTTTTCCATCAAATTCCATGTGTGCTCGAAAGGTGATGACTTCTCATGGGCACTAGTGGCTGTCTGTGGGGCCTGCAGCCGAAAGTTAGGCCTGATTCTGGTAGAGCTAGTCAGAATCTGTGGGTCGGAGTCTTTACCCATGTTTTCAGGTGGAGATATTAATATCATATGGCGTAACAACGAGAAAAATAGTAGTAACTTTGATGCAAAATGAATGTTTATGTATAATGCGAGCATTGAGAGCTTAGATATGAGAGACTGCTCTATCAGGGGGAAAGGTTGATAGTATATGGGTGAATAATCTTGAAGTTCCAACATATGGAAGCTTGATCGCATGTTGAGTGGGAGCAAAAGTCCTCTCTTACTTTTAGAGCCCTCCAGAGAAGGATCTTTGATCATACCCACTTCTTTTTGACTCTGTGAAGCTTCTCATTTGGGGATTAAAGCTGACTTCTCTTACAAAAAATCTTGGTTTGGTGGCTCACAAATGGTTAGGAAATGAGATGCAACTAATATTGAGCGCTGTCAATAGAAAAATCCGCCATCTTTGAGGATGGACGAAGACCTTGAGTGGCGTTTATAGAAAAGAAAAGGAGTGTATTTTTTATATTGTCAACATTTTAGATATCAAAGTCAAATCCTCACTCCTCTGCATGGCAGATTATGCAGACAAGCGGGAGGCAGATGAGTTTGTCGCAAAACTTATATGGCAGAAAGAGTTAAAATGGTCTCGACACACTAAAGTTTAGTCTATTTGGGAAGGGGACACTGATACTAAGTTTTTCCATTTGATTCCAAATGGGAAGTGTAGGAAAAAGAGAATCTATCAACTCGAACAAGATGAAAGTACTATTGTTGGTTATGCCTTACTTAAGGCATATAGTAGCAACTATTACAAGCATCTTTTTGGGCATCCAACCCTCAATTCCGCCATGATAGACGAAGAGGTGACTGATGATATTCACCGTCTCTCGCTTGTGGAAAATGCTATTTTGACGTATTTTAGATAAGGAGATCTTTGACGCCATTTCTCAAAGCGAAAGGAATAAGGCTCCGGGACCGTATGAGTTCCCTGCCAAGTTTTATTAGAAGTGTTGGGGGATAATCAATAGTGGCCTTTTACCCGTGTTTGAGGATCTTTTCAACGTTGATTTAGCGTTGTTCCGCCTCACTTAGGATAATCAGGTTGCTTCATAAGAAGGAAGATGTAATTCAAATTGAGAAGATCAAACCTATATGTTTGATGAATGCCGGCTTCAAAATATTTGGGAAAGTGCGTACTAATGGGCTATATGTTATTTATCACTCTATGGTTCGTCCTACGCAAACTCCTTTCATGCCTGGATGAAATACCTAGGAGGGGTGGTTGTCCTCCATGAGACTATTCATGAGCTTCACAAAAAGAAACTTGACGAGGTCATCTTTAAAGTGGACTTCAAAAAGGCGTATGATAAAGTTAAGTGACCTTTTATTCAACAAGCTCTACGTATCAAAGGTTTGCTGCGAATTGGTGACATCTGGTTGAATCTTTTGTTCAGGGTGGGGGCATAGGGGTTAAGGTAAATGATGACATCGGTCATTATTTCCAGACCGTGAAACTTTTTGCAGGTTATCATCCGGGACACATCATATATTCGTATGTGGTCATCAATTCAACGTGGGGACGCTCCGCAGCGCATGGCCTTTGGGTCTAATCGTCTGTGGATGGCTGCCCAGGCGTTATTCAACCTGTTTGGTTGGCATGTCACTAGTAGATTATGTGGTTAAGTCATGTAATCTTGTTTTCTGATTTGTTGTGGTGTTTCCACTTTGTATGTTAGCACTTTGAAATACTTGAACCACTTTTAATAAATTTGGATGTGTGCATCATGATGATGCAGAGCTCCCCTCCCCGTTTTTCGATAAAGAAGTGCATAACGACTATTTATTTCCTTCAAGTTATTATGTTACCTCTTCTGCCATGTACTTATGAAATAAATTTGGGTTTGTGACAACATAACTGCATTTTCCTTAGATAATAAGTTATTGGTATATCATGGATTGTATTTTCGTTCATTGGCCTATTAAGTGGCAAGATGCCAATATTAACAAATATAATGAGAAAAGAAAACTCATGCAAACTGGCAAAAATAAAATAGCGCGACAAAGCACACTTTCCTTCTAATTTATGATATACCAAATAGCAAGTATGAGAAAATGGGTGCATGCACCGGGCATGGAAGATGGAGAACTGGAGATGTATGCCTAACAAGTCCAAGTAAGGGAAAAGACACAAGACCAAGGTATGCTAGGAATCAAACAAGTTTATCCGAAATACCTATCCACAAGGACCGCGTCTGGCCGACTCCATCCCGACTACGCCTGCATGACTGTTTGGGAGAGCAGGTCTCCGAAACCCGACCGTTGTGATCCTGCGTGGGAAGAAGAGCGATAAGGTTTCTGGGAAGCGTCTCGGCACGACTACTCGCCACTGTTTGTCTACGTCCATGACTTCGGCTACTTCCTCGACCTCCCCACCGAAGATATGGGTGACAACATCAAGATCTCGAACAAAGAAGCCCGCTGAAGCCTGTGCCGCCACAGCTTTGTCCTTTTCAACTAGAGGGTATGATCTATTCATGCCTCTCTTATCCGTTCATGTGTTAGCCTTACTTGTTATTGTTATCATAGATGTTTGTGTTCTATGCTTAGTACATGCTCACATATTTATCTCTAAGTGTGAGATTAATATTCTTAGTGATGTCATCATGATTTATTTGTGAATTGAATTAATCAAAAAATTATAATATATGAAATACTAATAATTATGAGAAAATAGGTGCATGCACTGGACGTGGAAGATGGAGAATTGGAGATGTATGCCTAACAGGTCCAAGCCGGGGAAAGGCCAAGCTAAGCCAGGAGTCAAACGGGTTTATCCCAAACACATATCCACAAGGATAACAATCGATATATGACGCAGAAAATTGGCACGGAACATCGATTCTATATATAGAGTTGGCTGTAGCTTTGGCTAGACACAAGCACAACAAAACCATCACTCCACGAGCAGGCAGGAGCACTGGGAAGAGCTTTGCTCGACAGGTGTAGGACCAACCCGATGAAGAATAGCACGCTGGTGACGATCCTGGTCCTCCAGGCAGTCGTGGTCATGGGAATCCTCTCACACTCACTGGCCGCGGACGGTACGTACGTGCTGATGCTCATCGTCGTTGCAGCTAATTTATTTATCTGTCCCGGACGTCTGACTGCATCTTTGTGATGGCGTTAAGATCTTAGCCTACATGTGTTTTAAAAAATGAAAGATCTTAGCCTACATGCATGTGATATAATTAACTGATGCGGTGTACTAGACAATTTCCCGAAGTGCTGTGACAACTGCAACTCCTGGTCGGGGGGCCAATTCTGCGACGACGTCGGCCCCAAGTGCCGCGACGGCTGCGTGAACTGCCACGTGGTGCAGACGAGGCCCGTGAAGACGTTCCGGTGCGGAGATGGACGCGCCGCCCGCGAGGACGTACCCTGCCCGCCGCCGTGCAAAAAGAACTGATCGCTCGCTCGAGCCCACCAGACAGTGAGATCGACGTTGCGCCGAAAATAAATAAGAATGCTCCGACCAGATGAGCAGAACCGGCCGGTGTGGTGTACATGCACGTGGCCCACGCCCAGCAACGCTTGAGAGATACTAGTTGATGTTGCTCCGTAAATAAACACGTGTATCAGTTTATACATATGCGTCTCTGCTCAATCAAATAAAAGGTCAGTTTGTTTGTGCGATACATTTGTACTGGCCAGTGCACCGGTGAACGGATCCTTCTCGATGCTCAAGCATATGTACGGTTCTCACACGCGTGCGAGTCGGAAGAGTAATTATTTTTTTCCAATATAAGGTAAACCCCGGCTTTGAATCAAAAGATACACACGAGACACAACTTTATATATTTTTTAAATATATTACCAAATTTAAAGATAATATCATCTTAAGAAAAGAAAGATCAGATCAGATCAGATCTACTACTGTAAAACAGATTACAAGTGATAGGTGTAAAATTTTAAAATTTTATCATTAACCCGCCATTGAGAATATAGGGGCTTGTTTGGATGGCCGCCAATGATTGCCTTACCAAAGTATTGGCGTTGACCATCAGCATGGGCTTCCGTTTGGATGCCAGCCAATTTTTTAACGGTATGCCAACTTTTTGGCACTCTCTTCAGTTTTGCACGCTCACAGGCTTTTTTTTTTTTGAGCATCAGTATAGACGCAAGCGCTGATACACACGCGCATACACTCACCCCTATGAACGCACACACGCACACGCTATCCTTATGAGCACCTCCGAGAGACTGAGCCGGCATATCATCTTGAGATTTACGAAGTCACCGTAGGCGCCTCGTCGTCGACGGGAACGTCTCCTCCCACTAAAAGCGCATCGCTGGAAATCCTGAAATAAATCCAGGAATAATGCGAGCACCAGGATTTGAACCCTGGTGTTGGTGTGGTAGATTTCCTGATGTCAATAATTTGGTGTGCTAGAGCTGAGCACAGGCGCGAACCAAACAACCCCATTGTTACCAACTGCGGACGGCCGCCACTAGTGAAAGACCCCGGCACTCGCAAGCAAGCCATTGATAGAGTCGCTCCGTTAAAAAAATGTTGCCATGACAACATTTTTTTGTTGATGTGGCAGCAACTATATTGGTGGTGTTTAAGAAACTACTTTACCAGTGATATATATTACTCCCTTTATCCGTATATATAGGGTTTAATATGTACTTTGAGGCTGCGTTTGACCATTGATTAGCCTGCGGTCAAAGGTAACCTCGAAAGTCATTCTAGCCCTTGTACATATGAATGGAGAGAGTATGTCTCAAAAGATACTTTGAAGTATGACACAAAATATAGTAGCGGTAGAAGCTATTGGTGAGTTGATAGCTACACGAAGTCTACTGGTAATTCTCAGAGATATACCACAGACAAGATATTGAGGGTTCATTTTTCCGAAAAATGTCGCTTTATTACTTAAAAGATTTAAACATTACATTCGGCCTCTGCATAACTAAGATGTACACAACCAAACAAGGTCCTTTTACACAAACGAAAAATAAGAATCGAATACAAACAAACATGAACATACCGTATAACACCTAAAACAGAGGGAGGGGGGCAATCCTAAGATCATGCCGTCACCCATGTTGGATAAAAACATCCCTCGCCGCAGCCTCCAATCATGTACACGCCTCCATGAACAGGTCTCATTTCTTCACGCGTTGTAAAGAGGACCATAAACGAAGGGTTCCGGTACATCTGTGGATAACCTGCATCAGAGAAGTACTTTTATAGTTAAATACCTTATCATTTCTACATAGCCAGAGCGACCAAATAACGGCAAGCGCTTTCACTCCGAGAAGAGTTCTAAACCTGTCATCAGTCTCATATAATCCGTCGCCAAATACATTAGTAACACTAGAAGGAGGATACAAGCTAAAAACTATTTGGATTACTGACTATGTAGAATGAGCCAATTTGCATTGCAAGAATAAATGTTTTATTGTCTCATCATGATGACAAAAGATACATTGCGGACTTCCATGCCATTTCCTCTTAATAAGGTTATCTTTAGTAAGAATGACTCTGCAGCGAAGATACCATGCAAAATATATATTCTTAAGATGTATCTCCATCTTCCAGATCTTCTTAGTATTTGATGGTCCCCAAGTGCAGGGAATCATCGTAACAATTCCCAATGGTGAAGTGATAAATATGGAGTGTCGAACCCACAATGAGCTAAAGGTAAGATCAATATTCTCTCAAGTTCTATCTGCCACTAATACGACTCTACGTACACTGAACGTTTGCTTCCAACTAGAAACGAGAAATAAAACTACGTTGTGGGTATGAAGAGGATAACTTTTCATAAAATCGCAGAGCTAAAATATAAAAGTAGGTGATGTTATCACAAAGTTAGAATATATTATTAAATATTATAAATAGCGAGTGTGGAATAATGATGGATCGGCGTGCGGAATTGTCCTAGACAATTGTTAACAAGACCGATAGTCGTCATTGCAATTTCATATGAGGGAGAAGCATAAGCTAACATACTTTCTCTTCTTGGATCATATGCACTTATGATGGGAACTCTAGCAAGCATCCGCAACTACTAAAGATTATTAAGGTAAAACCCAACCATAGCATTAAAGCATCAAGTCCCCTTTATCCCATACGCAACAACCCCCTTACTCGGGTTTATGCTTCTGTCACTCAAGCAACCCACTATAAGCGAATCATGAACATATTGCAACACCCTACAGCGAGAATCCCTCACACTTGCGCGACACGGAGGGCACCATAGTACAACACCAAAATAAAACATACAACCCGTACCAATCTAGATCATCAATCAACCCAAAGACGAAGGATATCTACTCAAAACATCATAGGATGGCAACACATCATTGGATCATAATATGTGGCATAAAGCACCATGTTCAAGTAGGGATTACAGCGGGGTGCGGGAGAGTGGACCGCGTAAAAGAGATGGGGATTGTGATGATGATGGTGATGTTGATAAAGACGATCACCGCGGCGATGATTCCCCTCCCGATGGCACTCCGGCGCCACCGGGAGAGAAGAGGAGAGGTTCTCCCCCTTGTGCTTCCTCCTCCATGGCCTCACCCCTACATGGGGAGAGGTTCTCCCTCTGGTCCTTGGCCTTCATGGCGATGATGGCCCCTCCGGGATCCTCCTCCATGGCCTCCGGTGATGATGGCCCCCTCCGGCAGGGTGCCAGAGAGGGCCTAGATTGATTTCTCGTGGTTACAGAGGCTTGCAACGGTAGAACTTTCGATCTAGGCTATTTTCTGGAGGTTTATGTATTTATAGGAATTTTTGGCATCAGTCTCACGTCCAAGGGGTCTCCGGGCTGTCCACGAGATAGGAGGGCGCGCCCCCCACCCTCGTGGGCAGTCCGGGACTCTTCAGGCCCAAATCTTTCACTCCATGGGCTTCTTTTGGTCCATAAAAAATCACCAAAAATTGGCACGTCGATTGGATTCCGTTTGGTATTCCTTTTCTGTAAAACTCAAAAACAAGGAAAAAAACAGAAACTGGCACTGGCCTCTAGGTTAATAGGTTAGTTCCAAAAATCATATAAAATAGCATATAAATGTATATAAAACATCTAAGATGGATAATATAATAGCATGAATGCTTCATAAATTATAGATACGTTGGAGACGTATCAATATTATCAACTGGCACATCAGACTGGATTAACTCTCAATACATAGATGATACGTCTCCAACGTATCTACTTTTCCAAACACTTTTGCCCTTGTTTTGGACTCTAACTTGCATAATTTGAATGGAACTAACCCGGACTGACGTTGTTTTCAGCAGAACTGCCATGGTGTTGTTTTTGTGTAGAAAGAAAAAATTCTCGGAATCGCCTGAAAATCAACGGAGATTTATTTCAAAAAAATATAAAAATACCTGTCAGAAGATCCACCCCTCGAGCCCCATGGGATGTCCTCGAGGGTGGGGGGCACGCCCCCCTTCCCAGGGCGCGTCCCCTGCCTCGAGGGCACCCCGATGCCCCACCGACGTATCCCCAGGTCCTATATATCCCGTTTCGTGGAGAAAAAATCAAGGAGAAAGAATTATCGCATTTTACGAGACGGAGCCGCCGCCAAGCCCTAATCTCTCTCGGGAGGGCTGATCTGGAGTCCGTTCGGGGCTCCGGAGAGTGGAGATCGTCGCCATCGTCATCATCAACCTTCCTCCATCACCAATTCCATGATGCTCACCGCCGTGTGTGAGTAATTCCATCGTAGGCTTGCTGGACGGTGATGGGTTGGATGGGATCTATCATGTAATCGAGTTAGTTTTGTTAGGGTTTGTTCCCTAGTATCCACTATGTTCTGAGATTGATGTTGCTATGACTTTGCTATGCCTAATGCTTGTCACTAGGGCCCGAGTGCCATGATTTCAAATCTGAACCTATTATGTTTTGATGAATATATGTGTGTTCTTGATCCTATCTTGCAAGTCTATAGTCACCTACTATGTGTTATGATCCGGCAACCCCGAAGTGACAATAATCGGGACCACTCCCGGTGATGACCATAGTTTGAGGAGTTCATGTATTCACTATGTGTTAATGCTTTGGTCCGGTACTCTATTAAAAGGAGGCCTTAATATCCCTTAGTTTCCAATAGGACCTCGCTGCCACGGGAGGGTAGGACAAAAGATGCCATGCAAGTTCTTTTCCATAAGCATGTGTGACTATATTCGTAATACATGCCTACATTGCATTGATGAACTGGAGCTAGTTCTGTGTCACCCTAGGTTATAACCTCTACATGATGAATTGCATCTGACTAATTTCCCATCACCGATCCAATGCCTATGAGCTTTACCTATATTGTTTGCCGCTTATTTACTTTTCTGTTGCTTATATCACAAACACACTATCTTTACTTTTATTGCTGCTACCACCACTATCATATTACTATGCTATTAAACTATCTTGCTGCAGATACTAAGTTTCTAGGTGTGGCTGAATTGACAACTCAGTTGCTAATACTTAAGAGTATTCTTTGGCTCCTCTTGTGTCGAATCAACAAATTTGGGTTTAATACTTTACCGTCGAAAACTGTTGCGATCCCGTACACTTGTGGGTTATCAAGACTATTTTCTGGCGCCGTTGCCGGGGAGCATAGCTCTATTCTTTAAGTCACTTGGGATTTATACCTGCTTATCACTATGAAGAATTTGAAGGACTCAAAAAACAAGATCTTACCCTCAACTACGAGGGGAGGTAAGGAACTGCCATCTAGCTCTGCACTAGATTCTCCTTCTGTTATGAGTAAACTTGCGACACCTACTCCTGCTATTGAATCTGATATGTCGTATGTTCTTGATGATGCTACTTCTGCTATGTATGATGAAACTATCTCTATGCCTGATACTGTACCACTAGGTGAATTTCTAGATGAACAAATTGCTAAGGTTAGGGAGAGTGCCAATTTTGATGATATTTATCAAAGTGATGATGAAACTACTCCCAATAGATATGAATTGCCTGTTGTGCCTGGGGGTTATGTTATGGATGAAGAAACTGCAAGAGACTTTCTTGCTTGCAATGATAGATATGATCTTAAGAAGTTATTAGCTAAGCTGAAACAAAAGTCCTTGAATGCTAGAATGAAACATGACCCTGCTTTTGCTACTTCACCTATATGTGTCACTGATAAGGATTATGAGTTCTCTGTTGATCCTGAGTTAATTACTTTGGTTGAATCTGATCCTTTCCATGGCTATGAGTCTGAAACTGTTGTGGCACATCTTACCAAGTTGAATGATATAGCTACCCTGTTTACCAATGATGAAAAGATTCGCTACTACTATATCCTTAAGTTATTTCAGTTCTCGTTAAAGGGTGATGCTAAGGCTTGGTTTAATTCTCTTGATCCTGGTTGTGTGCGTAGTCCCCAGGATATGATGTATTACTTTTCTGCTAAATATTTTCCCGCTCATAAGAAACAAGCTGCCTTACGGGAAATATATAACTTTGTGCAAACTGAAGAAGATAGTCTCCCACAAGCTTGGGGGAGGCTTCTCCAGTTACTTAATGCTTTGCCTGATCATCCTCTTGAGATGCATGATATACTTGATGTCTTTTATAATGGACTAACCGATGCTTCCAGAGACCACCTGGATAGTTGTGCTGGTTGTGTTTTCAGGGAAAGAACAGTTGAATGAGCTGAATTACTATTGAATAATATGCTATCCAATGAAAATAATTGGACACTTCCTGAACCAGCCCCTAAGCCAACTCCGAAGAAAAGAGGTGTTCTATTTCTCAGTCCTGAAGATATGCAAGAGGCAAGGAAATCCATGAAAGAAAAAGGTATTAAAGCTGAAGATGTTAAGAATTTACCGCCTATTGAAGAAATACATGGTCATGATAACCCGACACAGGTAGTAAGGGTAAATTCTCTTTATAGATTTGATGAAAGTGATATTCCTCGTTATAAGTCTGCTAGCCAATGCTTAGATGAGTTTGATAATTTTATTGTGAAACAAGAAAACTTCAATGCTTATGTTGGTAGATAACTACAACACAATGCCCATATGATTGAACGCTTGAGTGATTATCTGTCTAGTGCTAAAGATGAACTGAAACTTATTAGTATACACGCTTCCATGGTCACCACTCAAGTAGAACAAGTACATAAGGCTCAGAATGATTTGCTCAATGAATTAAATAGTAAGAATAATGATAATGCCATTAGAGTTGTGACTAGAGGTAGTAGAATGACTCATGGACCTCTGTATCCTGAAGGCCACCCTAAGAGAACTGAGCAAGATTCTCAGAGAGCTAATATAGATACACCTAGTTTTTCTAAGAAGAAGAAAAAGAAAAATGATAATACTTTGCATGCTTCTAGTGAACCTGTAGCTCCCCCACCTGAAAATCCCAATGATATATCTGTTTCCGATGCTGAGACACAATCTGGTAATGAACATGAACCTAGTGATAATATTAATGATGATGTTCATGTTGATGCTCAACCTAGCAATGATAATGGTGTAGAGATTGAACCTGTTGTTGATCTTGATAACCCACAATCAAAGAATCAACGTTATGATAAGAGAGACTTTGTTCCTAGGAAGCATGGTAGGGAAAGAGAACCATGGGTTCAGAAACCCATGCCTTTTCCTTCGAAACCATCCAAGAAAAAGGATGATGAGGATTTTGAGCGCTTTGCTGAAATGATTAGACCTATCTTTTTGCGTATGCGTTTGATTGATGTGCTTAAAACAAATCCTTATGCCAAGTATATGAAATATATTATTACCAACAAAAGAAAGATACCCGATGTAGAAATCTCCACCATGCTTGCCAATTACACTTTTGAGGGTGGAATGCCTAAGAAATTAGGAGATCCAGGAGTACCTACTATATCCTGCTCCATGATACGTCTCAAACGTATCTACTTTTCCAAACACTTTTGATATTGTTTTGACCTCATTCTTGCATGATTTGAACTAAACTAACCCGGACTGACGCTGTTTTCAGCAGAGCTGCCTGTATGGTTTTATTGTGTGCAGGAAAACGGATTTTTAGGTATCTCAGAAAAATCCACGAAAAATCACAGAAAATCCACGCACCCGAAGGAACCCGGAGCTAGAAGAGGGGCCAGAGGGGGGCCAGGGGGGCCCAGGCGCCCTGGTGGCGCGGCCCAGCCCCTCGCCACGCCGGAGGGTCGCCTGGGTGGGCCCCACCTCCCCTGGTGCCCTACTTCGACTCGTATTTTAGCTCGTGACGGAGAAACCCTAGATCAGAAGTTCTTTTCGCAGTTTTCGTCGTGGAGCCGCCGCCACCCTCTGTTCTTCTTCGGGAGGGCTAATCTGGAGGCTGAATTGGCCTCCGGAGAGGGGAGATCGTCGCCATCGTCATCATCATCACCACTCCATCATCCCTCCATGACTTCTCCTTCCATGTGTGAGTAATCCCCTGCTGTAGGCGAAGGGGATGGTAGGGATTGGATGAGTTAGATCATGTAATAGTTTGTCAGATTGTTGGGGGCATGTTGCCTATCATCTACTATGGTGTTTATCATCTTTGCTTCAACTTGTTATGCTTAATGCTTGTCACTTAGGGCCCGAGTGCCATGATTTCAGATCTGAACCATATGTGTTTGCATGAATATATTTGTGTTCTTGATTCTATCTATGAGTTGTTTGCACCTATTACGGTCCGGAACCGGCGATCCCAAAAGTGACAGCTTGGGACACCAAAGGGGATGGTCCGTAGTTTGAGGATTACATGTATCCATTGAGTTCATTGCTTTGTTCCGGTGCTCTTTGACAGGAGCACCTTAATCTCCATAAGTTCCTTTTGGCCCCATTCGTAGCGGGATGGTAGGACAAAAGATGTTGTGGAAGTTCTTATTGCAAGCACGTACAACTACCTACGGGATACATGCCTAATGTTTGATATTTGCCTAGATGATCATTACTTTTCCGTGTGCCGTGCCCCAAGTTAGAAACATGATATATCTCATCCATGCAGCGCCCAACCATCCATCTCCCTAGCCTACAGTGTTACTAGTTACTACTTTTGCCATTTACTCTTGCTATTTACTTTTGTTGTTTACTTTTACTATCATTATCATCACTATCATATCACTGTTACCACTTATCTTTTGTTGCAAGTAAGTATATTTCAGGTGCGGTTGAATTGACAACTCAACTGTCAAAGCTTATAAATACTCTTTGGCTCCCCGTGTGTCGAATCAATAAATTGGATTATTCTTACCCGCGAAGACTATCTCGATCCCTTACGGTTGAGGGTTATCAAGTACCGTTTTCTGGCGCCGTTGCCGGGGAGCATAGCAATATTTACAAGTCTACTTGAAGTATCCTACCTGCTGCACTTCATCCGCTATGGGTAAGAAAGGAGACCCCAAGGTTCCGATCTTACTATCCACTACAAGAAGAGGTACTGTTCTGAGCACTAGTGCTACACTTGATTCACCTTCTGTTATGAGTAAGTTTGCCTCACCACCACCACATGATGCTCCTACTGAATCTGTTACTATGTCTGATACTCTTGATGATGCTTCTACTACTGTTGATGATATTAGTTCCCTTGGTTATGCTCTTGAGAAACAGATCGCTGCTGCTGCTAAAAAGTCTGGAATTGAAATTCCTGTTACTCGCTACCCTATTGGTGAAACTTATGATTATCCTGATTTGAGTAAACTCAAGGAGAGACTCCTTGATGATGATTACTATATGCTTGATGAAGATTTATGCAGGGAACTGACAGAGTTTTCTGGCTCTGACCCTGAAGTTATTAAGAAACTGTTTGAGAAACACTCTTTGAAGAACAAAACCGTTCCTGATCCTGAATTTGCTGCATCTCCTATATGCATTGATGATCCTGATTATGATTTCTCTGCTGATCTTTCACTTATACCTATGGTTGAAGCTGACCCCTTTTATGGCAGAGAAAATGATGATGCTATTGCACACCTGACTAAACTCGATGAGTTGGGTGGCCTGTTTACCACAGATGAGAAGATACGATACTTTTATGTGACCAAGCTTCTTCCTTTCTCCTTGAAGGAAGGTGCTAAAGCATGGTATGATTCACTCTCATGCGGTTCCATTAAGAGTCCTCAAGACTTAGCTCACTCTTTTGTTGATAAGTACTTTCCTGCTCACATGCAACATGCTGCTTTACAAAGAATTTATAACTTTAAACAGTTGCAGGATGAGTCCCTCCCTAAAGCTTGGGGGAGGTACTGCGGTCTGATTCGGGCTAGACCAGGACATGAAGTCCCTAAGAACGAATTAATCGATATATTCTATGCTGGTCTAACTGATGAATCCAGGTCCTATTTGGACAGTTGTGCTGGTTGTGTTTTCAGGAAAAGGACGCCGAAAGATGCAGAAGATTTGATGGGCAGGATTGCCAAAAACCATGAAGATTGGTCCGTACCTGAACCACCTCCACCACCAAAGAAGAGGGGCATTTTTTTCTAAGCCCCGAAGATATGCGAGAAGCAAAGAAGTCTATTAAAGAGAAAGGTATTAAAGCTGAAGACGTGAAGAATCTACCCCCTATTGAGAAGCTGTGTGAGCCTACCACTCACCCTCCTATGGTAGAGGTACACTCTCTTTTAGATTTCAACGCAAGTGACATCCCTCATGGTAAGCCTCCTGATCAATGTTTAGATGAGTTTGATACTTTTATTATGAAACAAAATCATTTTAATGAGAGGATACAAAGTCAGTTGCATGATAATTCCCTTGCTATCAAAAGATTGCTTGATGTTCGAGGTAGAACGGTTAATGATGTTCAATGTCTTGTGAAGCATTTTCATATGGTTCAAACTCAGCTTGACCAAATTTCTAATGTGCAAAAAGATTTGCTTGCTAACAATGCCAAACAAGATGATTTGCAGGCTTTCGGGATTAAGACCCGAGGAGGAACTAGCACTCAAGATCCTCTCTATCCAGAGGGGCATCCGAGGAGAATCGAGCAAGATTCTCAAATACGGGAAGAAGAAATTGCTGGCTCTCCAAAGAAGAAGAAGAAACATAAGGAGGCCGACAATTCTAATGATCCTATTGCAGATGAAGAGCCATCTATTGATCCCAACAGTGTATCTATCTCCGATGCTGAGACTGAAGACGGTGCTGAACCTGAAGGTAAGGATAATGAGAAGAACGATCCGCCTGAAGTTCGAGAAGAAGAAGCACCTGACAAATGTAAGAGGTACACTAAAGAAGACTTCATCACAAGAAAACATGGGAAGGAAAGAGAACCATGGGTACAGAAACCCATGCCCTTTCCAGGTAAGTCCATCAAATCTAAAGAAGAAGAGCATTACAATAAGTTTTGTGAGTGGATTAAGCCTCTTTTTCTTCAAATCCCTTTGACTGAGGCTATTAAGTTACCTCCTTATTCAAAATATATGAAAGATATTGTCACTAATAAAAGAAAAGTTCCTAATGAAGCAATATCTACTATGCTTGCTAACTACTCTTTCAGTGGCAAGATTCCTGAGAAGCTCGGTGATCCAGGTATACCCACCATTCCTTGCTCCATAAAGAATAATTATGTCAAAACTGCTTTATGTGATCTTGGAGCAGGAGTGAGTATTATGCCTCTCTCTCTTTACGAGAGGCTTTGTTTAGAGAAACTAATTCCTACAGATATCTCTCTTCAGATGGATGACAAGTCAACCGCCGTTCCGATAGGTATTTGTGAGGATGTTCCAGTAGAAGTTGCTAATTGTTTGATTCTTACTGATTTTGTTGTGCTTGACATGCCCGAGGATGGGAGCATGTCCATTATTCTTGGTAGACCTTTTCTTAACACCGTAGGTGCTGTTATTGATTGCAATAAAGGGAAGGTTACCTTCAATGTGAATGATAAAGAACACACGGTATATTTTCCAAAGAAGACCGACAGGAGGCATGGCCTCAACTCTATAGAGAATATCGACACCGTGAAGATTGGAGAATGGGACTGTCCACTACATGTGCCTCACAAATACAAAACTATCATGGTGGGGACAATGTCCATCAAAGTAAAGGTTCAGTGATTACTTCGTAAGAGGTGAGACTTTTTGCTCTATATATCGCCTGTTTGTTGGTAAGACTTGATCAACCTTACTAGTAAACATGTTTTATATAGATAAAAAGTTGAGCTTGTTATGTTTTCATTTGTTTTTAGTTTTTGTCCTACTTGTTGTACCAAGTATTTATGTTTTGAAGCTTCACAATACTACTCACTGCTTCAAGTTTTCAGAGAGTTTCGCAGCTTTTTGAACTTCGAAAAAATTTCAACAGTGAAGTTTTCAGAAAAATTCCAGAAAAATAAAAATAAAAATTTCCACGTCGGGAGTGACCCAGAGGGACCTGGGGCCAGCCAGGGGGACCCACCAGTGGCCCAGGCGGCCAGCTGGCGCGGCCTGCCCCCTGGCCGCGCCCACAGGGTGCCTGGGGCCCACAGGGCCCCCCTCCAGGTATGTCTTCTTCCTCCCTCTCTCTTTTTCTCCAAAAACGCGAGTTCTGCACTTGTTCTTGTGTTCTTGCTGTTCTTGGAGGCGATTCTTCGATCTCTCTCTACAGCCCACCATTTGAGCTGAGATTTTGAACAAATACTCCCTGGTATGTGACTCCTCCACCCCTCCAATTAGATTTCTGATTGGTGGCTTCATTTGTGAGTATTTAGTAGTTCTTGGTGCTGTATAGATGAGCTTGCATGCATGAGTAGAAAGTTATTTTCCAAGTTTTGATGCAAGTTTATGCCTTGGGCAAGTGAGTTGAGTAGTTTGCCTTAACTCACCTTGTTTTAATCCTCGTTTTTTGTAAATTGCCAAAAATTTCAGAAATGAGTTTGTTAGGAAGGGCAAAAGGGTGGCTTGAGAAGAGGAGGCCCGCACACTCCGATCGAGTTACTAGAGCCGCAGCTTCACCCTCGACTGCTAGGGTGAGCTATAATGAAGATCATGTGCCCCTGGAGTTGTTGGAAGACACAAGTCCAGCACGTGCTATGACGTTTCCATGTGATGAATTCCTTGAAGCTGCGGGAATCAAGGATGAGTTTTATAATCTTTGTGCTAATGCAGGTCTGACACGGCTCGTCACGTGCCGTGTTACTCAGTATCAAAAACTCACCTCCAGTTTCATTAACAGTTTTAGATATAATCCTGATTCAGGTGCTATTGAGTTTAAAATTTACAATGATCTTATCACCATGCCTTTGGGAAAGTTTTGTGAAATAATAGTTGTGCCAAACGTTGGGAGGACGGCTAGGATGGCCACTCAGCCCTCCGAGCTGAAAACCGTCATCAACTCTCTCTGCAGCATGGGTACGAGGGATATTCATCGGTCGAAGATCTCCAGCATCTTATTTCCTCACCTCAGGTATTTTGCATATTATGTTGCTAGAGGGGTGTTAGCTCGTGACAACACGAGCAACATTTCTGCTCCGGATATTGCTATCCTGGCAGCAGCCCTCTCACGGAGGTCTGATTATAATCCGGGTGCCTTAATTGCTCGACGCCTTGCTATGAACGGTAACAAGGGAGACTTATATGGTGGCGTTTATGCCACACTTATCTTAGAACATCTTGGAGGCACCCCACACCCTGATGATAATCCTTTTACTTATTTAAGCTTTGATCTTGCTGCTATGAAAAGGCATAAATTTGTTACTATGGCTTCTGAGCTGGATAATCTTGTTTATATCTTGTGTTTCGGAACTGCCGCGGAACGCGAGATCCGCCTACCTGCACCTCTTTTGTTTGATTTTTCTCGCAGGAACGGATGGTCCTTTGATGTTGTCCAGTTCGAGAGTTCATGGCCCAGTATCAGTTTCATAACCCCATGGAGGGGGTTGTGCCCGACGAGGAGGAGCACGGTGAGTTACCACCTTTTCAGGAAGAAACCGCCACCGAGTTTGGTGAAGGGTCTTCCTCTGCTTGGCGTACGGACCCTTCCTCGTGGGAGACTCCGAGGAGTTCGGTATACGCGCCGGCATCCTTCTACGACCCTTGGACTCACCACTGTTCCCCCGGAGCAGGAGGCTCCTGGGGGCAGTAGCTGCTACCAACTTAGGCCAAAAGCCTAAGCTTGGGGGAGTACGTGCCCCTCTCGCTTTTCCATTGTATTATCCATTTTATTCGCTTTGATCTTTTCGAAGTTTTTGCCCGTTCTTCTTTATTTCTCTCTTTGCAAAAACAACAAAAAGATTTTCTCTTTCTTTTGCTTTCGTTCAACCTTTGAAATAATCCAAAAAGATTTCCTTTCTCTCTTTAGTTTGCTTTGTTTTCAGAGTTCAGCTCGAGTCCGTGATGGCATTTAATTATATTTCCTACGTTCGATCGTGCAAGTGACGAGGCAATAATGACGAAGATCGACTGAAGGGAAGCAACAAGGAAGACCGGTATGAACTCTTCTTGTTTCTACTTTTGTACATATGCCTGTACTTATGATCTAGAGACCAGCTTGTAGCGACATAGTGCTATGTTTACAATGCTCTTCCAGTAGTTCATGCTTTCCTTGTGGCTAGTCTCTAATAGCTAGAGTATATAATGTGTTATTGAAATGATTTACATGCATTGCACTGTTCATAGTCTGGTATACTAAGGTGGTATTTCCCTTTAGAGAATTTTTGGATTGACTTGGCACATGTTTAAGACTATAAAGTCTGCTCTGCCTTGATGATCTTTGAGTTTCAGAATAGTTATATCACTTTCATGCCCGATTCAATGTTGCTTTGTCGCTCTGCATGATTATGACCGTTATTGCTCTCTAGTTGGTCGCTTCCCAGTCTTTTGCTAAACCTCCACTTGTACTAAGCGGACTGACTGCTTGTGCATCCAAAATCCTTAAAACCTGTTATGCCATATGAGTCCACCATACCTTCCTATACATGGTATTTACCTGCCATTCCTAACGAAGACTTTCGTGTACCATCTCGAAATTAATCAAAAGCATTTCTCTTTTTGTGCCTCTGTTTTAGCTCATGAGGAAGTAGTAGTTAATTCATGATCTTTTTAAGTTGGACAAGTTTCACCCCGGGATTGCATGTCTAATGTGCAAACCCATAATACGAGAAGGAACTGGCATAGAGTGCGCCCAGCTCATAAAAGATAATACAACAAACAAACCCTCCTTCACGCTTTGTTCATGAGAAATCAGAAAACTTTGGCAGTGATAAACAAAGGAGATTAAGAGGATGTGATCGTCCTCATGCGGGAGCCGTTCCTCGAAACTTGTCCAGCTCAAGAAGTGATTGAGTTATCTGCTAGCATTCGTTGACGAAATATGCACCTCTCAAAAACGTTTTTACCTCTGTCTTTAAAACCAAGAGCTCTGGTACATGTTTAGTTTTTGTTTCCGACCACGGGTTTTCAACCTTGCCAACAAAAGCCACGGTTCGAGAGTCTCCACCTTCTTTCTTCAAAGCACCAACTAGGAGAGCATAATTGTCATTCTGAGTGTAATGTGCATTGTCCCAAAGTATTACATTGTCTTCTGCATGCTTGTGATATGATTTATTCTGAAATTCTTAGTTCTAGTCTCCTCTAAAACTCTGGAGGAGTTTCTGCATTTATGTTTTGCTTCACTCATGGAGGCTAGCGAGATACCACCCTAATATGCTCAAGCTATGTGCAATGTAATCTTGTCTTGATTTTCAGTAGTATATTATTATTTTTAGGTATTTGTGATTGGTCACTTGAAAGAAGGATTGCTCCGTGCATTGTCCTCATAGTACTGTTTCAATACTTCCTAGACTCTTTTCGTAGTACATGCTTATATACATCTAATGAAACAAAAGAGTTTGTCAAAGTTTTCTTTGTCGCGTCCAGTTCATTGAACTGAATTGCTTGAGGACAAGCAATATGCTAAGCTTGGGGGAGTTGATACGTCTCAAACGTATCTACTTTTCCAAACACTTTTGATATTGTTTTGACCTCATTCTTGCATGATTTGAACTAAACTAACCCGGACTGACGTTGTTTTCAGCAGAGCTGCCTGTATGGTTTTATTGTGTGCAGGAAAACGGATTTTTAGGTATCTCAGAAAAATTCACGAAAAATCACAGAAAATCCACGCACACGAAGGAACCCGAAACCAGAAGAGGGGCCAGAGGAGGGCCCAGGCGCCCTGGTGGCGCGGCCCAGCCCCTAGCCACGCCGGGGGGTCGCCTGGGTGGGCCCCACCTCCCCTGGTGCCCTATTTCGACTCGTATTTTAGCTCGTGATGGAGAAACCCTAGATCAGAAGTTCTTTTCGCAGTTTTCGTCACGGAGCCGCCGCCACCCTCTGTTCTTCTTCGGGAGGGCTAATCTGGAGGCTGAATTGGCCTCCGGAGAGGGGAGATCGTCGCCATCGTCATCATCATCACCACTCCATCATCCCTCCATGACTTCTCCTTCCATGTGTGAGTAATCCCCTGCTGTAGGCGAAGGGGATGGTAGGGATTGGATGAGTTAGATCATGTAATAGTTTGTCAGATCGTTGGGGGCATGTTGCCTATCATCTACTATGGTGTTTATCATCTTTGCTTCAACTTGTTATGCTTAATGCTTGTCACTTAGGGCCCGAGTGCCATGATTTCAGATCTGAACCATATGTGTTTGCATGAATATATTTGTGTTCTTGATCCTATCTATGAGTTGTTTGCACCTATTACGGTTCGGAACCGGCGATCCCAAAAGTGACAGCTTGGGACACCAAAGGGGATGGTCCGTAGTTTGAGGATTACATGTATCCATTGAGTTCATTGCTTTGTTCCGGTGCTCTTTGACAGGAGCACCTTAATCTCCATAAGTTCCTTTTGGCCCCGTTCGTAGCAGGATGGTAGGACAAAAGATGTTGTGCAAGTTCTTATTGCAAGCACGTACAACTACCTACGGGATACATGCCTAATGTTTGATGTTTGCCTAGATGATCATTACTTTTCTGTGTGTCGTGCCCCAAGTTAGAAACATGATATATCTCATCCATGCAGCGCCCAACCATCCATCTCCCTAGCCTATAGTGTTTTAAATCCTGCTGGTTACTAGTTACTACTTTTGCCATTTACTCTTGCTATTTACTTTTGTTGTTTACTTTTACTATCATTATCATCACTATCATATCACTGTTACCACTTATCTTTTGTTGCAAGTAAGTATATTTCAGGTGCGGTTGAATTGACAACTCAACTGTCAAAGTTTATAAATACTCTTTGGCTCCCCGTGTGTCGAATCAATAAATTGGGTTATTCTTACCCGCGAAGACTATCTCGATCCCTTACGGTTGAGGGTTATCACTCTATTAAGAGAAACTATGTTAAAACTGCTTTGTGTAATCTTGGAGCCGGTGTTAGTGTTATGCCTCTCTCTTTATATCGTAGACTAGACTTGAGTAAGTTGACACCTACTGAAATATCTTTGCAAATGGCTGATAAATCAATTGCTATACCTGTTGGTATTTGTGAGGATGTGCCTGTTGTAGTTGCAAATGTTACTATTCTAACGGACTTTGTTATACTTGATATTCCCGAGGATGATAGTATGTCTATTATTCTTGGAAGACCTTTTTTTAATACTGCAGGGGCTGTTATTGATTGCAACAAAGGCAATGTTACTTTTCATGTCAATGGTAATGAGCATACGATACACTTTCCGAGGAAACAACCTCAGGTTCATAGTATCAATTATATTGGAAAAACTTCAACTATCACTATTGGAGGTTTTGAGTTTCCTATTCCTACTATCAAGAAGGCATATGACATTCTTATTGTTGGGGACATACATATCCCGATTGAGGTAACATAGTGTTATTTGAAAATTCTCTGGTTTCATGTTACTCGGAAAGAGTTTATTAACAAGACCCGATCAACCTTGTTAATGGATTCCTTTTGATGAACATGGGATAGGTGAATCTAGATAGCACAAACCTTCTGTACCCTTCTTTCACTTTCTGTTAGTTAGGTTAAATAAAAGAAAAATAGAATTATCTGTCTGTTTCCAGACTTATCCATGCAATAAAAAATATCCCGAAAATAAAAATTCTCCAAATGCCATGAAAATGAAATATGATTTTTTCTAGAACATTTAAGAAAATATGGCACTGAACACACAGCGAGGGGAGCCAGCACGTGGCCTCGAGGGCACAGGGCGCGCCCCCTTCACAGGGCACGCCCCCTGCCTCGAGGGCCCCACGTGGCCCCCCTCCACTTATCCTTTCACCCATACTCTTCTTCTTCCTCCCAAAAAAATCCCCAACCAGCTCAAACCCGAGTTCTAGCTCGTTTTGCTACCATTTTCGATCTCCTTGCTTAAAGCACCATTCACCAAGCTGTTTGAGGAGATTGTTCCTTGGTATGTGACTCCTCCATTGGTCCAATTAGTTTTTGTTCTAGTGCTTTATTTGTTGCAAATTTGTGCTACTGTGGTGACCTTGTTCTTGAGCTTGCATGTCAAATTTTCTTGGTCCCAAGTAGTTCTAATGCATGATATGGTGTCTAGGCACTTATAGGAGTTGTTGCTATCAATCTTGTTGAGTTTGGTTAACTTTTATTTGTGAGTTACTAAAAATTTCAAAAAAAACAGAAAAGGAAAATGTTAAAAAGAATATTGAGGGGCTCTTCTAGCAAGAGCTCAGAGGAGAAGAAGAAAGAAGAAAATAAGAAGCCCAAATAACATCTTTCTCGCATGGCAGAAGTTCGACCGTGCGAGTGGCCTTGTAATAATTTCATGATGTCCGCCGGTATTTACGAAGATTTTATTGGATGGCGAATAATGCAGGCCTCGCCGACTTCCTCAACGACCAAAAAGAGCAGTATCTCTTACTCACCAATATTTTTACGCAAAGCTTTCATTTTCATTCTAGGAAAACACCACCTACGGTGGAGTTTCGTCTATATGATGTGGTTAAGGAGATATCATTGTTAGATTTTTGTGAAATATGCAAAGTACCCTTTGAAGGTATACTAGATGAACCACGTCATGAAGACGTCAAAGGGTTTATTGATATGATAGCCGTAGGTGAAACTAGACAAGTTTCAGGGGCAAGAATCGCCAGTATACACTTCTCTGTTCTGCGCTACTTTGCTTTATTTGCTAGTAGGTGTTTAATTGGTCGCGGGAACAGTGGAAATCTTAGTGCCCCTGATATTATCATTTTACGCCATGCTTTGTTTCGCGACACAACTTTTAGCTCGGGCGCCGTCGTTGCCAAACGATTGAGTCTGAACCGCTCAAATGGGCCCGTCTTTGGAGGCATCTTTGCTTCTCGCCTTGCTGAACATTTTAATACACCTATTAGGCATCATGAGAAGGAAGAAAAATTGTTTGCCCCTGTTTATCTAGACTACAAGAGTATGGTAGCTCATGACTTTATTGTTAAAGACAAAAATATGCAGCTACTTTATAAATTGAGGTTTGATGAAATATACTGTGAAATTGTTACCTTGCCTGCACCATCTCTGTTTGATCTGTCCACAGGAAAGTACCTCATTACATCAGATGCCTTCTACCAATACCAAGGCCATGCACAAGCTTCAGAGCCTGAGCCAGAACCGCCATTTGATCCTTCCCGTCAATCTGTTTATGGGTGGGATCTGGACGAGCTTGCCAACCAATGGCATCCAGAGGACACATCTCAGTACACTGGAGGGAGTGGCTTCGATCCGTGGCCATAGACCAACTTAGGCCAAAAGCCTAAGCTTGGGGGAGTATGTGTTTCTCACCGACTTACATTCATGTTCACACACTTATTCTAGTTGTCGGTGCTCACACTCTTTCACTGTACTATCCATGCTTAGTTTCAATTTCTTTTTCTTAGTCTTTTTCTTGTGTCCTAGAAAAACCCAGAAAAACAAAAAAATATTAGTTGCAGCTTCTAGCTAGTTTACTTTCCTTGCTTGTAGTAGTAACTAAAAATGAAAACCCAAAAAAAATTCCCATTCTTCTTTTGTTTGTTGGGAGCTTTCCCGTGTAAATAGTTTCTTTTCTGTTCTTTAGGGGTTAAGAGTACAAGACCATGATTAAAATGCTTAGTGGCTCTCATATGCGCTGTTGTTGATTTAATCTTGAGCCATATTACCTCGTCTTCTCTCTTGTATCAAATGTCTGCAAATTCCAGCTTAATCCAATGCATGTGCACTATTATTATTATCCGCACCGTTCGGTCGTGCAAGTGAAAGGCAATAAGGATGATATATGATGAACTAATTGAGAAGAGAAAAGATGGTATGAACTCGACCTCTCTTGTTTTTGTAAATATGATTGCTCGTCGTTCTTAATTCAGCTTGTTATGAATTAAACATGTTTGCAATGACAATTAGAGATCATATCTGCTTATGCCATGCTTAATTAGTTGAGAGTCTATAATGGTCTATCTTGCGTGCCAACATTATATTAAAATGGTTGTGATGTGGTATGATCGGTGGTATCCTCCTCTGAACGATTTAAGTGATCTGACTTGGCACATGTTCACGCATGTAGTTGAAACAAATCAACATAGCCTTTACGATATTTATGTTCATGGTGATTTATATCCTACTCATGCTTGCATTCATTGTTGATTAATTTTAATGCATGTTCATGACCGTTGTTGCTCTCTAGCTGGTCGCTTCCCAGTCTCCTTCTAGCCTTCACCTGTATTAAGTGGGACTACTGCTTGTGCATCCACTTCCATAAACCCCAAAGTTATTCCATATGAGTCCACTATACCTTCCTATATGCGGTATTTACCTGCCGTTCCAAGTAGATTTTGTATGTGCCAAACTCTAAACCTTCAAATGAAATTCTGTTTTGTATGCTCGAACAGCTCATGTATCAACTAGGGCTGTCTATATCTTCCATGCTAGGTGGGTTATTCTCACGATGAGTGAACCCCGCTCATCATTCACGAGAAAATGGCTGGTAACCGGGATGCCCCGTCCCATGCTCAAAATCATAATAATTAAACAAAACTCCCCCAGGGATGTTGCTTGTTTGGACGGTAACCCGTGGATTCGGCTGGCCGTGGAGTGTGCTTGTTGGTGGTTGGGGGAGTATAAACTTTTACCATTCTGTTTGGGAACTGCCTATAATATGCATAGCATTCAAGATATCGAGATTCTTGGTTGTTATGTTGACAATGAAAGTATACCGCTCAAAATGTTATTCAATCTCTATTTAAAACTCGAGCTCTGGCACCTCTACAAATCCCTGCTTCCCTCTGCGAAGGGCCTATCTATTTACTTTTATGCAGAGTCATCATCCTCTTATCAAAGAGCACCAGTAGGAGAGCACCTCTGTCGTTGCATGTATTACTATTAATTTGCATTGAGTATGATCATGACTGGATCTCTTTTATCATGAATTAAATTGTCTAGCATGTCCTTGATCTTTAAAGGTGCTCTACATTTATGTTTTGCGGTCTCAGAAAGGGCTAGCGAGATACCATCCTGTTATATCATATCATGATTGTTTTGAGAAGTGTTGTCATCCGAGGTTTATTATTATTACTCGCTAGTTGATTATGCCATTGATGTGAGTAGTCTTGAGACCTGAAAGTTATTGCGAATGTGGTTAGTTCATGATCTTGTTGAAAACCTGAATGCTAGCTTACATATTTACAACAACAAGAGCAAACAGAGTTTGTCAAAGTTTTTCTTTATCACTTTCAGTTTATCAACTGAATTGCTTGAGGACAAGCAAAGGTTTAAGCTTGGGGGAGTTGATACGTCTCCAATGTATCTACTTTTCCAAACACTTTTGCCCTTGTTTTGGACTCTAACTTGCATAATTTGAATGGAACTAACCCGGACTGATGATGTTTTCAGTAGAACTGCCATGGTGTTGTTTTTGTGCATAAATAAAAAGTTCTCGGAATCGCCTGAAAATCAACGAAGATTTATTTCCAAAAATATAAAAAATATCTGTCATAAGATCCACACCTGGGGGCCCACGGGCTGTCCTCGAGGGTGGGGGGCGCGCCCCCCTTCCCAGGGCGCGCCCCCTGCCTCGAGGGCACCCCGATGCCCCACCGACGTATCCCCAGGTCCTGTATATTCCGTTTTGTGGAGAAAAAAATCAAGGAGAAAGAATTATTGCGTTTTACGAGACGGCACCGCCGCCAAGCCCTAATCTCTCTCGGGAGGGCTGAACTGGAGTCCGTTCGGGGCTCCGGAGAGTGGAGATCGTCTCCATCGTCATCATCAACCTTCCTCCATCACCAATTCCATGATGCTCACCGCCGTGTGTGAGTAATTCCATCGTAGGCTTGCTGGACGGTGATGGGTTGGATGGGATTTATCATGTAATCGAGTTAGTTTTGTTAGGGTTTGATCCCTAGTATCCACTATGTTCTGAGATTGATGTTGCTATGACTTTGCTATGCCTAATGCTTGTCACTAGGTCCCGAGTGCCATGATTTCAGATCTGAACCTATTATGTTTTCATGAATATATGTGTGTTCTTGATCCTATCTTGCAAGTCTATAGTCACCTACTATGTGTTATGATTCGGCAACCCCGAAATGACAATAATCGGGACCACTCCCGGTGATGACCATAGTTTGAGGAGTTCATGTATTCACTATGTGTTAATGCTTTGGTCCGGTACTCTATTAAAAGGAGGCCTTAATATCCCTTAGTTTCCAATAGGACCCCGCTGCCACGGGAGGGTAGGACAAAAGATGTCATGCAAGTTCTTTTCCATAAGCACGTGTGACTATATTCGAAATACATGCCTACATTGCATTGATGAACTGGAGCTAGTTCTGTGTCACCCTAGGTTATAACTGAAGGAAATATGCCCTAGAGGCAATAATAAAGATGTTATTTGTATTTCCTTATATCATGATAAATGTCTTTTATTCATGCTAGAATTGTATTAACCGGAAACTTAGTACATGTGTGGATACATAGACAAAACAGTATGTCCCTAGTATGCCTCTACTAGACTAGCTCATTGATCAAAGATGGTTATGTTTCCTAGCCATAGACATGAGTTGTCATTTGATCAACGGGATCACATCATTAGGAGAATGATGTGATGGACAAGACCCATCCGTTAGCATAGCACTATGATCGTTTAGTTTTTCTGCTATTGCTTTCTTCATGACTTATACATGTTCCTATGACTATGAGATTATGCAACTCCCGAATACCGTAGGAACACCTTGTGTGCTATCAAACGTCACAACGTAACTGGGTGATCATAAAGATGCTCTACAGGTGTCTCCGAAAGTATTCGTGGTGTTGGCATAGATCAAGATTAGGATTTGTCACTCCGAGTGTCGGAGAGGTATCTCTGGGCCCTCTCGGTAACACACATCACAATAAGCCTTGCAAGCAAAAGACTAATGAGTTAGTCACGATATGATGTGTTACGGAACGAGTAAAGAGACTTGCCGGTAACGAGATTGAACTAGGTATAGAGATACCGACGATCGAATCTCGGGCAAGTAACATACCGTTGACAAAAGGAACAACGTATGTTGTTATGCGGTTCTGACCGATAAAAGATCATCGTAGAATATGTAGGAGCCAATATGAACATCCAGTTTCCTCTATTGGTTATTGACCGGAGATGAGTCTCGGTCATGTCTACATAGTTCTCGAACCCGTAGGGTCCGCACGCTTAACGTTTGATGACGATCGGTATTATAAGTTTATGAGTATTGATGTACCGAAGGTAGTTCGGAGTCCCGGATGAGATCACGGACATGACGAGGAGTCTCGGAATGTCCGAGACATAAAGATTGATATATTGGACGACTATATTCGGACACCGGAAGTATACCGGAAAAGTTTCGGATTTAACGGGATTGCCGGAGGGGGTTACCGGAACCCCCTACGAGGGGGGATGGTCCATAGTGGGCCTTAAGGGAAAGAGAGAGGCAGCCCATAGGGCTGGCCGGCGCCCCACCTAGGGTTCCTAGTTGGACTAGGATTGGGGGGGGGCGCCACCTCTCCTTTTTCCTTTCCCTCTCTTCCTTCTTTTGGTGATTCCTACTAGGAATAGGATTGCAATCCTATTCCTAGTAGGAGTGCAACTCTGGCCGCACCAAACAAGGGCCGGCCAGCCTCCCCCCTTGCTCCTTTATATACGGGGGCAGGGGGGCACCCAAAGACACACAAGTTGAATTGTTCCAGCCGTGTGCGGTGCCCCCCTCCACAGAAACACACCTCGGTCATACCGTCGCGGTGCTTAGGCGAAGCCCTGCGGCGGTGAATACATCATATCCGTCACCACGCCGTCGTGCTGACGAAACTCTCCCGTGAAGCTCAACTGGATCAAGAGCTCGTGGGACGTCATCAAGCTGAACATGTGCTGAACGCGGAGGTGCCGTACGTTCGGTGCTTGATCGGTTGAATCGCGAAGAAGTTCGACTACATCAACCGCGTCACTTGACGCTTCCGCTTCCGGTCTACGAGGGTATGTAGACACACTCTTCCCTCTCGTTGCTATGCATCTGGTAGATAGATCTTGCGTGATCGTAGGAAAATTTTAAAATACTACGTTCCCCAACAGTGGCATCATGAGCCAGGTCTATGCGTAGATGATATGCACGAGTAGAACACAATGAGTTGTGGGCGATACTAGTCATACTTCTTACCAGCATGTCATACTTTGCTTCGGCGGTATTGTGAGATGAAGCGGCCCGGACCAACATTACGCGTACGCTTACGCGAGACTGGTTTCACCGTTACGAGCACTCGTTGCTTCAAGGTGACTGGCGGGTGTCTGTCTCTCTCACTTTAGCTGAATCAAGTGTGGCTACGCCCGGTCCTTGTGAAGGTTAAAACAGCACATACTTGACGAAACATCGTTGTGGTTTTGTATGCGTAGGTAAGAACGGTTCTTGCTAAGCCCGTAGCAGCCACGTAAAACTTGCAACAACAAAGTAGAGGACGTCTAACTTGTTTTTGCAGGGCATGTTGTGATGTGATATGGTCAAGACATGATGAGTTATACGGTTTTGTATGAGATGATCATGTTTTGTAAAGTTATCGGCAACTGGCAGGAGCCATATGGTTGTCGCTTTATTGTATGAAATGCAATCGCCATGTAATTGCTTTACTTTATCACTAAACGGTAGCGATAGTCGTAGAAGCAATAGTTGGCGAGACGACAACGATGCTACGATGGAAATCATGGTGTCGCGCCGGTGACGAAGGTGATCATAACGGTGCTTTGAAGATGGAGATCAAAACCACAAGATGATGAAGGCCATATCATGTCACATATTTTGATTGCATGTGATGTTTATCTTATTATGCTTCTTATTTTGCTTAGAACGACGGTAGCATTATAAGATGATCCCTTGCTAAATTTCAAGGTATAAGTGTTCTCCCTGAGTATGCACCATTGCGAAAGTTCGTCGTGCCGAGACACCACGTGATGATCGGGTGTGATAAGCTCTACGTTCAAATACAACGGGTGTAAGCCAGTTTTGCACACGCACAATACTCGGGTTAAACTTGACGAGCCTAGCATATGCAGATATGGCCTCGGAACACTGGAGACCGAAAGGTCGAGCGTGAATCATATAGTAGATATGATCAACATAAGATGTTCACCATTGAAACTACTCCATCTCACATGATGATCGGACATGGTTTAGTTGATTTGGATCACGTGATCATTTAGATGACCGGAGGGATGTCTATCTAAGTGGGAGTTCTTTAATTAATATGATTAAATTGAACTTTAATTTATCATGAACTTAGTCCTGATAGTTATTGCATATCTATGTTATTGTAGATCAATGGCCCGTGCTACCGTTCCTTTGAATTTTAATGCATTCCTAGAGAAAGCTAAGTTGAAAGATGATGGTAGCAATTACATGGACTGGGTCCGTAACCTGAGGATTATCCTCATTGCTGCACAGAAAAATTATGTCCTTGAAGCACCGCTAGGTGACAAGCCCCCTCCCGCTAATGTAGACGCTTTGAACGTCTGGCAATCGCGGTCTGATGACTACACGATAGTTCAATGTGCCATGCTTTACGGCTTAGAACCGGGACTTCAACGACGTTTTGAACGTCATGGACCATATGAGATGTTCCAAGAGTTGAAGTTAATATTTCAAGCAAATGCCCGAATTGAGAAATATGAGATTTCCAATAAGTTCTACAGCTGCAAAATGGAGGAGAATAGTTCTATCAGTGAACACTTGCTCAGAATGTCTGGGTACTACAATCATATGACTCAACTTGGTTGCAAAGTTGACGAGGATAGTGTTATTGATAGAGTTCTTCAATCACTGCCACCAAGCTATAAAGGCTTTGTGATGAACTATAATATGCAAGGGATGCAAAAGACAATTCCCGAGCTCTTCACTATGCTCAAGGCTGCGGAGGTAGAAATCAAGAAGGAGCATCAAGTGTTGATGGTTAACAAGACCACTGGTTTCAAGAAAAAGGGCAAGGGAAAGAAGGGAAACTTAAAAAAGAATAGCAAGACAGTTTCTACTTCCACGAAGAAACCCAAATCTGGAGCCAAGCCTGAAACTGAGTGCTTCTACTGCAAGGGGACCGGACACTGGAAGCGGAACTGCCCCAAGTTTTTGGCGGATAAGAAGGATGGCAAGGTGAACAAAGGTATATGTGATATACATGTTATTGATGTGTACCTTACTAATGCTCGTAGTAGTACCTGGGTATTTGATACCGGTTCGGTTGCTAATATTTGTAACTCGAAACAGGGACTACGAATTAAATGAAGATTAGCTAAGGACGAGGTGACGATGCGCGTGGGAAATGGTTCCAAAGTCGATGTGATCGCCGTCGGCACGCTACCTCTACATCTACCTTCGGGATTAGTATTAGACCTAAATAATTGTTATTTGGTGCCAGCGTTGAGCATGAACATTATATCTGGATCTTGTTTGTTGCGAGACGGTTATTCATTCAAATCAAAGAATAATGGTTGTTCTATTTTTATGAATAATATCTTTTATGGTCATGCACCCTTAAAGAGTGGTCTATTCTTATTGGATCTCGATTGTAGTGATACACATATTCATAATATTGAAACCAAAAGATGCAAGGTTAATAATGATAGTGCAACTTATTTGTGGCACTGCCGTTTGGGTCATATTGGTGTAAAACGCATGAAGAAACTCCATAATAATGGACTTTTGGAATCACTTGATTATGAATCACTTGGTGCTTGCGAACCATGCCTCATGGGCAAGATGACTAAAACTCCGTTCTCCGGAACTATGGAGCGAGCAACAGATTTGTTGGAAATCATACATACTGATGTATGTGGACCAATGAGTGTTGAAGCTCGCGGCGGGTATCGTTATTTTCTGACCTTCACTGATGATTTGAGCAGATATGGGTATATCTACTTAATGAAGCACAAGTCTGAAACATTTGAAAAGTTCAAAGAATTTCAGAGTGAAGTAGAGAATCATCGTAACAAGAAAATAAAGTTTCTACTATCTGATCGTGGAGGAGAATATTTGAGTTACGAGTTTGGTCTTCATTTGAAACAATGTGGAATAGTTTCACAACTCACGCCACCCGGAACACCACAGCGTAATGGTGTGTCTGAATGTCGTAACCGTACTTTATTAGATATGGTACGATCTATGATGTCTCTTACCGATTTACCACTATCGTTTTGGGGTTATGCTTTAGAGACAGCTGCATTCACGTTAAATAGGGCACCATCTAAATCCGTTGATATGACACCTTATGAACTATGGTTTAGCAAGAAACCAAAGTTGTCGTTTCTTAAAGTTTGGGGCTGCGATGCTTATGTGAAAAAGCTTCAACCTGATAAGCTCGAACCCAAGTCGGAGAAATGTGTCTTCATAGGATACCCAAAAGAAACTGTTGGGTACACCTTCTATCACAGATCCGAAGGCAAGATATGCGTTGCTAAGAATGGATCCTTTCTAGAGAAAGAGTTTTTTTTCGAAAGAAGTGAGTGGGAGGAAAGTAGAACTTGATGAGGTAATTGTACCTTCTCCCGGATTGGAAAGTAGTACATCACAGAAAATTGTTCCAGTGATTCCTACACCAATCAGTGAGGAAGTTAATGATAATGATCATGAAACTTCGGATCAAGTTTCTGCTGAACGTCGTAGATCAACCAGAGTACGTTCCGCACCAGAGTGGTACGGCAACCCAGTTCTGGAAATCATGTTACTAGACCATGATGAACCTACGAACTATGAGGAAGCGATGATGAGCCCAGATTCCGCAAAATGGCTTGAAGCCATGAAATCTGAGATGGGATCCATGTATGAGAACAAAGTGTGGACTTTGGTTGACTTGCCCGATGATCGGCAGGCCATCGAAAATAAATGGATCTTCAAGAGGAAGACCGACGCAGACGGTAATGTTACTGTTTACAAAGCTCGACTTGTTGCGAAAGGGTTTCGACAAGTTCAAGGAGTTGACTACGATGAGACTTTCTCACCTGTAGCGATGCTTAAGTCTGTCCAAATCATGTTAGCAATTGCCGCATTTTATGATTATGAAATCTGGCAAATGGATGTCAAAACTGCATTCCTGAATGGATATCTCAAAGAAGAGTTGTATATGATGCAACCAGAAGGTTTTGTCGATCCAAAAGATGCTAACAAAGTATGCAAGCTCCAGCGATCCATCTATGGACTGGTGCAAGCATCTCGGAGTTGGAATATACGCTTTGATGAGGTGATCAAAGCATATGGTTTTATACAGACTTTTGGAGAAGCCTGTATTTACAAGAAAGTGAGTGGGAGCTCTGTAGCATTTCTAATATTATATGTGGATGACATATTGTTGATTGGAAATGATATAGAATTTCTGGATAGCATAAAAGGATACTTGAATAAGAGTTTTTCAATGAAAGACCTCGGTGAAGCTGCTTATATATTAGGCATCAAGATCTATAGAGATAGATCAAGACGCTTAATTGGACTTTCACAAAGCACATACCTTGATAAGATTTTGAAGAAGTTCAAAATGGATCAGTCAAAGAAAGGGTTCTTGCATGTATTACAAGGTGTGAAGTTGAGTAAGACTCAATGCCCGTCCACTGCAGAAGATAGAGAGAAAATGAAAGTCATTCCCTATGCCTCAGCCATAGGATCTATCATGTATGCAATGCTGTGTACCAGACCTGATGTGTGCCTTGCTATAAGTCTAGCAGGGAGGTACCAAAGTAATCCAGGAGTGGATCACTGGACAGCGGTCAAAAACATCCTAAAGTATCTGAAAAGAACAAAGGATATGTTTCTCGTTTATGGAGGTGACAAAGAGCTCGTCGTAAACGGTTATGTCGATTCTAGCTTTGACACTGATCCGGATGACTCAAAGTCACAAACCGGATATGTATTTTTATTGAACGGTGGAGCTGTCAGTTGGTGCAGTTCCAAGCAGAGCGTCGTGGCGGGATCTACGTGTGAAGCGGAATACATAGCTGCTTCGGAAGCAGCAAATGAAGGAGTCTGGATGAAGGAGTTCATATCCGATCTAGGTATTATACCTAGTGCATCGGGTCCAATGAAAATCTTTTGTGACAACACTGGAGCCATAGCCTTGGCGAAGGAATCCAGGTTTCACAAGAGAACAAAGCACATCAAAAGACGCTTCAATTCCATCCGCGATCTAGTCAAGGAGGGAGACATAGAGATTTGCAAAATACATATGGATCTAAATGTTGCAGACCCGTTGACTAAGCCTCTTCCACGGGCAAAACATGATCAGCACCAAGACTCCATGGGTGTGAGGATCATCACTTTGTAATCTAGATTATTGACTCTAGTTCAAGTGGGAGACTGAAGGAAATATGCCCTAGAGGCAATAATAAAGATGTTATTTGTATTTCCTTATATCATGATAAATGTCTTTTATTCATGCTAGAATTGTATTAACCGGAAACTTAGTACATGTGTGGATACATAGACAAAACAGTATGTCCCTAGTATGCCTCTACTAGACTAGCTCATTGATCAAAAATGGTTATGTTTCCTAGCCATAGACATGAGTTGTCATTTGATCAACGGGATCACATCATTAGGAGAATGATGTGATGGACAAGACCCATCCGTTAGCATAGCACTATGATCGTTTAGTTTTTCTGCTATTGCTTTCTTCATGACTTATACATGTTCCTATGACTATGAGATTATGCAACTCCCGAATACCGTAGGAACACCTTGTGTGCTATCAAACGTCACAACGTAACTGGGTGATCATAAAGATGCTCTACAGGTGTCTCCGAAAGTATTCGTGGTGTTGGCATAGATCAAGATTAGGATTTGTCACTCCGAGTGTCGGAATGGTATCTCTGGGCCCTCTCGGTAACACACATCACAATAAGCCTTGCAAGCAAAAGACTAATGAGTTAGTCACGAGATGATGTGTTACGGAATGAGTAAAGAAACTTGCCGGTAACGAGATTGAACTAGGTATAGAGATACCGACGATCGAATCTCGGGCAAGTAACATACCGTTGACAAAAGGAACAACGTATGTTGTTATGCGGTTCTGACCGATAAAAGATCTTCGTAGCATATGTAGGAGCCAATATGAACATCTAAGTTCCTCTATTGGTTATTGACCGGAGATGAGTCTCGGTCATGTCTACATAGTTCTCGAACCCGTAGGGTCTGCACGCTTAACGTTTGATGACGATCGGTATTATGAGTTTATGAGTATTGATGTACCGAAGGTAGTTCGGAGTCCCGGATGAGATCATGGACATGAAGAGGAGTCTCGGAATGTCCGAGACATAAATATTGATATATTGGACGACTATATTCGGACACCGAAAGTATACCGGAAAAGTTTCGGATTTAACGGGATTGCCGGAGGGGGTTACCGGAACCCCCTACGAGGGGGGATGGTCCATAGTGGGCCTTAAGGGAAAGAGAGAGGCAGCCCATAGGGCTGGCCGGCGCCCCACCTAGGGTTCCTAGTTGGACTAGGATTGGGGGGGCGCCACCTCTCCTTTTTCCTTTCCCTCTCTTCCTTCTTTTGGTGATTCCTACTAGGAATAGGATTGCAATCCTATTCCTAGTAGGATTGCAACTCTGGCCGCACCAAACAAGGGCCGGCCAGCCTCCCCCCTTGCTCCTTTATATACGGGGGCAGGGGGGCACCCAAAGACACACAAGTTGAATTGTTCCAGCCGTGTGCGGTGCCCCCCTCCACAGAAACACACCTCGGTCATACCGTCGCGGTGCTTAGGCGAAGCCCTGCGCCAGTGAATACATCATATCCGTCACCACGCCGTCGTGCTGACGAAACTCTCCCGTGAAGCTCAACTGGATCAAGAGCTCGTGGGACGTCATCAAGCTGAACGTGTGCTGAACGCGGAGGTGCCGTACGTTCGGTGCTTGATCGGTTGAATCGCGAAGAAGTTCGACTACATCAACCGCGTCACTTGACGCTTCCGCTTCCGGTCTACGAGGGTATGTAGACACACTCTTCCCTCTCATTGCTATGCATCTGGTAGATAGATCTTGCGTGATCGTAGGAAAATTTTAAAATACTACGTTCCCCAACAATAACCTCTACATGATGAATTGCATCCAACGTAATTTCCCATCACCGATCCAATGCCTACGAGCTTTACCTATATTGCTTGCCGCTTATTTACTTTTATGTTGCTTATATCACAAAAACTACAAAAACACTATCTTTACTTTTATTGCTACTACCACCACTATCATATTATTGTGCTACTAAACTATCTTGCTGCAGATACTAAGTTTCCAGGTGTGGCTGAATTGACAACTCAGTTGCTAATACTTAAGAGTATTCTTTGGCTCCCCTTGGGTCGAATCAACAAATTTGGGTTTAATACTTTACCCTCGGAAACTGTTGCGATCCCCTACACTTGTGGGTTATCAATAGATTCCACTGAGAATTTTCCATTCTCATGGAGGTTTCATCGAAATACATCAGACCCATGTGATAAGTGCACCGAGGACAACTGGTGGAGCAGGATGTTCTATGATTGGAGTCTGGCTCCAATTAAATCTCTTCTGAATGTCACATTTGGCGGAAATGATTCCATTAATGTGGTGATAGTATCACCCTTGTGGTGCACAATATTGTATAGAGCAAGATATTATTCCCGGAGTGTGGCATTTCCTAGCCACTTGTCCTCCCATAATGTAATTTCCAAACCATCCTTAATCGAGAAGGATCCATAGCAGAAGAAATATTTCTTCATAGCCATTAGACCCGCCCAAAAGTGAGAATCCCCAGGCTTCTAGTATATTTGGGATACCGCCTTGCAAACCACATATTTCCTCCTTTGGAGGTTTTGCCATACACCTTCTTCCGCTAGTAATGTAAGCAACCATTTGCCAAGGAGGGCCCTACTCTTAACCTCAAGGTCATGAATGCCCAATCCACCTTGGTCTTTGGGACGGCAAACCACACTCCATTTAGCTAGTCAATACTTATTTCTCTCACTATCTCCTTGCCAAAAGAATCTTGATCAGAAATAATTCAATCTAAGTAAAACTCTTTTCGGCAACTAGAAGAAGGAAATCATATATAGTATCATATTACTTAGTACTGAATTTATGAGGACCAATATTCCACCCAGAGACAACAGTTTACCTTTCCAACTGCTAAGTCTTGTTTGTAGTCTCTCCTCGACGTGTTTCCAATCAACATTTGTGAGTAGCCGATAATTTATTGGTATCCCCAAATATGTGATCGGAAGCTAGCCCAACCTGCATTCGAATAATTCAACATACATGTAGGCCTCGTCTTGTGCCTCGCCAAAGCAAAACAATTCACCTTTATGAAAATTGATCTTAAGACCCCGAGAGTTGCTCGAATGTTGATAAAATTAGTTTCAGATTTCTCACTTTCTCGAGGTCATGGTCCATGAAGAGAATTGTATCGTTGGCATATTGAAGTATAGAGAGAGCACCATAAACTAGATGATTTACTACCCCATCAATTTGGCCATCAACCTTGGCACGCTTAATCATGACCGCTAGCATATCCATCACTATATTGAATAACATCGATAACGAGTCACTCTGCAATCCCTTCTTCGTTTGGAAATAGTGTCCAACATCATCATTGACCTTAATGGCAACACTACCTCGACAAATGAAGATATGGATTATAGCGTGCCACTCTGCAGAAAATCATTTTCATTCTAAGAGTCTGTTGAAGAAAGGGCCACTTGGCTCTGTCATGAGCCTTTTTCAAAGTCTATTTTAAGAACCACCGCATTCAACTTTTCCTGATGTAATTCATTGACTGGTTCATGAAGGATAACAACAACATCTAGGATGTGTTTGCCTTGCGTAAAAAGTTGTGTGTGAAGCACGTACCACATGTTCAACAACCAAATTTAGCCTAATAATCGGAGCCTTCGTGAATATTTTAAAACTAACATTAAGGAGGCAAATAGGTCTATATTGTTGTATCCTTTCAGTCTCATTAACCTTATGTAATAAAATAATCTCACCGAAGTTTACACGAAACAATTCTAGTTGGCCAGCATGTAAGTCGCTAAACAAAAGTAGGAGATCCGATTTGATGACTTCCGAGAAGTTTCGATAGAACTCGGTAGGAATACCATCCGGATCTGGGACTTTGTTGTGCTCCATTAGGAAAATCGTCTTTCTAACTTCCTCCTTGGAGTATGTGGCTTTTAGAAGGTTGTTTTACTCATTAGAGACCTGGGCTATGTCATCTGTTTAGAACGCATCCATCGAGAAGTGTCCTTCCTCTAGGGCTCCGAATAGATTTTTATAATAATTAATGATAGATTTAAGTTGCTCATGCCCCTTACTCATGCACTCATCAATTGTAGGGAGTGAATAATTTTCTTCCGGTGTGCGACTCCATGGAAATATCTAGTATTTGAATCACCTTTTAGAATAAGTTGAGAGTTAGAATGTTGGCACCATTTGAGTTCCTCTTCACGCCGCATACTAGCTATCTGTGCATTCGAATGACTCTTGATCTCGATTTCATGCTCAGATAGAGGCCAAACCTTTGCCAAAGCTTCTACTTTATCAACGATCGATGAAAGTCGAAGCTTCTTCTTTGTGAGGATACCCACAGTATGCCTAGCCCAACCACCAAGGAATTTACGTAATGCACACATTTTGGGGGGTAGGCCCGGCCACTGGTTTCTCCCACACCTCCTTGATCATGTCATGGAAGCCATCCCGAAGCAACCATCCAAGTTCGAATTTGAACTTGCGTCTATCTTGTGGTATGTGAAAACCAGTACTTAGAAGAATGGGTCCGTGGTGTGAAAGATATTGAAGGTTCCTATAAAAAAGTTATTGAAAGGGGAAAATGCCAGCCCATGAAGAATGATCGAAGGAAAAAAGTATATGTGCCCGTTGCACCTTGGCCCCCATCGCCTGTGGACCGTGCCACTTTATCTATTGACGTCTCATTCCTAGAATTTGTTGGGCTGCTCCAGATATGATACTCATGAGACATGAGGGGAGTGTTATCTTTGTTGTGCCTCAGTTTGTATTGAACTGCAAAGATGCTTTGGGAACGGAGACACATGCTCTTATGCAAGTGATGGTGTTGGCTGTTCAACATATGAACTCTTGATTCTCGTGCAAATGGATTCCTCAGAGGCACCATCTATATTATCAGGTGATGGACTAGCTCGCATAGTTTATGGACATCTCGCCGCGTAGATTAGATCTTTGATGAACCCCAAGTTTATTGTGCGGAATGTTCAACTGGAACAAAACTGAGTTGCAAATCGACTGGCAAACTATAGCCGAGAGCC
>LR738713.1:792909157-792950419 GCA_902687465.1 Secale cereale | reverse complement strand
CCCCCCCCCCCAATGTATCGAGAAACTTTTGCCTCTTGACTCTAACACTATAATTATGAAAAGAAACTTCTATTTACACAAAAATGGGATTGAAAGATACTGCAACTGGAAAACTCTCTCTCTAGTCGGAAGGAGAGAGATGAGTGCTCCTATTTGGCACATAGGGATATGCAGGGCGCACAAACGCGCACCCCGCGGTTTGGGATGACCCAAATGGGGCTGTTTTTCTTCGTCCGTTTTTGTTTTTGTTTGTTTTATTATTCTTGCCCTATTTTCTTAAAAAAAAAACTTTTAATAAAATTCGAAAAATGCTCAAGCTTCTGAAAATGTTTGCAAATACAAAAAAATGAATTTAAAAGGTGATGTGATATTGAAGAAAAATCATGGATTTTAATATTCCTGATTACAAAAATGTCCACGGATTTGAAAAATATTATGAATTTCAATAATTGTTTCCGGATTTGAAAAAGTGATAATGAATTCAAAAATTGTTACTGAATTTAATACAATTTTCCAAATTTAAAAAATAATATATTAAAAATATTCATGAATTTAAAAAAATGTTCATGACTTACAAATTGTTCTTGTTTGTTTAAAAAATCATGTATTATAATAATTCCGTTATTCAAAAATAAATTTCGAATTTGCAAAAAAATCATATATTATAAAACAGTTATGAAATTATTGTTTTTTGGAAAATTCAGGAAAAATAAGAGTTCAGAAATATTCTAAATTTCAAAAATGAAGAAAAGAATAAAGAATAAAAATAAAAATGTAGAAAACCGGAGAAAAGTAACAGAAAAATTAGATGGAAGAAAGACACAACCGATCCCGTAAAACAGGCCGGCCATACAGCGTCGCTGCCGGGTGGGAAATTAGAAATCTCTAGTTGAACGGACACTACTGGTAGATGGGTTGGGCTTCATGTGGGCTGTTCCCAGTTTTGCTTCAATGGCATGAGTGAGTTAAAAGATTATCCTCGGAAATATCCTAAAAGAGAGTGAGTGAGAAAATTGCGGTAATTACCAAAAAAGAAATGGCTTTCAGATCGATGATAACGAAAAGTTGGCATAGTATGTAGAAGATGATTTGAGCTTTTGAAGTCCTTGGCGACACGACCTTGACAGACAAACCAGGGCCAAGAGAGATCCTCCTACCTCTGAAACTCGACCGATGGTGTTTCTTTCTTGAAAGAAATTTGGACAGATAATTTACCTAGCATGGCATACAGTCTCTTAAAATTAATAAGATGATGGTGATGATGATTCGTCACAACGTACTTACGTTGGACGACGGCCGATCGATCGCACAATCCACGGAGGGAGCTGAAGGCGCTACCACGACGACACATTCCCCATAGGCAGAGCTGTCGATAGAAAGGAGGAGAGGCCTAATTGGAATCGAAAAGGAATAAAGGAATAAAGATAGAATGCCGATGAGCCGATAGCTAGCTGCCTGATAACTAGTGTTGACCAGAACTAGCGTGTGAGTGCTGCGTACAGTCCACATGAAAGAGAGACTTATGTAAAGCCGTTCCCCGTGTTGGATCGGATATGATGTGTGTGGGTGGGTGGCGTGCATGCATGCATGTTGACTTCTTCTTCCTCTTCGCTTCCCGTCGTCTGCCTCTGCATCTGTCGTCCGGGCGGCCGGCCGGCCGCCTAAGCTTTTGCACCAAAAGCGACGCCGGATTTTTCCAGTGAGAGCTGCCCGAAAACCCCAATGCAATGGACCGGTTGACCTCTAATGATCTTAATCTCTCTCTTCCCAGGCCAGACCAGCTTTCGGTGCGCATGAACTGTAGTCGGAAAGTGTGGACGGTAACACACACAGGAGACACCACCACCTCCGTCCTAAAACAGCAGGGGGCTGTCGTGCAAAAGCCGTGACAACTCCAATCTGAAAAGAATGGCATCTTTCGTTTCAACTCATCTATCTCCTTTAGCACGGCCATCCACGGAGCACTGCTCCGCTTGGATCTGATCATACAAATTGTTTCCCTCTTTCTCCCTTCCTTCTCTTTTGGCTCAAACCAGGATCGGTCGCTGTCTCACACAGGGAGGGGCGCGGCACCCGATGCCTAATTGCTTACAGTATGATCAATGGACAATTTATTCTGAATCCCCCGCGGGACAAGTGCCCGTAACTGTGGCGTGCCCGGCATCCACAGTCTCAGTTCAGGCTTTCCTTTCAGCCGAAGCATGTGGCATCTCGCTCTGTCGCGTGCAGTGAGCATCAGTCACCATACTGTTCGTTACCAGGGACGAAGCTCTAGTATGGACACTGGGGTCAATTGACCCCAATGCCTTTCAGTATTTGAAGCTAGTACGTCCATCAAAGTTGGGTTTGACCCCAGCCCAAAAAATTAGTTGACCCCAGCCCACCAGCTAATTGTTCAATTGTTCAGTCTCAGCCCATACCATCCGTAAATTCTAGCAAAAAAAAAAGTTATCGTAGCGTCCAGCTCCAGCACACAAGGCCCAATGCATAAGACGTGGCTTAGCCTCTTAGGCTTACAGTCTTTACACACATGCACGTTGACGTTTGGTCTCCAATTTCTGTAGATATGCGCGAAGTCGTGAACAGCCAGCCGACACATGCCTCTTCGTCTCTTCGCCATCGTCAGGTCGCCGTCTCATCGCATTCGCCTATTCTTTTCCCCACCCCAACTCTCCATCCCTAATCCCCAATTTCCAACGGCGACAAACAAGGCGATCCCTAATCTCCAAGGGTGATGCCGGCCAGCCGGCCACCGCCGCCGCATAATCTTCAATCTCCCTAAGTGTTGGTTGCCCACTTGGCACATGCCCTCCTCGTCGGCAGTTCTGAAGCTGGTACGCCAATATCTTTCTCAGTTTTTCTTGGTCTCACGCACCAACAACTCATTCTCTCCGAATGGCTAATTACTCAGTTTGGGTTTATGTTTTTGCTGCAGCTAAGAGGCTAGGACTAGAAGGATATGGACAGATTCATGCTGAAACGAACGGCACCAGAGACTGATCTGGCAAGGACTTCAAGACCAGTTGGGACTAAGGCAAGATCACATATCAAATATTGGTACTACTATTCTCCTAAAAAATGGTACTACTACTATTATGATACCAATTATATCATTGGCTCATTGTATATTTTCACTCTTTATGTTGCCCTTCACCCTTGCCTACGGGCGGACTATAACACCATGATAATCTTTTAATAAAACTCCTATATTCGACGTAAAAAAATGTTACCCTTGGATGTTATTTCTATTGTGTTATAGTGGGCATATTTTTGGTTTTTCCTCTTTATATTGCTCTCAGCTTGAGTCACGTCATAGCCCGTGCTATAGTGGGCATTGGTTGACCCCAGTGACCATTTTTTCTAGCTTCGTCCCTGTTCGTTACTAGTTGTACAGTGCTAGTAAGATGCATGCACATGGTCCAGGGGCACTACAAGAATTTTGGGCCGGCCCCTGGATTAGTTTAGACCGTCAACACTAAATGGTACGTAGAATGACCTACTGTGGCTGATCTACGCACCACGGTTAGCTTTCTCTAATCTTGCCAAAAAGCATCAGATCGATTAACTACTGCTTGTTCCATCCCATCGTCTCTCCCATCAAGGCATCAACCTTATATATTAAGAGAAAAGGCAGTGCTCGATCGTGGCGCTGATCATCTGGCTGGGAAAGTAACTTTCGGATCGATCGAACATGGTTTTACCCCTGACACTCGCACGCAGCTCTCCGTGCGAGTGCGAGTGCGCGCGTGTCCGCTCCGCCCGTCCCGAGTCTCTTCTTTTGAGTACGCATGCATGCACGGCCGGCGACTAGCTCGTTGGTGAGAACGAGCGAGCGAGAGTGACTGAGTGAGTTCTCACTTCTCACACGATCCGAGAACAACTCAAACCACCTTTACCTTTTTTACCATTGCACGCAGCGGCCAGGAGACACCCAAACATGTCGCGCCAGCAGAGTAGGGTACGGAGGCATGGAGATGAGATGATCATCTGTCTATCCATCTCTCCATTCATTTCGTCGATCGACCATGGCTCCAAAGGTCTTTTTGGCCTCCTCCCCGTCTTTTAGCGCCTCGCCTCGCGGTTAATCATGGACTCTCGAGCGCGCATGTCAAAAGCTACGTACCGATCATGCCCCTTTCCATCTTGAGCGTGGTACATTACCGTGCCGGCTATAGCGAGCTAGGCGCCGTGGTTTGACCCGCGCATTACTGATTACGACGACTTGGAGATCCAAAAGGCAGTAATAACTTTCCCAAGGAGTGCAAAGTGGGGAGCTAGCTAGATGGCCGTAGCCAGCCAGGAGATGATGGATATATGGATGAGACTCTCCGGGCCAGCTTGGTTCCTAGCTAGCTGATGCTTGCCACATTTTACCATTGGTCTCTTGGGATGAGAGACTGGTTAATTATTAGGTTATTCATCTGTGTCTGTTCGTAATTACTTTGATGGAACTCTACTAGGTTCTTCCACCTTCTTGTCAATTAGTGGTCCACACAAGTGTCGGAACTATTTTTGTTGGGTTAGCCAGAGAGTGTGACCGTTAGCTAGCCTTTGCGTGTTTTATAAGTGTAGCAATTATAAAGTGAACCTTAGACGGGGAAGTGCATTGATGAATCCGGGTACATATGAACCCATTTCGAAAAACACATTTCTAAATGCTAAGAAATTCTGAAAAAGGTTGCACGGGTACTTCTTCATGTTCTATGTGCATCCATAAAGTTTTACGGAAAATAACTTTTTTTGTGGCCTGTGTAAAAAAGACAAAAAATTATGCCGTGAAACACTATTTAGAAGCATTGAGATTTATCTTTTTTGCGGAGACAAAACAAGAAGACATTTTTTACAGAACTTTGTGCCGCGCACACAGATTTGCGAACATGTATGCGTGAACTTTTAAATTTTTGATATTTTTAAAACGTGCTTAAAATGCGCTTTTTTGAAAAATGGGTGCAAATGCCCATGCATTCAGGACATGCCCACTAACCTTAGATGAGCTTGGTAAGAAGGAAAATAATAATTGTCACTACCCCCTCCTTCCCTGAATATATGCCGTATCTGATACTGAGTCAAAAAGTCAATGATTTCTAAGTTTTACCAAGCATATATATAAAACTATAAAGGCAAACAATACCAAATAAATATGAATATATTGACCATTAGATATATTTTCATAATGTATTTATTTAATATTATAGTTGTTGATATTTTCTTTCGTATATTTGATCAAACTCAGAAAGCGTTGACTTTTTGACTAAATTTATAGTCATGTATTTTGGTACAGAGGAAGTAACTAATTGCTTGGCCGTATCTTGTTTTTCTTTTTCGCCGAAAATCATGAAAAGTTTTGGTACTGAGAAGGTGACTTCATCCTACAAATCCGGCAATGTTAGTTTTGCTAATCCTTGGTCGCAAAATTAGTACTACATGGACTTTGGCCTTTCGCAAAAAAAAAAAAAAGGAACGCATGAGATCTTGTTGATTATGTCTCGGTTACTTTTATTTTTTGAGAAATTGTATTAGTCAATTTATGGGAAAAAGGATTTTAGTCAATGTTGAGGATATCGCTTATCGTTATCGTATCGGTCAGCTGTGGATTAGAAATTAATCGGGAATCATCCGATTAATCGATTTTATCGGTTGACTATTAATCGGCCATTTTTTGCAAATCCCAGGTTCTCGGCACTATAATATGCTATATTCAACACCCAAAAAATATTGGACAGAAGTGTTACCTTGATTCCTAGACTTTGAATCCTTGTATAATGACGAAAAATATAAGACAACAGTACATATTGCATAACAATGTCCACAAAACGCAAATAAAAATAGTTTTTGCAAACATACTGCTATGAATAGGCCCGGTTTATCGGTTAATTTTCGATAAATCGCTTGTCATAGCGATAAATCGGCCCAAAAGATAAGTGGTGAAGATAAGGCATAATCTTATCGATCGCCCCAAGAGTAGCGATAAATCGGATGATAAATCATTGAATCGGAAGATTTCTTGAACAGTGATTTTAGTTGACAAAAAAAATTGAGATGCAATATTTATCAAAGTAAATGTTATGAAAAAAATACACTTTGCATTTTCACCTGCAGCATGAATATATTTAGACATAAGAGAGGGAGAGAAAAAACTTCAGTCGGCCGATATGTCGATCAGCAGACCCCACCGAGTCAGTTACAGACTAAAAGAAGTGTAGCGCACTAATGGCGGGTTCTAAACACATGTCTATCGTGTGCCAACTTGGGAATTGGATTATGGAAAGGTAGAGCCCTTTGCCTAGCTACACGGGCAGTGCAACAAAGCTTGTAGGTAGGTGTGAAATGAAAGGGGAAACATAGGCAAAAGGAATGGAAGGAGATAGCTAGCCGAGAAAGAAAGGCGATGTTTGTATAAAGTGGTAATGGCCGGGCACGCAGTGATGATTAGCACTGATTAGAGAGGGAAATGAAAAGGTGGCAACCATGATTAGCAATTGATAGAGAGTGGCTAGGTGGACGGGGGGTTTGAGCATGACGGCATGATCGTCACGTGCGGAGAGAGAGAAGGGATAGACGGATGGATTGAAGAAAGGGACAGAGCGTTTGGTTGGTTGCATTGCATGTATGGGACCGGCAAAGGGAATGATGATTGCCGCTGACACAACTCGCAGCACGCGTGCTCCGGATCCTCTACGCCCTCCTCTCCTCACCCTCTCTCTGTGCCGCCTCTCTCTTCTCTCTCCCCCCGTCCTTATACTCCTCTAGTTAATTATGAAAACGTACTCGTGGTCAGTACTCTACAAGCCTGCTCGTTCATTCATGGCCACTACTTTAGTCCCACATAAGGAAGGGATTAAGGATACACATGACACATGCATGTATGTATTGTATATACACTACCCTACTTGTACGTACGTGCCATGCCGGTGCAGTGCAGCTCTTGTACTGGCATACATTCCGTGCGACAAGGGGCACATGAAATGAAGGCCGCGTGCGTGTCTAGTGTAGCTAGTACCGTAGGTATCACGTACGTACCGAACTGCAGATGAGAGCAGCAGGTTGGTTGAGTAATTGGAGCGGGACAACGGACGAGAGAGAGACGTGCCTCTCCGACTCCGTGTGTGTGCAAACTAAGGCTGGTCCCGGGGCTACACGAGGGTGAGGCTGACCCAACCCCGTAGTAGTACTTGCGCTCGCGCTCGATCTCCTTGCGGGCACGCTTGCTTTGTACACACGCGACGGACAAGTACCCGCCGTCACCACGGCGAGCTACTTGCGCCGGTGGGGTGGCCGCCGTCCATCTCTCTCCCGCAGCTTCCACGTACAGTACGTGCCTACGTGCTCTGGGTCCATGTCCATCCATCCACAGCACCGCAACCACCGCCGTACGTACGCATTTGATGGAGCTGCTGTATCTTTTTTGATGGGGCTGGATCTTGGATGGACCTGGGGTGTGGTAGAGTCAGACCGCCCCGTCTACGTACACATCGGAGGTGACAGGCTTGACGGCACCGTCGATAGGCCTTGCTAAAGGTGGATGCATGTAGGTCCTCTTAGGGTACCAAGGCTCGGGGTGAAAACTTTAGTAGTACGTCCATTCGGGCTCGATGACAATGGCCTCATCACCCTCTTGACTCTTGAGGGCATCGTCGCGGAGCCCCGGTGCCCCTCGGTTGTAGCTGGCCACCGGCTTCGGGCTTGCCTTGTCACTGACATGTAGCGTTCTCGACTCTGGTGTAGGATGGTCTCGGAGTTCTCCTATCTTATAACCAATAAATTAGTGAAACCACCGGCTAATATATTTTCAACGAATTTAATCAAATTAAGGCCCCCAGAAAATCATAAAGGCGAAACTTTGGCTTTTCTGTTAAGTGGCTCGACGTGCCAACTGGTTACCAAAAAGTTAGTGACACATCATCAGTTTAACCAATTGTCTCTGGCTTTAGTGGAAATCATGCTCCATATTGAAACATGATAGTCAAGATATCGACCAGAAAAGATGAGGGACCAAATTAATATCTCCCTCGAAAACTTGAGAGACCAAAAACAAAATACGTTGCTCATAAAATTATGACATATATGACCAGAATTTGGTCTTTTTTTTTATTGCAGTGCAACATTTTGGGAGAAAAAGAATATTTTGGTACACACCAAAATTACCGACAAAAGTTTCAACCCTAGCACGGGGAATCGCGGAAAGTCGAGTATGTGGGTAGGTGACAAAAGGGACTGCTGGATGACGAAGAGAAGAATTCATTTTTCTTAAAACACAAACAAATATTTAAAGACAATGTCAAACATTCCATGAAAGTATGATGGATTTTGACCATTATTTCAGTTAGCTTTGAATCTAGTTCAAGAATAAATTGACACATGCTGAAATGACCCCATTTTTTTCGCTCTTTCATTAAAGAAACTGGCTTTTATGAAATTCGCGTGAAAATACCCATTTGAAAAAACCTCCAAAGATAATGAATAATGTCAACTCATGGTTTTTGCAGCCATTCGGTGGTCGCACGGCATTGCTTTGTTGGGAGAGGGACGTACGGCAGTCACTGTCACAAGAGATGGGACACTTAACTGGCCCTCGTCCCTGGAAAATCAGCACGAGGATTTGATTCTAGGTTTCAGTAAGCCATGAAGTCACATCGGCATTTGGCATTTCCCTTTTTCATTTCCACTTCGAAAAGGGAATATAATTAAATACGTACACACGTGTATAAGATATTCATCGGCCGTGACGAACTCGTATTTGCCCTCTGGTTATTGTCAGTGTGCAGGGCGGCTAATTTAGAGCCTTACGTACGTGTACACAGCGACACATGGACATTCTCTGCACACAAGGATATATGTTCATCAATACACATTCCCACTGGTTCTCGTCGTGTTGTCACTTTCGTGTACATGCACGTGTTCGTCTTGCGGCCATTTTATTTCGCTCATCGTCTGCAATATAGCGGCGGCCAGCAAGCTAGCGGCGCTATCTCTCTCTCTCTATTTCTCTTTTCATCTTTCTCGCGCCCGTGTGGCGTCACCGATGGAGCCAACAGTCGATGGCGGCACGACCAGGGGAAATATCAGGTGATACCAGCTCTTACATGCTACCATGATACCAACTTCTAAAATTTAAATTTAAACATGTTAAAAAATTCTGAGAAAAATCATGGATGTTGGCAACACAAATGTCGACAACCCCTAAAAAAATCAGATCAAAATTCAACATACACATGGAGAAGTTGGTATCATGGTATCATGCAAGGGTTGGTATCACCATACAAGGAAGAGCAGCCTGTCTCGCTAGCACTGGACAAGGACCAAAGCAAATTTAGTTAAACATGATTATTTTTTATGTCTTCGTGGACTATAATATAATTGATTCTCGGTCAGTCTTATATATTTATTCATACCTTTTTTTACTCGTACAAAATTTACTCATGTATATCCACCTCAAGTTTTTTACTCATCTGTAGAAAAATAAAATCTGATCTTGGTAGTTGTGAATTGGCTAATCCTGAGTTGATTTACTAGTTTGTCCATTAAAATCTAAAAGAAAAGTTTCACTGTGTTGTAGTTGTAGTAATAATTTGATCGTGTGTAGTGGAAAAGCGGTAGGGTTTGTTCTCAAAGTTCAGTTTTTTTTAATAAAATATTGCACAGTTCTAACATCATATCAACAATACTCGGGGCCAATTGAGGACTAAGAAATTCCCAGCTGAAAATTAGCAAAACCGTAAATAAACACATGTTACTGTTTCGGAGGCGAAACACCATGGTGCATTTGAACACTCGCTCCAAGATAAGCTTTTTTGAAGAAACAAACCCTTTGTTCCCCGGAAATCCCTTTTGGAGCTCGGCCTCCAAATTCAAATTTCATCAAATTTCATATTTTTACGTTTCAAAAAATTCTGAAAAAAAAACACAGGTATACATGATGGCGTAACACACATGTGTGTAAATTTTCAGGGCAAAATACGTTGAAATGAGGGCTGTGCGAAAGCAACAAATCCGGAGCTGTTTAACACATGATACTATTCATCCTCCCGAGCCATGCTTTGTCTTTTTTGTATAGGTCATAAGTCAAGGTATTTCATCATGATTTTTTACACACATGTGGGTTACATCCTTACATACACGCATAATTTTTTTTCAGAATTTTTTGAACCATTAAAGTTTGAATATGAATTTTTCAAAAATAAAGGCCTCCATTGAGCTCGGCCTCCAAAACGCCTCTCTCTTTGTTCCCTGCCAACTCTATCGCTTCTCCCTCCCTCTTTGCTCGCTCCTCCCACATTGTCCATTGCACCTCGGTCAACTGTAAGAGCAATCTCGGATTGAAGGAAAATAAAAAACGTAGGAACAGCAAAAACGTAGGATTGAAAGACCATTTACTATGAAGTTATACAGGTTTTCAAAACACATGAATTTTGTGAGAGGTACCTTTTTTTGGCGGGTGTTGTGAGAGGTACCTTTTGATGATGCATAGGAAATAAACATAGGAATTTTAAAGCATTGAGAGAGAGAGAGAGAGAGAGAGAGAGAGAGAGAGAGAGAGAGAGAGAGCATCTCAAAGGAAAAAAATAAAACAAGGTTTCAGCTCATGTTGAGATTTCTATGGAATAGGGGGGGCATACAAATGGATTCCATAGGAATTTTACAGTCTCAATCCTATGATCCAAATTGCCTTCATATGAAAAAAAAACCATTGGGATTCAGATCCTCCAATATTTCTATGAAAATCTTACAATCCAAATAATCCCTAAATAGAGTGTTAGCGCTATAAAGTCAGGCCAAAGGAGACATGTAAAGTTTTTTCTTGCATTTTAATGGATAATTGTTCTTGTTCTTGTATGCACAAAGAAAAATTGTTCTTGTTCTTCACTCTAGCCCTTGATTTTTTTTAGAACACGTAAGAGATTTGCATGTCTATATATTGAGATCCAAAATGGTTGATCCAGTCAAGATTGGGAACCATATCCAGAATTGAACACCTCAATTGAATTAAAACTATGAACCAAATTTAAAATGATCTCAATAAAATTGTTGAACCAGTCAAAATCATGAACCAAATCCGACATTGAACACCTAAATTAAATGAGAGAGCTCCAAAATTAAGGAGCATATATATTTATTTATAGATAGATTATTGCTGATGACTGCGATATGTAGCCCTTGATTTTTGTAGAGCGTCACATATGTTTAAAGACTCATAATCACTATATATTTTTGCACATAATAGTGTATTTTGAACCGAATAATATATCATTTTTAAACATATTTTTTCATACATAATTTGTAACTTAATGAAATTCAAACATGAAGTTCTAACCTCGGTGGTCGCAGATGGGGTCATATATTTTCTCCGTTCGGGTTTATAGGGCCGCACTTATGGAAAGACGTTTCTCCATTATTTTGATTGATAAAATATTAGTTATATACTATGAAAAATATATCATTAGATTCATATTCAAAATAGTTTCCAATGCTTTATGGTGAATAACTTATATTTCCATGATGATTCAATGGTTATTTTTTCATAAAATACGTGCTTAAATCATGAAAAACAATGCATACCCGTAGGCATTATAACTCTGAACAATTAATATTGCATTCTCTCTGCTGGGAGCTCGGATCAGAACTTCTGCCATGCCCTGCTAGCTACCATCTAGCCCGGCTCTGCCCTGACATACATATGTATATATACAGTCGTACAGACACACGGCATTCTTTTCTTATCTCGATGTTGAAAACATGTGATGCCTGCAGCTGCTCCCGTCGGATGAAAAGATTGGAACTAGCAACGACATACTAGTACTGTGCCGCAGAGACACAGCCTTACGTAGACATATGCATGTGATCTTCTGAAAGTCTGTCCTCCTTAAAGATGTATTAGTAGTATTGATAACCCAATGATGGAAACTATGATGAAATAATTACATAAATCTGCGCCCACCAGTAATTGTATTGCACTCCATGACTTCATGTGTGTACTTTTTGGCTTCTCTCTTAGCTTGCAATGATTCAAATGAATTTGTTCTTTTCAGAATTCAAATCCTTTGAATTTTTATAGAGTAATGAATCTTTGAAAAAAATTCTATGTGGCAACTTTGCTCTCAGTTTTAAAGGAAAATTTCGACCGAGTCTAACTTCTTGGAAAAATATCTATAGGTTCCTGTTTTCCTCTCCATGTCAAAATCAAACACATTATTTGGTGTTGATTATGGATTGACACATGGAATATCCGTATCTCTTTTAAAGGGATATTTCGTTCACTCAAATCATCGCACCAAGATATCAAAAATGATGTCCAGTGGGTAAGATAGAACCCACCCGGATGAGATAGGGTTGGAACCCTAGTTAATAAACATGGATGCACCACTATGAACCTACCACTAGGCAGAAACCCAGACCTCACTTGAAATGAAGTCTTATCCGGTCTCTGCATAACAATGTGCCCTATCTATTTTGAATCCTATGAATCAAAGTTCTTATGTATGCTGTAACTCGATTTCTAACTATTTTCAAGTCTATTGCAATATGGTGGCAATTTTTATTCATGTTTTCAGAAAGAAGACACTGATTGGTTTAGTTGATTATTGCTTGCGTACATGAAATGCCTGATTTTTTTTTCCATTTCAACTTGGCAGGCCCATGGATTACTTAATTACCATATACACAGTGTCGCAGTAACAAAACCAAGCACATTTACTTCCAGGCCCTAGATTCAAGCATTTAGGTATGTGTATTCATGTGACCTACTTCTGCATGCCAACTGCCATGCTAGCCAGCAAAGTAGCCATGCCATTGCCAGCCCCAGCAAGTAGCTAGTGTGGGCAGAAAGCACATCACAGCAATGGCTTGATTACAAGTTTACATTTTTACACATCCATGGCTTCCTTTTGTCCCCACAAAAGAGCATGCACACAGACACAGTGGGTGGCCTGACATGGAGATCTCTGCCCCTCCCCCCTCCCTCTAAAAAAGCCATAGAGGAGCAAGATTACAAAAGGAAACCAGCAAGAAACAAAAGCTCATCCACCTTCCCCCCTTTCCCAGACCAGACAGGGCATGCAGCAGCAGGCATCAGCATGCATGTAGTACCAGTACCAGCACCAGCATACTAACTAGTCCATGCATGCACTCATGTGTAGTCATGAGAGCTAGCTGCTCACTGCTCTGCATGCCACACTGGCTAGCCATAGTACTGTGCACTGCAGCATGCACCAACACAAGCAATCATTGATTGGTTCCCCTTTCCTCTCCTCCATATTCAAACAATCAAACTGACATATGCATGCCTAGATCATTCAATATGTCCAAGCCCCAAACATTCATTCATTCACAAGACCAGATAGACAGGAAGCATGCTGCTACATTGCTATGCAATGCGTTGGAACAAACATCTTTGTTTTGATCTCAGGACTTGCCATGCATTGCTACATGTATGCATGCAAACATCTTTGTTTGATCCGAAGACTTGTCTTACATGCATGCATGCATATATGGCTAGTTAGCCGCATGCCCTCACATGATCAAAAATGGACTTGTGGGATCTTGTAAACAGAAATGCTTCCATTGTTATCCGATGTATATGTAGCACATGGCAATCAAGTCTGGAACTTTGCATTGTGCATATATTCTGACATTAACTGTTATTTTAGGGACTGGGTTTGCCATGGCTCTTTGAAGCAACATTTGATTAAAGCTCAAGCAAACCCTAATGGTAAAGGTAATATATATTCCTAATTATACATGGCATATTGGCATCACCAAGTAGAGTTAGCCATATAGTGGTATATATATGGAGAATTGAAACTAATTAACCATCACACAAAACTAATTAACTTTGAAAGCAAATTTAACACGCTGTATAGTAGTAGTACCATTACCATGGCATGCATGAGATCGATCGCCATATGCAACCGTATCAGATACTATGGGGAGCTATGGCCGCCGGCCGGCTAGCTGATTAATCAAGCAGCCGCTTGCATGTTCATGTCTGCGACGCGTCTCCTCTTGGGCCGGTCGCCGGCGCCCGCGCCCTGCCTCTCCACGAGGGCCCTGAGGGCTTCCTTGAGGAAGTCGGCGCCGCCGTCCTCGGAGGAGGCGGCGTAGTCGTCGTCGGCGTGTTCTCCTCCGGCGTCGCGCGCGAGGACGAGCACGTTGCGGACGCGGCCGCCGAGGGTGGCCATCTCGGCGCGGAGCGTGCGGAGGCGGAGCGTGCGCAGCGTGTCGATGAGCCCAGGGAGGAGGTCGGAGCGGTCGTCGCAGCAGAGGGAGGCCTCGAAGACGGCCGCGGCACCGCCGGCGCCGCCTCCCGACGCGAGCACCACGATCTCGTCGTGCTCCGTGGGGAACAGGTGGCTCGCCGGCGCGGCCGCCTCCCCGACGACGCCGGCCATGCGCTGCTTCAGCTCCCGCACCCTCTCCACCGCCTTGGCCAGCAGCGTTGCCTTGTCTATCTGCAAACGCACATGTACAAGATCAGTTCATGAGCTAAAGTTCATCAAGAAATCTTGTTTGCACAATCAATCTCTCCGATGACGAACCCTAGAGCTTCTGATTGACCAGGAATGGAAGAAGGGTGGAAAGGAGAGGGTAAAAACAATTATGCAAAATTGTAGACATTGTACCAGGCACAAAAGAAGCAAATCATGAAGAGGAACAAGCCAAGAGACGAGCCAGCCCTAACCTGACCTAGCTAATGTCGCTCATATATAGGATGATAGCTAGGAGAGGCGCCACTCTAGCTAGTAGTACTAGTTGCACAAAACAAAATAAAAGAACCCAGCTTTAATCACAACGATTAGCCGAGCAGACCGTAACAGCTAGCTACTCGTATGGATAGCATCTTAGCCACCGCAATCTACACTGGAATTCTACTCATCGATGTAGAGATTTCATGTGATCGATCTCATATCGACCCCATGGAGAGCCTGCTGTGCTGAAAATTAGGGGGAAATCACGAGAGCGGAGGACATGGAGATCGATGTGGACAGGTGTGTAAAGTGCATGCCTTGGGGTCGCAGGCGAGGACGGCGCGGAGGCGGTCGAGGTGCGACTTGATCCGCTCGCGGCGGCGCTTCTCGGCCTCGCGGTGGTTGCGCGTCGCCGCAACCGCGCGGTCGTGGGCCGCCTCGGCAGCTGCCGCGGCGGCCACCTCGTCCTCCTCGGAGAAGGCAGCCGCGCCGCCGCCCGGGGCCGACTGCCACATGGAGCCCACGAAGAAGGGCGGCAGCATGGCCGCCTCCGCGCCGGCGAACGACGCCTCCGCCGGAAACATGCCCGTCAGAGCTAGCTAGAGCTTCCCGCCGAGCTGCCTCGATCACACCTCGTCAAGCTGCTAGCTAACTAGCAAACTAATTGCCGCGGTGGTGTTGTGCTGTGAACTACTAACTACTGTTCCTCGGACATGGACTGCAATCGAAGAAGAGAGAAGAGAGAGAGACGGATGGGATGGGGGAACGAGGAGAGGCGAGAATAAATAAACGGGCTTCGAGGAGAGAGGGAGAGCGCATGTGGGTGGATGGAGATAGAGAGAGAGGGGAATGTTAGAGAGAGACGGGGCGGCGAGGTGAGTGAGTGAGTGGCCGGTGGGCCCGCTTGTTGACCCGTCAGAGATAGGGCTGTGCTTGTGCGAGCCCTGCGAGCTAGGGATGGCGGATGATGGCCGATGGGATCGGTGGTGCTGGCCTAGAGTGGTAGGGATGTCCCGGCGGGGGCGGTTGGACGGCTGCGATGGTGCCGACCTTGCGCCGGCCGTCGCGCTCCGACGGGATACGGCCGTGGCGGTGATGGCGATCCGTCGTTTGACTCCGGTGCAACAGCGTACGCTAGCTAGCTCTCACTACGGGGGAATGTTTGCCTTGTCTTGCCGCGTTGTGGCACTACCACTGCTTGAACTAGCTTAGCTAGTTGGATGAAAGTGAAACCCAAGTAGGTCTCTGTCTATGGGGAAGAGAAAAGTGCATCCCGGGTTTTCCTTGCGCAACCAGATCATGCTGATATTAACAAGTTTATTTGAATCCAAATTGAGGATTTGAATTAATACCAGGGTATTGGTTCACACTGGTTGATTTTTTTTTTTTTTGAGAAAATACCACACCGGTTGATGATGTCATTGCCCCTAGGTGTACTCGTAGGCTGACAGTCGGCTCATCGGGCCACAGGGAGGCCCAAGCCCACGACCTAACCAACGGCGTACACAGGGACACATCATCAACTTGGTGTAAGCCACTGGCGGAGCTTCAAGCATATTGAAGGACGGGCCGGCGGTCACTTGGCCCGCTTTGGTCCCCGCTGGTGTAAAGCCCCTCAAAATTCAACTTGGTTTACACTACTATCATGCTCGGGATCTAGGAGTATCTTGCGAGATTAGCCCAGATTGCATCGACAAGTGAATCATGTAAACTCTAGCCATGTCCCCCAATATAAGGTATGACTAGGGTATTCTCTCGATATATCATCTCATACCTGCGCGATCATTGTGATCTCACCATTGTACTCAAAACCCTAGTTCTCATACGAGGTATCTCTGCGATATTAATATATTCCCTTTATCAAAAAATAATAAATCAAAGATGGAGTAGGGGATTACCACGATAGTGAGGGCACGAATCTGGTAAACTGCCTTATGGGAATCCCATCTAGGCAATCGTCTATGTGCACAATCCTATGATGATTACTGCTAGATCCTGAACCAACACCCGTAATCGATATTGCCAACCGCCCTTATTTTTTTGTGGAAAGGCACAAACACATGAGAGGGACACAAGCCTCACAAGTTCCTCGATGAATTCATACTTAGCTGACGAAAATGGAGTTGGAGAACAAAAACATGCGGCAATGTCATCCCCTCCGAATGTCGTCGCCAAGGAAAAATGCTAATCACGCCAGGGCGAGTGCTTAGCGATCAACACCCGTCCTCCTACTCATCGGTACCACTCCGAGGAAGGCCAATGACATGCAGAAAGCCGATGAACCACTACTAGTCACATCGCTGCTACTACCCCAACTTCATTGGCGATGAAAACAAAGTCAAGAACCCTATGGGACACAAACCAGACACATAGATACAAGATTCCCCCGTCCTCTCGCTACTGTGGTGGATGGTGGAAGGCAAAGGGACCTGCAACGGTACCGACAGGTCAAAGAGAAAAGTTGACCGCCTCCTTGTTGCCTTATGTCTTTCAAACCCTAGAACTCGTACGTATTCAACGTTTTTGTTTGCCTATTCGTCACTGACCTCCCTTGTTGAATAATATTACCGGAAAACTAGTATGGGAGACACAAGAATTAATCTAGATGCAAAATTCATCCTATTTTTTGGGTGGCCATTGTTCCATGTATTTTGCTAATCGTGAAAACCGCGGATCTGAGTCCCTCTTGATAGAAAAAGATGTCAATTTGAAAACAAGAACTTTGATGAATACGAGGTGTATATTTTAGATTATTGGAAAGGGCCCTAGCTCCTGCCAGTGTTCTACTCCCTTCTTGGCATCGTCGAACAATGCATGGAACTCAATTGGTAGCAAAGCATTTCAAAGATACCCAAAGGTGTAAGCATGCTCATTCGCTAATGCAGGAATTGTTACCAAGGACTAGCCCACAAGTCATGTCACTGGTGAGCAGTTGTGCTTGTCACTGGTACTTGGTTACCACAGATGGTCTGGCCTGTTATCACTAATAACAATGTATCAGTGACGGGTGGGCCCCTCATTTTTGCATACTAGTGATGTGTTCCATGAAGGTGCTTGCACCCATCACTAGTTATTGGTCCATGTCCAGCCCAGTAGCCTTAATGTATCAGTGATAGGTGGGCCCCTCACAAGGGAGATGCGGTGGAGGGAGCGGGCAACACGAATCCGGGACAACGCACTCTCCTGGTCGATATGTTCTTGGGAGTGGAGAGAAGCAGAGGAGGCGGGGCCGGACTCAGATCCGTACTCGATTCCCCGACGGCAGGCTCTGATCTGCAAATCTCGTGCGGATCAGGAGTTGCGGAACCTCACCTGGAGGATCTACTTCGAGGGCACCCAAGAGGAGAAGCGCAGGATGCCACATCCATCGGAACCTCCCGAGGCATTTATCAATTGGGCGCGGAGGGAGGAGAAATCGAAGGACCCGCTCTGAGCTGTGAGATGGGAGTGTATAACTGGATTGATGTCGTCCAGAAATCCACCAGAGTGGGAGCAGGAAGACCCTCTGTCGTACCTGTCGCCGGCACCCGCAATGGACTAGGACGCGCGCCATTTCTAGATTCGAGGGAGAAGGAGAATCCATTGGTTGTGGATTCCCCTGAGGTGGTCATCTCAGATCTCAGAAATTCCCTCTCCACCATCACAACAGTCTGAGCAGTGGTTCCAAGCTTGTTGGTGGGCTAACATGGATGAATGGAGAAGACATCAATTATCTCTCAATCAACATCTGGGGGGAGCCTGTTAGGAGGAAGACATCAATTATCTGTCAACCATCATCACAACTGTGGCCGGGGGAATCCCCCGCTAGCTGGTGTGGACGGGATCCTAAGTTTCCAATAGGGGATGGTCTCGATGAGTTTCGCAGCTGTTCAAGGCGAGGCTGCGCCAATTGCTCATACGGCAACTGCAAATAGAGAACCATGATGTGTTGTTTTGGAAAGAGAGAAGGTCTCTTGCCTCGAGTTTGGACAGTTTACTGATGATATGGAGAAGAGCTTGGATCATGATACTGATAGCTTAGGCCTGCATTGCCAGAATTATGTTGAAAGTTGCCCAATTCTACTGGTGATGCAGCGTGCTGGAGGATTCAAGTTCCTCCAGGGGCGTAGCCGCGCTAATATTCAAACTCAAAAAAGGGGCAGGTGGAGGACAACTCACATGGCCCCGTGCCTCTCAAGCTTGGTGACTCAGTAGAAGAATTCCACCGTCAGCTGTGGATATATATAAAAGCAGGCGTAGAGGAAAACCCTAGCATAACAAACACTCCCTTTCCCCTCTCCAACCCTGCCGCCGCTGTTGGGGAACTTAGTATTTCAAAAAAAATCCTACGATCACGCAAGATCTATCTACCAAATGCATAGCAATGAGAGGGGAGAGTGTGTCCACGTACCCTCGTAGACCGGGAGCGGAAGCGTCTAGTGACGCGGTTGATGTAGTCGAACTTTCTTCGCGGTCCAACCGATCAAGCACTGAACAAACGGAGCCTCCGTGTTCAGCACACGTTCAGCTTGATGACGTCCCACGAGCTCTTGATCCAGTAGAACCTCGTGGGAGAGTTTCGTCGGCACGACGGCGTGGTGACGGAGATGATGAAGCTACCGTCGCAGGGCTTCGCCTAAGCGCTGCTACGATATGACCGAGGTGTGTTTCTGTGGAAGGGGGGGGCACCGCACATGGTTGGGAGAGATCAACATATCAACTTGTGTGTCTTTGGGTGCCCCCTGCCCCCGTATATAAAGGAGAAAGGGGGAGGCCGGCCAGCCCTCTATGGCGCGCTAAGAGAGGCAATCCTACTAGGAATAGGATTCCAATCCTATTCCTAGTAGGAGTCCACCAAGAAGGAGAGAGGGGGAAGGAAGGAGAGGAAGAGGGAGAGGGAAAGAGGGGCCGCGCCCCCCTCCCCTAGTCCAATTCGGACTCCCCTTTGGGAGGGGGTGCGCCACCTCCTGGCTGCTGCCCTCTCTCTCCCCTAAAGCCCACTAGGGCCCAATATTCCCCCGGGGGGTTCCGGTAACCCCCCGACACTCCGGTTAAATCAAAAACTTTTCTGGAACACTTCCGGTGTCCGAATATAGTCGTCCAATATATCAATCTTTACGTCTCGGACATTCCAAGACTCCTCGTCATGTCCGTGATCTCATCCGGGACTCCGAACTACCTTCGGCACATCAAAACTCATAAACTCATAATACCGATCGTCATCAAACGTTAAGCGTGCGGACCCTACGGGTTTGAGAACTATGTAGACATGACCGAGACTCATCTCCGGTCAATAACCAATAGCGGAACCTGGATGCTCATATTGGCTCCTACATATTCTACGAAGATCTTTATCGGTCAAACCGCATAACAACATACGTTGTTCCTTTTGTCATCGGTATGTTACTTGCCCGAGATTCGATCGTCGGTATCTCAATACCTAGTTCAATCTCGTTACCAACAAGTCTCTTTACTCGTTCCGTAATACATCATCCCGTAACTAACTCATTAGTCATTTGCTTGCAAGGCTTATGATGTGTATTATCGAGAGGGCCCAGAGATACCTCTCCAACACTCGGAGTGACAAATCCTATTCTTGATCTATGCCAACACCACGAACACCTTCGGAGACACATGTAGAGCATCTTTATAATCATCCAATTACGTTGTGACGTTTGATATCACACAAGGTGGACACCTCCGTTATTCGGGAGTTGCATAATCTTGTAGTCATAGGAACATGTATAAGTCATGAAGAAAGCAATAGCAGTAAAACTAAATGATCATAGTGCTAAGCTAACGGATGGGTCTTGTCCATCACATCATTCTCCTTATGATGCGATCCCGTTGATCAAATGACAACTCATGTCTATGGCTAGGAAACATAACCATCTTTGATCAATGAGCTAGTCTAGTAGAGGCATACTAGGGACACTCTGTTTTGTCTATGTATTCACGCATGTACTAAGTTTCCGGTTAATACAATTCTAGCATGAATAAAAGACATTTATCATGATATAAGGAAATACAAATAACATCTTTATTATTGCCTCTAGGGCATATTTCCTTCAGTCTCCCACTTGAACTAGAGTCAATAATCTAGATTACAAAGTAATGATCCTAACACCCATGGAGTCTTGGTGTTGATCATGTTTTGCCCGTGGAAGAGGCTTAGTCAACGGGTCTTCGACATTCAGATCCGTATGTATCTTGCAAATTTCTATGTCTCCCTCCTTGACTAGATCGCGGATGGAATTGAAGCGTCTTTTGATGTGCTTTGTTCTCTTGTGAAACCTGGATTCCTTCGCCAAGGCTATTGCTCCAGTGTTGTCACAAAAGATTTTCATTGGACCCGATGCACTAGGTATCACACCTAGATCGGATATGAACTCCTTCATCCAGACTCCTTCATTTGCTGCTTCCGAAGCAGCTATGTATTTCGCTTCACACGTAGATCCCGCCACGACGCTCTGCTTGGAACTGCACCAACTAACAGCTCCACCGTTTAATAAATATACATATCCGGTTTGTGACTTAGAGTCATCCGGATCAGTGTCAAATCTTGAATCGACGTAATCGTTTACGACGAGCTCTTTGTCACCTCCATACACGAGAAACATATCCTTTGTCCTTTTCAGGTACTTCAGGATGTTCTTGACCGCTGTCCAGTGATCCACTCCTGGATTACTTCGGTACCTCCCTGCTAGACTTATAGCAAGGCACACATCAGGTTTGGTACACAGCATTGCATACATGATAGATCCTATGGCTGAGGCATAGGGAATGACTTTCATTTTCTCTCTATCTTCTGTAGTGGTCGGGCATTGAGTCTTACTCAACTTCACACCTTGTAACACAGGCAAGAACCCTTTCTTTGCCTCATCCATTTTGAACTTCTTCAAAACTTTATCAAGGTGTGTGCTTTGTGAAAGTCCAATTAAGCGTCTTGATCTATCTCTATAGATCTTGATGCCTAATATGTAAGCAGCTTCACCGAGGTCTTTCATTGAAAAATTCTTATTCAAGTATCCTTTTATGCTATCCAGAAATTCTATATCATTTCCAATCAACAATATGTCATCCACATATAATATCAGAAATGCTACAGAGCTCCCACTCACTTTCTTGTAAATACAGGCTTCTCCAAAAGTCTGTATAAAACCATATGCTTTGATCACCTCATCAAAGCGTATATTCCAACTCCGAGATGCTTGCACCAGTCCATAGATGGATCGCTGGAGCTTGCACACTTTGTTAGCACCTTTAGGATCGACAAAACCTTCTGGTTGCATCATATACAACTCTTCTTTGAGATATCCATTGAGGAATGCAGTTTTGACATCCATTTGCCAGATTTCATAATCATAAAATGCAGCAATTACTAACATGATTCGGACAGACTTAAGCATCGCTATGGGTGAGAAAGTCTCATCGTAGTCAACTCCTTGAACTTGTCGAAACCCTTTCGCAACAAGTCGAGCTTTGTAAACAGTAACATTACCGTCAGCGTCGGTCTTCTTATAAAAAATCCATTTATTTTCGATGGCTTGCTGATCATCGGGCAAGTCAACCAAAGTCCATACTTTGTTCTCATACATGGATCCCATCTCAGATTTCATGGCCTCAAGCCATTTTGCAGAATCTGGGCTCATCATCGCTTCCTCATAGTTCGTAGGTTCATCATGGTCTAGTAACATGACTTCCAGAACTGGGTTGCCGTACCACTCTAGTGTGGAACGTACTCTGGTTGATCTACGAAGTTCAGCAGAAATCTGATCGGAAGTTTCATGATCATCATCATTAGCTTCCTCACTAATTGGTGTAGGAATCACTGGAACTAGTTTATGTGATGTACTACTTTCCAATTCGGGCGAAGGTACAATTAACTCATCAAGTTCCACTTTCCTCCCACTGACTTCTTTCGAGAGAAACTCCTTCTCTAGAAAGGATCCATTCTTAGCAACGAATATCTTGCCTTCGGATCTGTGATAGAAGGTGTACCCAATAGTCTCTTTTGGGTATCCTATGAAGACGCATTTCTCCGACTTGGGTTCGAGCTTATCAGGTTGAAGCTTTTTCACATAAGCATCGCAACCCCAAACTTTAAGAAATGACAACTTTGGTTTCTTGCCAAACCATAGTTCATAAGGCGTCGTCTCAACGGATTTAGATGGTGCCCTATTTAATGTGAATGCAGCTGTCTCTAAAGCATAACCCCAAAACGATAGTGGTAAATCGGTAAGAGACATCATAGACCGCACCATATCTAATAAAGTACGGTTACGACGTTCGGACACACCATTACACTGTGGTGTTTCGGGTGGCGTGAGTTGTGAAACTATTCCACATTGTTTCAAATGAAGACCAAACTCGTAACTCAAATATTCACCTCCACGATCAGATCGTAGAAACTTTATTTTCTTGTTACTATGATTCACTACTTCACTCTGAAATTCTTTGAACTTTTCAATTGTTTCAGACTTGTGTTTCATCAAGTAGATATACCCATATCTGCTCAAATCATCACTGAAGGTCAGAAAATAACGATACCTGCCGCGAGCGTCAGCACTCATCGGTCCACATACATCAGTATGTATGATTTCCAACAAATATGTTGCTCGCTCCATTGTTCCGGAGAACGGAGTTTAAGTCATCTTGCCCATGAGGCATGGTTCGCAAGCACCAAGTGATTCATAATCAAGTGATTCCAAAAGTCCATCACTATGGAGTTTCTTCATGCGCTTTACACCAATATGACCTAAACGGCAGTGCCACAAATAAGTTGCACTATCGTTATTAACCTTGCATCTTTTGGCTTCAATATTATGAATATGTGTATCACTACAATCGAGATCCAACAAGAATAGACCACTCTTCAAGGGTGCATGACCATAAAAGATATTATTCATAAAAATAGAACAACCATTATTCTCAGATTTAAATGAATAACCGTCTCACAACAAACAAGATCCATATATAATGTTCATGCTTAACGCTGGCACCAAATAACAATTATTCAGGTGTAAAACTAATCTCGAAGGTAGATGTAGAGCTAGCGTGCCGACGGCGATCACATCGACTTTGGAACCATTTCCCACGCGCATCGTCACCTCATCCTTAGCCAATCTTCGTTTAATCCGTAGTCCCTGTTTCGAGTTGGAAATATTAGCAACCGAACCGGTATCAAATACCCAGGTGCTACTACGAGCACTAGTAAGGTACACGTCAATAACATGTATATCACATATACCTTTGTTCACCTTGCCATCCTTTTTATCCGCCAAATACTTGGGTTAGTTCCGCTTCCAGTGTCCAGTCCCTTTGCAGTAGAAGCACCCAGTTTCAGGCTTGGCTCCAGACTTGGGTTTCTTCGTGGGAGTAGCAATTGTCTTGCTATTCTTCTTGAAGTTCCCCTTCTTTCCCTTGCCCTTTTTCTTGAAACTAGTGGTCTTGTTAACCATCAACACTTGATGCTCCTTTTTGATTTCTACCTCCGCAGCGCTGAGCATAGCGAAGAGCTCGGGAATTGTCTTCTGCATCCCATGCATGTTATAGTTCATCACGAAGCCTTTATAGCTTGGTGGCAGTGATTGAAGAACTATATCAATAACACTATCTTCATCAACTTTGCAACCAAGTTGAGTCATATGATTGTAGTATCCAGACATTCTGAGCAAGTGTTCACTGATAGAACTGTTCTCCTCCATCTTACAGCTGTAGAACTTATTGGAAATCTCATATTTCTCAATCCGGACATTTTCTGGAAATATCAACTTCAACTCCTGGAACATCTCATATGCTCCATGACGTTCAAAACATCGTTGAAGTCCCGGTTCTAAGCCGTAAAGCATGGCACACTAAACTATCATGTAGTCATCAGACCGCGTCTGCCAGACGTTCAAAGCGTCTACATTAGCGGGAGGGGGCTTGTCACCTAGCGGTGCTTCAAGGACATAATTCTTCTGTGCAGCAATGAGGATAATCCTCAAGTTACGGACCCAGTCCGTGTAATTGCCACCATCATCTTTCAACTTAGCTTTCTCTAGGAATGCATTAAAATTCAAAGGAACGGTAGCACTGGCCATTGATCTACAACAACATAGATATGCGAAAACTATCAGGACTAAGTTCATGATAAATTAAAGTTCAATTAATCATATTACTAAAAGAACTCCCACTTAGATAGACATCCATCTAGTCATCTAAATGATCACGTGATCCAAATCAACTAAACCATGTCCGATCATCACGTAGATGGAGTAGTTTTTAATGGTGAACATCTTATGTTGATCATATCTACTATATGATTCACGCTCGACCTTTCGGTCTCCAGTGTTACGAGGCCATATCTGCATATGCTAGGCTTGTCAAGTTTAACCCGAGTATTCTGCGTGTGCAAAACTGGCTTACACCCGTTGTATGTGAACGTAGAGCTTATCACACCCGATCATCACGTGGTGTCTCGGCACGACGAACTTTCGTAACGGTGCATACTCAGGGAGAACACTTATACCTTGAAATTTTGTAAGGGATCATCTTATAATGCTACCGCCGTACTAAGCAAAATAAGAAGCATAATAAGATAAACATCACATCCAATCAAAATATGTGACATGATATGGCCATCATCATCTTGTGCTTTTGATCTCCATCTCCAAAGCACCGTCATGATCACCTTCGTCACCGGCACGACACCTTGATTTCCATCGTAGCATCGTTGTCGTCTCGCCAACTATTGCTTCCATGACTATCGCTACCGCTTAGTGATAAAGTAAAGCAATTACATGGCAACTGTATTTCATACAATAAAGCGACAACCATATGGCTCATGCCAGTTGCCGATAACTTTACAAAACATGATCATCTCATACAATAACGTATAACTCATCATGTCTTGACCATATCACATCACAACATGCCCTGCAAAAACAAGTTAGACGTCCTCTACTTTGTTGTTGCAAGTTTTACGTGGCTGCTACGGGCTTAGCAAGAACCGTTCTTACCTACGCATACAAAAACCACAACGATTTTTCGTCAAGTATGTGCTGTTTTAACCTTCACAAGGACCGGGCGTAGCCACACTCGATTCAGCTAAAGTGAGAGAGACAGACACCCGCCAGTCACCTTTAAGCAACGAGTGCTCATAACGGTGAAACCAGTCTCGCGTAAGCGTACGCGTAATGTCGGTCCGGGGCGCTTCATCTCACAATACCGCTGAACCAAAGTATTACATGCTGGTAAGCAGTATGACTATTATCATCCACAACTCACTTGTATTCTACTCGTGCATATCATTTACGCATAGACCTCGCTCATCATGCCACTGCTGGGGAACGTAGTATTTCAAAAAAATTCCTATGATCACGCAAGATCTATCTACCAGATGCATAGCAAAGAGAGGGGAGAGTTTCTCCACGTACCCTCGTAGACCTGGAGCGGAAGCGTCTAGTGACGCGATTGATGTAGTCAAACTTTCTTCGCGATCCAACCGATCAAGCACCGAACGTACCGAGCCTCCGCGTTCAGTACACGTTCAGCTTGATGACGTCCCACGAGCTCTTGATCCAATAGAACCTCGCGGGAGAGTTTCGTCGGCACGACGGCGTGGTGATGGAGATGATGAAGCTACCGTCGCAGGGCTTCACCTAAGCGCTGCTACGATATGATCGAGGTGTGTTTCTGTGGAGGGGGCACCGCACACAGTTGGGAGAGATCAACAGATCAACTTGTGTGTCTTTGGGTGCCCCCTGCCCCCGTATATAAAGGAGCAAGGGGGGAGGCCGGCCAGCCCTCTATGGCGCGCCCAGAGAGGCAATCCTACTAGGAATAGGATTCCAATCCTATTCCTAGTAGGAGTCCACCAAGAAGGAGAGAGTGGGGAGGAAGGGGAGGGAGAGGGAGAGGGAAAGAGGGGCCGCGCCCCCCTCCCCTAGTCCAATTCGGACTCCCCTTTGGGAGGGGGCGCACCACCTCCTGGCTGCTGCCCTCTCTCTCCCCTAAAGCCCACTAGGGCCCAATATTCCCTTGGGGGGTTCCGGTAACCCCCCGGCACTCCGGTTAAATCCAAAACTTTTCCGGAACACTTCCGGTGTCCGAATATAGTCGTCCAATATATCAATTTGTACGTCCCGGACATTTCGAGACTCCTCGTCATGTCTGTGATCTCATCCGGGACTCCGAACTACCTTCGGTACATAAAAACTTGTAAACTCATAATACTGATCATCATCAAACGTTAAGCGTGCGGACCCTACGGGTTAGAGAACTATGTAGACATGACCGAGACTCATCTCCGGTCAATAACCAATAGTGGAACCTGGATGCTCATATTGGCTCCTACATATTCTACGAAGATCTTTATCGGTCAAACCGCATAACAACATACGTTGTTCCTTTTGTCATCGGTATGTTACTTGCCCGAGATTCGATCGTCGATATCTCAATACCTAGTTTAATCTCGTTACCGGCAAGTATCTTTACTCTTTCCGTAATACATCATCCCGTACTAACTCATTAGTCATTTGCTTGCAAGGATTATGATGTGTATTACCGAGAGGGCCCAGAGATACCTCTCCGACACTCGGAGTGACAAATTCTATTCTTGATCTATGCCAACACCACGAACACCTTCGGAGACACCTGTAGAGCATCTTTACAATCACCCAGTTACATTGTGACGTTTGATAGCACACAAGGTGTTCCTCCGGTATTCGGGAGTTGCATAATCTCATAGTCATAGGAACATGTATAAGTCATGAAGAAAGCAATAGCAGTAAAACTAAACGATCATAGTGCTAAGCTAACGGATGGGTCTTGTCCATCACATCATTATCCTAATGATGTGATCCCGTTGATCAAATGACAACTCATGTCTATGGCTAGGAAACATAACCATCTTTGATCAATGAGCTAGTCTAGTAGAGGCATACTAGGGACACTCTATTCTGTCTATGTATTCACACATGTACTAAGTTTCCGGTTAATACTATTCTAGCATGAATAAAAGACATTTATCATGATATAAGGAAATACAAATAACATCTTTATTATTGCCTCTAGGGCATATTTCCTTCAGCCACCAACAAGCGGGGGCGTCGATGGCGTACGGAGCCCGGGGGCGGGGACGGATCAAGAAGTAAGGGGGTGTGGATACAACTATGGGAAGTGGCCTCAGGACCAACACCTGATACACCCGCCACCATGAAGGAATTATGCCCTAGAGGAAATAATAAAGTTGTTATTTATATTTCCTTATATATATCATGATAAATGTATTTTATTCATGCTAGAATTGTATTAACCGGAAACTTGATACATGTGTGAATACATAGACAAAACAGAGTGTCCCTAGTATGCCTCTACTAGACTAGCTCGTTAATCAAAGATGGTTAAGTTTCCTAATCATAGACATGTGTTGTCATTTGATGAACGGGATCACATCATTAGGAGAATGATGTGATGGACAAGACCCATATGTTAGCTTAGCATATTGATCGTTTAGTTTTATTGCTATTGCTTTCTTCATGACTTATACATGTTCCTCTCATTATGAGATTATGCAACTCCCGAATACCGGAGGAACCCCTTGTGTGCTATCAAACATCACAACGTAACTGGGTGATTATAAAGATGCTCTAAAGGTGTCTCCAAAGGTGTTTGTTGAGTTGGCATAGATCGAGAATAGGATTTGTCACTCCGAGTGTCGGAGAGGTATCTCTGGGCCCTCTCGGTAATACACATCATAATAAGCCTTGCAAGCAAATGACTAATGGGTTAGTCACGAGATGATGTATTACGGAATGAGTAAACATACTTGACGGTAACAAAATTGAACTAGGTATGATGATACCGATGATCAAACTCGGGCAAGTAACATACCGATGACAAAGGGAACAACGTATGTTGTTATGCGGTTTGACCGATAAAGATCTTCGTAGAATATGTAGGAGCCAATATGAGCATCCAAGTTCCGCTATTGGTTATTGACCGGAGATGTGTCTCGGTCATGTCTACATAGTTCTAGAACCCGTAGGGTCCGCACGCTTAACGTTCGATGACGATTTGTATTATGAGTTATGTGTTTTTGATGAACGAACTTTGTTCGGAGTCCCACATGAGATCACGGACATGACGAGGAGTCTCGAAATGGTAGAGACATAAAGAATGATATATTGGACAATGTTATTCGGACACCGGATGAGTGCCGAGGGGTACCGGATAACTATTGGAGTGTCGGAGGGTTATCGGAACCTCCGGGAGAACTAATGGGCCTTCATGGGCCTTAGTGGAAAGGAGAGGAGGGACGCAAGGGTGGCCACCCCCTCCCCCCCATGGCAAGTCCGAATTAGACTAGGGAGGGGGCGGCGCTCCCCTCTTTCCTTCTCCTTCTCTCCCTCTCCTTCATTCCCCCTCTCTCCCTTTTGGTGCAATCCTACTAGGACTAGGAGTCCTAGTAGGACTCCCCTCTTGGGCGCGCCCTAGGGGCCGCTCGGCCTCTGATACGTCCAAAATGCATCACTATTTTGTATCATAATTTATCCTTATTCATTGATATATTTCACGTTACGGTGATGTTCTTATGTTGTTTTGGTCTATTTTACACAGTTTGCAAACTTTCCGATGCCGAAGCAGCAGACGCAGGATTCAGCAGTAAAAAGTGGACGCTGAGTTGTTGAAGAAGAATACCTCCAAATTACCTGAAAATTGACGGGAGATATTTTTCAGACGGATCACGAAGGCACGCGAAAGGGCAACCAGAGGGGGGCCACAGGGTGCCCAGGCGGCCTGGGGGCGCCCCCCTGGCCGCGCCGGGGTGTCGCCTGGAGCCCCTGGCTCGCCTTTTGCATATATGCTCTCCGTTATCCAAAAACCCTAGAGACGGGAATTTTTACGGAGTTCCGTCTCCGCTCCGTGGCGGAAACCTACAGAGAAGAAAAAGCCATCTCCGGCGGGCAGATTCCGCCGGGGAGATCACCTCCCGGAAGGGGAGATCGTCGCCATCGTCATCACCATCGTCACGGGCATCATCGAGATCATCATCAACATCATCCCCAACATCAGCACCATCTCCATCTTCATCCAAATCTCATCTCACAATCGCAACTTGTGTTGTAACTCGTACTACCTATCCTCTCTGCTCCATCGGTGTTGATTATTACTTTGTGGTGAATGCTATTGAGTCTTGTTGGAGAAATACTATTATGTCCAGATTGTTTATCACATATTTATCCCCACTGATCATGATCTCTTTTATGTCTCGTGAGTAGTTACCTTAGTTCTTGAGGACATGGGGAAAGTCTTGTTGTTAGTAGTCATATGTTGTTGAAGTAATATGTGTTGTTTGATACTTAAGTTGCGTTGTCATTCTACTAGTGGTGTTGTGTGAGTCGAACACCCAACACTTCGCCTTATTAAGGACCTAGGAGAATACATTGTGTATAAAGAATGCTTATGGTGGGTTGCCGGAGTGACAGAAACCTGAACCCCAGTTCGCACGCTTTTGCATAAGGGAATAATGGATCCTCGATCGTATTGCTATGGTTAGGCTTTTGCCTTAAATTCTATCTTGTATTTGCGGATGCTTGCAAGGTGTTTAATCATAAGAGTGCACTCATCTTAGTCTAGAGAGTGTACTAGCATAGATCCACCCACTCAACACTTATCAACACATAACATAGTATCGATACGGAATATGGTGAAAGCACATGACTACCTCTCCCGTGTGTCCTCAAGAACGCTTTAGTCTTTATAAGTTCAGTTGCTAGGCCTCTCCTTTGCTAAGAAAGGATTGGGCCACTTGTTACTCTCAGTACCTTTTACATTACTTGCTTTTACTTTCCTGTTGCTTATACCAAGAAAACCCCTAAAAGTTATCTTTCAGTGCTTGCAGTAATTTCTTGCTCAGAATCGCTTATCAATACCTTCTGCTCCTCGTTGGGTTCGACACTCTTACTTATCGAAAACGCTGTAGTAGATCCCTTACGGTTGTGGGTCATCAAGTACCGTTTTCTGGCGCCGTTGCCGGGGAGCGTAGCGCTATTGGTAAAGTGAAACTGGTAAGGAAGTTTTTTTTTATAATTCTGTTTTTGTTTTTGCTATTGCTGCTCTTTGTCCTTATGGATAACCCTGTTATTGGATCGTTGCTTGCGGGAAGACGCCCCACACCTGTGGTGGTTGATCCTCCCCCTACTGAAATTGTGCCTTATAAAATACCAGCTGGCATTATCAATTATGTTTTGGCTAATTGTTATGCAGGAGACAGACATCCCGGTGAACACTTGCTATATCTGTCACAACTATGTTCATTATTTAAGCTTGCAGGTGTATCGAGGGAGTTTGTCATGAGGAAATTGTTTGTCGTATCACTTATAGATAAAGCTTCAGATTGGTATGGGCTTATCGATAACTCACACTTGCTGGACTGGCAGGAGCTTATGTCTCTCTTTTATACTAAGTTTTATCCTCTTCATGAAATTCATCGAGACAGGAATTATATCTATAACTTTAGGTCTCGTGACGGAGAAAGCATTGCTCAAGCTTGGGGGAGATTGAAGTCCCTAATGCTCAAATGCCCTATTCATAAGCTTCCCAAGGAAATTATACTTACAAATTTTTATGCCAGGCTTTCTCGTCAGGATAAGGAGATGCTGGATGCCTCCTCTAGTGGGGTATTTCAAAAGAAGAGTGTTGAAGAAAGGTGGGATCTCATTGAAAGAATCCAGAGGAATACCGAAGATTGGGAAATTGATAAAGGTATTGAACCCGCTATAAATTATGAACATGATTATATTGAGAGCTATGTGAAAACTGATTACTTTAATACTTTTTGTTCTAACATTGGTCTTGATTCCCATCTAGTGATTGATTTGTGTAAGAATTTTGCCTCTCACGTTGATTCTTTTAAAAAGAAGAGAGACCAGCACCATGAACCTTTTAAAGAGTCACCTATTGACGTTTATGTTGCTGACCCTATTTTGCCTACAGTTATATATGAAAAGCCTCCTTTTCCCGCAAGGATAAAGGAGCACTCTTTTGTGACAGGCATAATAAATAAAAGTGAGAGAAGAGTTGATGAGCCTGAGGACCAGATCAGGGTCGATCCTCAAGTTGCATTGATTAAAGACCTTGCTACTAATGATATTTTGGATTCCAATATAAATTTTTGTGCTGTTTCCACTAACCTTGTCACAGCCAAGAATAAAGGCCCAATTTCAGGTACTCCAGTGGTATCTGTTAAAATAGGAGATCACAATTATTATGGGCTATGCGATTTGGGATCGAGTGCAAGTGCTATCCCCTATTCACTTTATGAAGAAATCATCGGTGAGATTTCCCCTTGTGAACTTGAAGAAGTTGATGTTACTATTCATCTTGCAAACAGAACAACTATCTCTCCTATCGGAATTGTGAGGGACGTTGAAGTCCTATGTGGAAAGGTAAAATACCCTACCGACTTTCTAGTACTTGGTTCAGAGAGGGACAATTTTTGTCCAATTATTTTTGGTAGACCTTTTCTTAGAACTTGTGGAGCTATAATAGATTGCAAGAAAGGTAAAGTTTCTGTTGAATTCGATGGTGAGCCATATGAATTTAATTTTTCTAAGTTCTCTAAGCAGCCTCGTGGTACTGATTTACCTAGTGATGATAAAATTATTGAAAGTATTGCCTCTATTGCTATTCCCCCTAATGATCCTTTGCAGCAATACATGGAGGACCACGAGAATGATTTGCATATGCAGGAAAGAAATAAACTAGATGAAATATTCTTGAGGCAACCTGTTATCCTGAAGCACAACCTTCCGGTTGAACCTTTGGGAATTTTATCAAAACCGAAAGAAGATCCGGTGTTCGATCTTAAACCTCTGCCCGATACGCTCAAGTATGCTTATTTAGATGAAAAGAAAGTATATCCTGTTATTATCAATTCTAACCTTTCAGGATATGAAGAAGAGCGATTATTGGAAGTACTTCGTAAACACCGAGGCGCAATTGGCTATACCCTTGATGACCTTAAGGGGATTAGTCCATCTATCTGTTAACATACTATCAACCTTGAGCCTGATGCTAAACCAGTTGTTGATCATCAACGACAGTTGAACCCGAAGATGATGGATGTCGTGAGAACTGAGATTCTCAAGCTTCTAGCCGCAGGTATTATTTACCCTATAGCTGATAGTAAGTGGGTAAGCCCGGTACATTGTGTTCCTAAGAAAGGAGGTACAACTGTGGTTCCTAATGATAAAAATGAATTAATACCTCAGAGAATTATTATTGGATATAGAATGTGTATTGATTACAGGAAGTTGAACAAGGCAACCAGGAAGGATCACTATCCGTTGCCGTTCATCGACCAAATGCTTGAAAGGTTATCCAAAAATACCCACTTTTGTTATCTCGATGGTTATTCTGGCTTCTCTCAAATTCATGTTAACACTGCCGATCAAGAGAAGACCACTTTTACTTGTCCCTTTGGTACTTATGCTTACAGGCGTATGCCTTTTGGTTTATGTAATGCCCCTGCTACTTTTCAAAGGTGTATGTCTGCTATCTTTCATGGTTTCTGCGGGGATATTATGGAAGTCTTCATGGACGATTTCTCCGTCTATGGAACTTCTTTTGACCATTGTCTTCACAACCTTAATAAAGTTTTGAAGAGATGCGAGGAGACAAATTTGGTACTCAACTGGGAAAAGTGCCACTTTATGGTTAATGAAGGAATTGTTCTTGGTCACAAGATTTCCGAAAGGGGAATTGAAGTGGACAAGGCCAAGATCGAAGCTATTGAGAGGATGCCCTATCCAAGGGACATCAAAGGTATTCGCAGTTTTCTCGGTCATGCAGGTTTTTATAGAAGATTTATTAAAGACTTTTCTAAAACCTCGAGACCCCTCACTAATCTTCTCCAGAAGGATGTTCCTTTTGTATTTGATGAAAATTGTAAGGCAGCTTTTGAAGTCCTTAAGAAAGCTTTAATAACTGCTCCTATAGTACAACCACCTGACTGGAATTTACCTTTTGAGATTATGTGTGATGCAACTGATTTTGCTGTTGGAGCTGTTTTAGGACAAAGAGTTGATAAGAAATTGAATGTTATACATTATGCTAGTAAAACCCTTGATAGTGCTCAAAGAAATTATGCTACTACTGAGAAGGAATTCTTAGCTGTAGTTTTTGCTTGTGATAAGTTTAGGCAGTATATTGTTGATTCCAAAGTTATTATTCATACTGATCATGCTGCCATTAAGTATCTTATGACAAAGAAGGATGCCAAGCCAAGGCTTATCAGATGGGTACTCCTTCTTCAAGAATTTGATTTGCAGATTGTTGATAGGAAAGGGGAAGACAATCCGGTGGCGGACAATCTTTCAAGGATGGAAGATATACCGCACGTCCCCATCCCAGTTAACGATAGTTTTCCAGACGAGCAACTTGCCGTTGTAAAAGTACAATCTCTTTCCGATCCTTGGTATGCAGATTATGCTAATTTTATTGTTGCAAAGTATTTGCCTCCAGGTCTAACATTTCAGCAAAGGAAGAAGTTCTTTCATGATTTGAGGCACTACTTTTGGGATGACCCACATCTTTTCAAAGAAGGTCCCGACGGGATCGTGAGAAGATGCATTCCGGAACATGAGCAGAAGGACATTCTCAGACGGTGTCATGATAGTCCCTATGGAGGACATCATGCCGGTGAGAGGACTGCACATAAGGTTCTTCAATCAGGTTTTTATTGGCCTACTCTCTTTAAAGATGCTAGAAATTATGTTTTAGCCTGTGATAAATGTCAGAGAGTTGGTAACATTAGTAGAAGGAATGAGATGCCTATGAATTACTCACTAGTGATTGAACCTTTCGATTGTTGGGGTTTTGATTTTATGGGGCCTTTTCCTTCTTCGCACAAGTACACTCACATTTTAGTAGCTGTTGATTATGTGACCAAGTGGGTTGAAGCAATCCCCACTGAAAGTGCTGATCACAAGACATCTTTGAAAATGCTTAAAGATGTAATTTTTCCTAGGTTTGGTGTACCAAGGTATCTCATGACCGATGGAGGATCACACTTCACGCACGGAGCTTTTAGAAAAGCTTTGGCCAAATACGATGTTAATCATAGAATTGCTTCACCATATCATCCTCAAACTAGTGGGCAAGTTGAGCTCACCAATAGAGAGATTAAGTTGATCTTGCAGAAAACAGTAAACAGAAATAGAAATGACTGGTCAAATAAGTTAGGAGATGCTTTGTGGGCATATAGAACTGCTTACAAAAACCCCATGGGCATGTCCCCCTATAAGATGGTGTATGGCAAGGCTTGCCATTTGCCATTAGAGTTAGAGCACAAAGCTTTCTGGGCTGTTAGAGAGCTTAACGCTGACCCAAAATTAGCTGGTGAGAAGCGTCTCATGAACTTGACTTCTCTAGATGAATGGAGAAGTGAAGCTTACGAGAGCGCTAAAATGTTCAAGGAAAAGGTAAAAAGGTGGCATGATAGGAAGATTCTGAAACGTGAATTTAATATTGGTGATAAAGTTTTGTTGTTCAGATCCCGTTTCAGGTTTTCTCCAGGTAAACTACTTTCCAGGTGGGAAGGACCATTTCATATTGAAGAAGTTTATCGGTCCGGTGCAATTAAGATTAATAATTTTGAAGGTACCAAACCTCAAGTTGTGAATGGGCAAAGACTTAAACATTACATAGCAGGAGACCCTGTCAATGTTGATGTGAATATAATATACACAATAAACCATGAAGAACATGTTGCAGCCCTGTTTCAGACGCCAGCAGAAGCAGAATAAAGAAAAGGTATGTAGTACGGTAAGGAAACATCGCGAACCGCCATAAAAGTTCCGTATTACGAGTTTCTGCAAAATTAGTAAAATTCCGAGTCTAAGTGGAGCCAGAGACGACCTCCAGGGAGTCCAGGCGCCCCCCTGGCGCCCCCCCCCCCCCCGGGCCGCGCCGGGAGGCCGCCTGGACACCCGGGAGCCCGTCTCCGACCCCACTTTGGTCCGTTACCTTCCTTTCTGTGTATAAATTTTTCCTATATATTTGCCCGGATTGTTCCGGCAACGTATCTTGCGATTTCGCGTGTTTTCTCTTCGATCTGTTTCTGCCAGGGAATCTTTCAGCTGAATTTAGGTGCCATGGCTTCTCCAAGCTCCCCTAAGGACAAGTTCGTCGTCAACGTCATCAACCCTTACCTCGCTGAGGTGAAGAAGCACCCTCAGGTTGTTCAGATGGAGGACGGTGTCCTTCATCAAGAAGATCTGAAGGGACCTATCAAGGAGGGGAGCATCCAGGCCAGGCTGGAAGAAGTGGAGCAAGAAGTCTTCGAGTACAAGAAGATGATCGAGCGTGGTGTTGAAGCTAACTTTAACATCACCAAAGAGCTGAAGAACTACTTCCTGAAGGAGATGAAGGAGATGTGGAAAAGCATCACCGCGTCTGAAGAAAGAATTATAGAGCTCCAAGGGCAAATTAATGATCTACATAACCAGAACTGTGAGTATGAACTAAGGTTTCTGCGCATGGGTTTGGGTGCTGAATGCAGGATTCAGGAGACGAGCTTCTCATATGAGACTGGAGAACCCCTTCCATGGAAGTGTTTCGCCAAGGACTACTTGATCAACGCCAACAAGGATGATGAGTGAGATCTCCTGGGGTAATGGCATTCCCTTGGCTTGTTCCAAGCTTGGGGGAGTGCCTGGTATCTTTATCTTTACCTTTTGTCTTTTAGAGTCAAGTAGAGTCGTATCATGTCTAGGGAGGTTATTATATGAGATAGGTGTGTGCATTGAGGTCTATCACTCCTTCGGTGAAGAATTGTATCCGTGAGTGTGGAGTCGTCCATGATGGTGAGAAGTTTATTGGTTCCTTTTGCTGCACTCGGTATTCTCTTCACGCAATCGACCTTATATGATGATTCTTATGGGGAGTATTGACCTTATATCAGGTATGGCTGTGAAAACTTTATTTAATCTTGGCAAACATAGCTTTGGTCATAACAACAAGCATGATTTTCTTAAAGTATCAACATAGCCAAAACCTTTATGTTATTATGCTTGAAGTGTTATGCTAAAAGGAAGACAACTTGATGTGTTATGCTTATTTCAATGTTCATGCTTTATATTGCTTTGCATCTTAGTCATCATCAGTTGTCTGCTCTCTCAAAACCTTTGCTAGCCTAACTCTGTACTAAGCGGAATTCTGCTTGTGCATCCATACCCTTAAGCCAATACCTTCCATATGAGTCCACCATACATTCCTACTCGTGGTATTCCACTACCACCTCCTAAAGTACAGAATTTATGTGTTATCCTCAAATGTTCAAAATCTTTTATTTTGTGCCTCTGTTTTAGCTCATGAGGAAGTAATAGCTAATTCATAGTTTTTTTGAGTTGGACAAGCTTCACCCCGGGATTGCATGTATAATGTGCAAACCCATAATACGAGAAGGAACTGGCATTGAGTGCGCCCGGCTCAAAAAGATAATATAACAAACAAACCCTCCTTCACGCTTTGTTCATGAGAAATCAGAAAACTTTGGCAGTGATTAACAAAGGAGAATAAGAGGATGTGATCGTCCTCGTGCGGGAGCCGTTCCTCGAAACTTGTCCAGCTCAAGAAGTAGTTGAGTTATCTATTAGCATTCGTTGACAAATCATGCACCTCTCAAAACTTGTTTTCATTCTGTTTGATTTGAGGATAGCACATGAGTTTTCCCTACTACCCTAGAACAGGGCCTATCTTTTAATTTTAAGTTGAGTCAGTTATTTCTACTTCCTTCTATTTCTCAAAGAGAGCAGACGTTTGATGTTGATAAGGATTCATTCATATAAAGCTGCATTAAGATTTGTCATATCATATCCTTGTTGACATTATCATTCGATAAGTAAGTTGTTTGTCATGCCCAGCTAAGGCAAATATCTTCCTTTGTGTTAACACTTTCACTTCTTGCCTATTAACATGTTATTTCAAAAAGCTTCAATTGATCTCATCAAAATATAAGAGCAAAAGTTAAATCTATTTGTTGTTCTTTGACCAAAGGACATGTTTGTCATGATATAATGAGTTTCCTTAGCCCTACTTTCGAATATAAGTGTTATCACTCTTTTATAAGGGCTTTATGAATTGAAGATTGCTGTTGAGGATATTTGAGTTGGTAAAGAAACTATGATGCTTCTTGTCCATATTCTATTTATCGACACTTCACTCTCTAAACTTGTGGACAGGTTTACCGAGTTCATATTCGCTTGGGGACAAGCGAGGTCTAAGCTTGGGGGTGTTGATACGTCCAAAATGCATCACTATTTTGTATCATAATTTATCCTTATTCATTGATATATTTCACGTTACGGTGATGTTCTTATGTTGTTTTGGTCTATTTTACACAGTTTGCAAGCTTTCCGATGCCGAAGCAGCAGACGCAGGATTCAGCAGTAAAAAGTGGACGCTGAGTTGCTGAAGAAGAATACCTCCAAATTACCTGAAAATTGACGGGAGATATTTTTCAGACGGATCACGAAGGCACGCGAAAGGGCAACCAGAGGGGGGCCACAGGGTGCCCAGGCGGCCTGGGGGCGCCCCCCCCCCCTGGCCGTGCCGGGGGGTCGCCTGGAGCCCCTGGCCCACCTCTGGCCGCCCCCTTTTGCATATATGCTCTCCGTTATCCAAAAACCCTAGAGACGGGAATTTTTACGGAGTTCCGCCGCCGCTCCGTGGCGGAAATCTACAGAGAAGAAAAAGCCATCTCCGGCGGGCAGATTCCGCCGGGGAGATCACCTCCCGGAAGGGGAGATCGTCGCCATCGTCATCACCATCGTCACTGGCATCATCGAGATCATCATCAACATCATCCCCAACATCAGCACCATCTCCATCTTCATCCAAATCTCATCTCACAATCGCAACTTGTGTTGTAACTCGTACTACCTATCCTCTCTGCTCCATCGGTGTTGATTATTACTTTGTGGTGAATGCTATTGAGTCTTGTTGGAGAAATACTATTATGTCCAGATTGTTTATCACATATTTATCCCCACTGATCATGATCTCTTTTATGTCTCGTGAGTAGTTACCTTAGTTCTTGAGGACATGGGGAAAGTCTTGTTGTTAGTAGTCATATGCTGTTGAAGTAATATGTGTTGTTTGATACTTAAGTTGCGTTGTCATTCTACTAGTGGTGTTGTGTGAGTCGAACACCCAACACTTCGCCTTATTAAGGACCTAGGAGAATACATTGTGTATAAAGAATGCTTATGGTGGGTTGCCGGAGTGACAGAAACCTGAACCCCAGTTCGCACGCTTTTGCATAAGGGAATAATGGATCCTCGATCGTATTGCTATGGTTAGGCTTTTGCCTTAAATTCTATCTTGTATTTGCGGATGCTTGCAAGGTGTTTAATCATAAGAGTGCACTCATCTTAGTCTAGAGAGTGTACTAGCATAAATCCACCCACTCAACACTTATCAACACATAACATAGTATCGATACGGAATATGGTGAAAGCACATGACTACCTCTCCCGTGTGTCCTCAAGAACGCTTTAGTCTTTATAAGTTCAGTTGCTAGGCCTCTCCTTTGCTAAGAAAGGATTGGGCCACTTGTAACTCACAGTACCTTTTACATTACTTGCTTTTACTTTCCTGTTGCTTATACCGAGAAAACCCCTAAAAGTTATCTTTCAGTGCTTGCAGTAATTTCTTGCTCAGAATCGCTTATCAATACCTTCTGCTCCTCGTTGGGTTTGACACTCTTACTTATCGAAAACGCTGCAATAGATCCCTTACGGTTGTGGGTCATCAGCCTCCTCCTCCCCCTCCTTTATATACATGGTGAGGGGGCACCCTAGAACACACAAGTTGATCTTTTAGCCGTGTGCGGTGCCCCCCTCCACAGTTTTCCACCTTGGTCATATTGTTGTAGTGCTTAGGCGAAGCCGTGCGTAGATTACATCATCAACACATCGTCATGCTGCTGGAACTCTCCCTCGAGCCTCTGCTGGATCAAGAGCTCGTGGGACGTCATCGTGTTGAACGTGTTCTGAACACGAAGGTGCCGTACGTTCGGTACTTGGATCAGTTGGATCGTGAAGACGTTCGACTACATCAACCACGTTACTAAACGCTTCCGCTTTTGGTCTACGAGGGTACGTGGACACACTCTCCCCGCTCGTTGCTATGCTTCTCCTAGATAGATCTTGCGTGATCGTAGAAAATTTTGAAATACTACATTTCTCAACTGATACGTCCAAAACGTATCTATAATTTCTGCTTGCTCCATGCTTCTTTTGGGCGATATTGCTATGATATTTATACACTTCCATACACTTTTGATCATATTTGGACTAACCTATTAACTCAGTGCACCCCAGTGCCAGTTTCTGTTTTCGGCTGTTTTTGTATTTCAGGTTTTCACGTTACGAGAACTGCCAGGAAAAATCCAGAAAAATTATATAAAAAATCAGCGTTCCAGAACCTACCGTGCGCCCGAAGGACAGCCGGGGGGGCCACCAGGGCTCCAGGCGCCCTGGCGACGCCCCCCCTGGGCCGCGCCGGGGGGGGGCGCCTGGGCCCCCCGAGGCTCCTCCGATGCCCCCCTTTGGCATATATTTAAAGCGTCTCCCGAAACCCTCGAAACAGGAACTCTTTTCGCGATCCCATCTCTGTTCCGCCGCCGCCGCCGCTTCCAAGATCGGGAGCACCAGGAGAACTCTTCCCGGCACCCTGCCGGAGGGGTGGATCACCACTGGGAGCTTCTCCACCACCATGGACGCCTCCCGGATGAGTTGTGAGTAGTCTCCCTTGGACCATGAGTCCATGACCAGTAGCTATGTGATGTTCTCCTCCCGTTCTTGTGCTTCACTAATTAGTCCTCGTGAGCTGCCCTACATGATCGAGGCACATATGTAATCCTTATGTTGTTGCTATGATGAGTTTGCTGGGATCCGATGGATTATGAGATTATGTTCAGATTGTGTTTGAGTAATATATTTGATCTACCTCTTTTATATTTATGTTCGTAAGTAATTCTTGCATGTTCTCCATTGTTATTTATTGCTTTGGCCAAGTAGTAGGTAGTGACTCCAAGAGGGAACGTTATGCTTGATTGTGGGTTCATGTCCCTCGATGACTAGCTTGAGTGACAGAAACATGAGTCTAGGGGATGTGCTGTTGCCACAAGGGGGAAAACAACGGTGCTTGTGCCCGCGGGTGCAAGGATTGTTTACTTTACGCAAAGTTCTTTTAATGCAGTTGTCTGTTGCTTTGAGTTTACACTATGGGTGGGGCTCGCAACTTAATACCAGCGAGATGTTCTGGATAGATATCTCAAGGTGGATGATTAGTAGTAGATATTGATGGATTTCGGTCTACTTACTTTGGCGTACCGCCCATGCTTTGAACCTCAACCTTTCTTGCAATGTAGTCAGCATTGGTTTGCGCACATGGTCCTGTCAATTGCCCAGCTGTAATTCGTTTACCTCACATAGCTGTTTTATCGTCTTTTGGGAGAGAGACATCACTAGTGAACATCATGAGACTCCGGTCCATATTACCATCATTGATCACATCCGCTATTTACTTTTCCGCTATTTACTTACTA
>LR738713.1:792874538-792901587 GCA_902687465.1 Secale cereale | reverse complement strand
CCCAAGGAATCAGTCCAAATAGAAGAAGTTGGATTAGTCCCTCCCCTCGGCATCTTCAGGTTTGATGTCCTACTCTCAGGTCATTTTCCATGGCTGTGGTGAACCTGGGCATCATGTGGACAAGTGTGACAAACCAAAAAGTTGTTTTATATGCAAGATGGTCACTCACAAGGTGGAACCTTCTCCAGTCAGGAAGAAAGCTCACACATCAGCCATGTATGTGGGCAATGCTGCCCCAAGGCTCAGTTTCTACTATGTTGATGCTCCGGGTGTCAACTCTCAGCACCATGGGGGTCTGAAAAATGTGGGCATTGTGTTGGTGGAAGCTGGAGAAGTTACTAAACAAGAGCTGGCTAAGGAATTTGCTGACATCTACAAAACCAACTGGCCATGGACAAGAAATGCTTTGGATGAATGATCTTTCTTAGTCAAGTTTCCTCCAGAGATTGATGTGGAGCAAGTTGTTGGTTACCCTTGTTTTGGTCTTAAAAAAGATAATGTGGTGGTCAATGTGGAGGTCTGGAAAGGCAATGTGGAGGCTGAAGATGATATGCATGAAGTCTGGATCAAAATCAGGAAGATGAATCCAAAATGGTGTGATTGGAATATGCTTGACCAAATCACATCCACCCTTGGAGTGCTAGTGGATGTAGACTGGCAGCATAACTTTCAATCCTTTTATGAAACAGTAAGGGTCAAGATCACCTATAAAGACCCTTGTAAGATCCCAGAAGAAAGGCTTTTTGGTATTAAGGGAAAAATCTATAGGTTCTTGATCAAAGTGGAACCAATTCCTAATGCTACAGAGGTTGATGCTACTAACCCTGCTGTAGAAAATCAAAGTTCCATGGACTCTGAGGCCAGGGGAACAATTCTACTGATGGCAGATCTCAGCCTAGCTCCAGAACGGGCTCTGACTCTGGATCTCTCACTGGCACTGGAAGCACCAATCCTAGACCTCAAACTCTTGGACACACCCACTCTTTGAGAGATGCTCCTACTCCCACTTGTACGTTGAAAAATCACCTTCCTGAGTCCCAATATTCTCCTAGGATCAAGGCAGTCTAGCTCCAGAACGGGCTCTGACTCTGGATCTCTCACTGGCACTGGAAGCACCAATCCTAGACCTCAAACTCTTGGACACACCCACTCTTTGAGAGATGCTCCTACTCCCACTTGTACGTTGAAAAATCACCTTCCTGAGTCCCAATATTCTCCTAGGATCAAGGCTCTAGAGCTCTTGCTCAATTCAGAACAGGGAGACTCTGTTGGATTCAATCTCTTGAGAGATATGGAATTGGTGGATGAGGATGAAGACTTTGAGGAGGATCTGAATGAGGAAACTCCTTTGGCTGAAATGCAGGAAGAAATCATTCCAGACTCTGAAAATCATAATGACAGTGCAGACTCGGAATATCAAAATGACAGGGCTCAGTTTGACCTTGACTTCCCTGTGCTGACTAGTGATGTGGGTGGCAAACCAGCTAAATGGGGTCCAGTTCAAGCTACTAGAATGAGTCCTAAAGTAGCTGGAGATAAAAGAACTATAATGGAGAAAGCCCAATAGCTCAAGGAGGTGCAAAACTTGGAGGTGCAGAAAGACCAAGGTAGATCTAATGCTCCCTACTCCTTGTTTAACAACTCCTCCTTCCTTACTGTTGTTGCTAAGGTTGGTATTGATATTGATTTACCTAGCTCTAGTCCTATAGATCATAATTTAGCTGATGATGGAAATGTCATAAACCAAAACATGGTTGTGGGCGATGATCTTGGGAATGCCAAGTTTAGTAATACTTGTATTGATAAAACCATCCTAGATCCTCGTTCCAGCCCAAATGAGAGGTTATCGTCTTTGGTTTGCAAATGTAGATGGGGCAAGCACTCCAAAACTCTGGTGATCTAATGAATGCTCTTTTTTGGAATGTAAGGGGCATTAGAAAGCCCCTAATCATTGATACTATTAACAAAACTCATGCAACTATCCTAGGTTTTTAGGAAACTAATGATGGAAATATGCCCTAGAGTCAATAATAAAATGGTTATTATTATATTTCCTTAATCATGATAAAGGTTTATTATTCATGCTAGAATTGTAATGACCGGAAAACTAAATACATGTGTGAATACATAAACAAATATTGTGTCCCTAATAAGCCTCTACTAGACTAGCTCGTTAATCAAAGATGGTTAAGGTTTCCTAACCATAGACATGAGTTGTCATTTGATAATGGGATCACATCATTATGAGAATGATGTGATGGACAAGACCCATCCATTAGCTTAGCATATGATCGTACAGTTTATTGCTACTGCTTTCATGTATGTCAAATACATATTCCTTTGACTATGAGATCATGCAACTCCCGGATACCGAAGGAGTGCCTTGTGTGCTATCAAACGTCAAAACGTAACTGGGTGATTATAAAGATGCTCTACATGTATCTCAAAAGGTGTTTTGTTGGTTGGCGTGAATTGAGATTAGGATTTGTCACTCCGATTATCGGAGAGGTATCTCTGGGCCCTCTTGGTAATACACATCATAATAAGCCTTGCAAGCAAATGACAAATGTGTTAGTCACGGGGTGATGTATTACGGAATGAGTAAAGAGACTTGTCGACAATGAGATTGAACTAGGTATAGAGATACCGACGATCGAATCTCGGGCAAGTAACATACCAACGGACAAAGGGAATTGTGTATGTTGTCATAACAGTTCGACCGATAAAGATCTTCGTAGAATATGTAGGAGCCAATATGGGCATCTATGTTCCTCTATTGGTTATTGACCAGAGAGGTATCTCGGTCATGTCTACAGAGTTCTCGAACCCGTAGGATCCGCAGGCTTAACGTTCGATGTCGATTTGGTATTATATGAGTTATGTGGTTTGGTGACCGAATGTTGTTTGGAGTCCCGGATGAGATCACGGACATGACGAGGAGCTCCGGAATGTTCCTAAGGTAAAGATTTGATATATCGGAGTAGGACGATGCTATTTGGTCTCCGGAATAGTTTCGGAATGCACCGAAAAGTTATTGGAACACCGAAAGGGATTTCGGATGCATCGAGAGAGTGTTGGGCCTTACTGGGCCATGTAGAGGGAACACACCAGCCCACATGGGCTGGTGCGCCCCCCTTATGGCAGCCAAACCCAATTGGATGGAAGGGGGAGGCGCCACCTCCTCTTACCATATCTCCGAAAGAGAAAGGAAAGAGAGGGGGCGCCTCTCCCCTTTCCTTCTCCCCTGTGCAATATATGGAAGGGGGCGCACCACTAGGAAAACCCTAAGGTGGCCGCCGGCCTTGTTGGAAGCGCCCTAGGGATGCCTCCTCCCCTCCCACACCTATATATATGAGGGGTGCCACACAATACACATATTATTCCACGCCGTGTGTCGGCACCCCTCTGCCTCTAGTTTCCTCCTCCGTTCTAGATCATCGCAGTGCTTAGGCGAAGCCCTGCGAGATTGCATCACCACCACCGTCACCACGCCGTTATGCTGACGGAACTCATCTAATGCCTCACTCCGCTTGCTGGATCAAGATGGCGAGGATGACACCGAGTTGAACGCGTGCAGAACGTGGAGGTGTCGTGCGTTCGGTACTTGATCGGTTGAAGCGCGAAGATGTTCGACTACATCAACCGCGTTGTTTAAACGCTTCTGCTTACGGTCTACGAGGGTATGTAGACACACTCTTCCCCTCGTTGCCATGCATCTCCATGGATAGATCATTGCGTGTGCATAGAATTTTTTGTTTTCCATGCAACGTTTCCCAACAACTAAGAAAGAAGATTTTCACACCTCCTACTTAAAATCCCTGGTAGGATCTAGAGATTTTGATTGGCATCACCTTCCATCAATAGGCTCTGCTGGAGGCATCCTGTTGGGGTTTGATTTAGATGTTTTTGAAGTTATTTCCTGGTCACACCTAGACTTCTCTGTCAGCCGCCTCCTAAAGCTCAGATCTAAAGGACAAGCTTTTAGGGTAGTGACTGTTTATGGCTCTCCGTATGATGATGGTAAAGAGGCCTTTCTTTCAGAGCTGCATACTCTGCTTGTTGATAATCAGGTCCCATCTCCTTAATTGGTGGTGACTATAACTTAGTTAGGAAAGCCAGTGACAAAAGTAATGGAGTCATTAACCATAGATGGGGTACTAGCTTTAATGCTTGGATAGAAATTTGGGGGCTCTTAGAAATCAAGCTCTATAGTAGAAAATTTACTTGGGCTAATAATCAGGTGAACATATTATGTCTTCTATAGATAGGCTCTTTTGTGATACTGATACAGATAAGTTGATCCCTTTAGCTTCTTGAAGAGCTCTACCCACATGTTGTAGTGACCACACACATTTGTTTTGGGATTCTGGTGTGGACTCTCATCCAAAGAAACATAGTTTTAAATTTGAAAGGTGGTGGCTTTTAGGATCAGATTTTGATGCAATAGTCCATAAGATATGGACTGAGTATAACAAATTTGCCCCCCCCCCAAGAAGATTGGCAAAGAAGAATTAGAAAGCTCAGGAGAATCACCAAGGGGTGGAGCTCTAATGAGGAAGCCAATCTTAGGAGGTATAAGAGAATCCTTATAGAAGAATTTGATTGTCTAGATGTTAAGGCAGAAACCTCTGATATCTCTGATTCTGAGTTCACCAAGATGAAATTCATCCAGGCTGAGCTGCAGAAGATCGAGCTGCAAGAGGAAACAAAAGCCAAACAAAGATCGAGAGACAGAGAGATCAAAGAAGGAGATATAAACACTGCTTACTTTCAAGCAGTGGCTAACCAAAGGCGGAGGAAAACACTGATCTACTCTCTCTTGATAGCCTAAATGAGCCAGTAACTGACATTAAGGACATGTTGTATATAGCCAGTGACTTTTATAAGGATCTTTTTTTAAGAACCTAGTAGTGGCTTCAAGATTAAGTACGATTTTTTCTCTGTTGAGGATATGGTAAGCCAAGCAGAAAATGACAGTCTAGAATATCCTTTTTCTGAAGAGGAGGTCAAAAAGATGTATTTGATTCTTACCCAGATGCAGCACCTGGCCCCGATGGGATCCTTTTTTGCTTTTATCAACACTTCTGGGAATTGATCAAACATGACCTTTTGGCCATGTTCGAGGAATTCCAGAACTAGATATGTATAGACTAAACTTTGCAATGCTCGCCTTAATTCGTAAGGAGCCCGATGCTACCTCTATGAAAAATTTTAGACCGATTAGTCTGATTAATTGTAGTTTCAAAATCCTTTCTAAGGTGCTAACTAATAGATTAGCTAAGATCCTACAAAGGTTGATTGCTAGCAACCAATCTGCCTTCTTGACAGGCAGGTATATCCTGGAGAGTGTGGTTGCTGCGCATGAAGTAGTGCACTCTGTCCACTCTAGCAAGAAACAGGGGCTTGTTTTGCAACTTGATTATGAAAAAGTCTTTGATAAGGTAGATCTTGATTTCTTGGCTGGCCTTCTAAATAAGAGAGGCTTCGAGAACAAATGGTTGCATTGGATCCACCAACTCAGTCATGATGGCTCTATTGGAGTCAAAATGAATAATGTTGAAAGTGACTTCTTTCTTGCTAGGAAAGGCCTCAGGTAGGTGATACGTCCAAAACGTATCTATAATTTCTGCTTGCTCCATGCCTCTTTTGGGTGATATTGCTATGATATTTATACACTTCCATACACTTTTGATCATATTTGGACTAACCTATTAACTCAGTGCACCCCAGTGCCAGTTTCTGTTTTCGGCTGTTTTTGTATTTCAGGTTTTCACATTACGAGAACTGCCAGGAAAAATCCAGAAAAATTATATAAAAAATCAGCGTTCCAGAAACTACCGTGCGCCCGAAGGACAGCCGGGGGGGCCACCAGGGCTCCAGGCGCCCTGGCGGCGCCCCCCCCCCCGGGCCGCGCCGGGGGGGCGCCTGGGCCCCCCGAGGCTCCCCCGATGCCCCCCTTTGGCATATATTTAAAGCGTCTCCCGAAACCCTCGAGGGAGGAACTCTTTTCGCGACCTCATCTCTGTTCCGCCGCCGCCGCCGCCGCTTCCAAGATCGGGAGCACCAGGAGAACTCTTCTCGGCACCCTGCCGGAGGGGAGGATCACCACCGGGAGCCTCTCCACCACCATGGACGCCTCCCGGATGAGTTGTGAGTAGTCTCCCTTGGACCATGAGTCCATGACCAGTAGCTATGTGATGTTCTCCTCCCGTTCTTGTGCTTCACTAATTAGTCCTCGTGAGCTGCCCTACATGATCGAGGCACATATGTAATCCTTATGCTGTTGCTATGATGAGTTTGCTGGGATCCGATGGATTATGAGATTATGTTCAGATTGTGCTTGAGTAATATATTTGATCTACCTCTTTTATATTTATGTTCGTAAGTAATTCTTGCATGTTCTCCGTTGTTATTTATTGCTTTGGCCAAGTAATAGGTAGTGACTCCAAGAGGGAACGTTATGCTTGATTGTGGGTTCATGCCCCTCGATGACTAGTTTGAGTGACAGAAACATGAGTCTAGGGGATGTGCTGTTACCACAAGGGGGAAAACAACGGTGCTTGTGCCCGTGGGTGCAAGGATTGTTTACTTTACGCAAAGTTCTTTTAATGCAGTTGTCTGTTGCATTGAGTTTACACTATGGGTGGGACTCGCAACTTAATACCAGCGAGATGTTCTGGATAGATATCTCAAGGTGGATGATTAGTAGTAGATATTGATGGATTTCGGTCTACTTACTTTGGCGTACCGCCCATGCTTTGAACCTCAACCTTTCTTGCAATGTAGTCAGCATTGGTTTGCGCACATGGTCCTGTCAATTGCCCAGCTGTAATTCGTTTACCTCACATAGTTGTTTTATCGTCTTTTGGGAGAGAGACATCACTAGTGAACATCATGAGACTCCGGTCCATATTACCATCATTGATCACATCCGCTATTTACTTTTCGCTATTATTTACTATTGCAATTATATCTATCACTACTATCACTTGCGTTTAATCCTTTGTGAACTACAAGGCCGGAGGGATTGACAACCTCTCTGTACTCGTTGGGAGCAAAGTTATTTGTATCTGTGTGCAGGTCCACGTTGATTGCTAATATCTGGCGCCGTAGCAGTTGACACCTTCTTGTTGAACCTAGGATTCTCTAGGGATTCGATCCTTGGTATCTTTGCCAAGGGAAGAACTTCCGCAACACTACATCTCACACCTTCCACTTGGGGTAACCAACGAGGGACGAGAAGCCTAGCAAGAGTTTTTCTGGCGCCGTTGCCGGGGACTCCACTCTTCAAGATAGGGGAGTTGCATGCTATCTTTTACCTTTGCTTTTAGTCTTGTTAGTTTACCTTTCAGTTTTTGCTTTAGTACCTTTTTATCGAAAATCACAAAAATAGTTATCTCGTTCTTTAGTTGTCATTATGTCGGGTCCTTTTGTCTTTGACGAGGCAGAAGTTCTCACCTTTAAACAAAGAGGTGGGGAAAGTTTGAAAGATGCTTGGTATAGAATTAATGATTCACAAAAAAGAGCCACCAAGAAGCAACCTACTACTATCCTGCTTAGAAATTTTTATGTTGGAATTACTTCTTGGAATAGGTTTATTCTAGATACTGCTATCAATAGGAATTTCCTAGAGGCCCCAGTTTGGGAGTCCCTTAGTATTATTGAAAATCTTGTTGGGAATCTCCCTGTTGTTAGCATTCGAGAGGACATCACCCTAGCTCACATTATGAAAAAAACTTGAAAAGATAGAGCTAGAGATGCCAAGCATTAATAAGATAAATGAGTTGGATCGTAAGATCCAAGGGAATTTGAATAGACTTGATAGCTCCATGCATAAAATTTTCAAAATTTTGGAGACCGTCAAATTCCATGACTTGGACTCTTCTAGGATAGACAAGATTGAGGATATCTTTGATACTCTAGGAACCACCTTCTCCTCAATCAAAACCAAAAAGGTAGAAACTCCGGCAAAGAAGGAGCCTAAGTTCGTTCACGTTCCAAAGGCTCCCCGCTCTAAAAGTAATCCACCTATTGCCAAAGGGGTTGAAACTGTAAAGACTTTGGAAGAAACACATGTCTTTGATGAATTTATAAATGAATCTTCCCTTGACTTTTATCCTTTTGGTCTTCTACCTAGAAGTATCTCTATGAGGCCTTTATTTGAAAGTCCTATTAAGACTAGTTGTATTATTGAAGAGCTTTTTGATGATCTTGATGATGGTTCAATTGATACAGCTTGATCTATATGCATTATGCCTAGCTTAAAGGCATAAAAGAAAGCGCTTTTGGGAGGCAGCCAACATGAATAAAAATTTTATTTTGCTTTTGTTGTGTCTTGATGTTGTTACTACAGTAGCATCATCATTATATCTTTACTTTTCAATTTTGTGCCAAGTGTAGCCTCTGATTGCTAGAAAGTTCAAAAGTTGTGAGGTGCTGTCCAGGAAACAGATTCTGTCCTTGGATAGAAAAATTCGTATAAAATCACCAGTCCATCTTTTTGGTCTGAATTTTTTCGACAGCGTGCTCTATATAATTGTCTTTCGTGCTTCTGTTCTGAGTTTTTTTATTAGAGTTGCAGAAGTGCCCCGAACAAATCAATTACTACCTGCTGTTCTGTTTTTCACAGATTCTGTCCTGTTTTGCTTTTCCTTCATTTTGCAAACCAAGAGCTTGCTTTTTCTTTGCAAAAACCTTTTGGCAATCTTGAGAAACAGTAGACCTTCAAGAATATCTTTATTTCCAGCAAGGTACAATTATTTTATTATGGTACTAACCTCGCTAATCAGATTATGATGAGTTATGTATGAAGGGAGTTTTCAAGTGTGCGAGGGAAGATGATAAAAAGATTCAGGAGTGTCAAGCGCTCAAGCTTGGGGATGCCCCCATGCACCCCCAAGAAATATTCAAGGAGACTCAAGCGTCTAAGCTTGGGGATGCCCCCGTGCATCCCCTTCTCCATCAACATTATCAGTTCGTCTTTCGTTCCACTATATTTTAATCACTTCATGTGTTATGTGCTATGCTTGGAGCGTCTTGCTTTTAGTTTTCTTTAGTTTTTCATAACGAGTCGGAACTCAGCTTTCTTTATGTGGGAGAGAAACACGCTCCACTTCTACCTAGAACATAACATATAATTTTCATGTCTATCCTTGCTGTGTGTGTTCTTTGTCTTTTAATAGCTACTATCATGTTCATCTCTTAGCTTTCATGCTTATCTTTTCAAGAGCTTTTGTTTAGTTGGTTGCTTGAACTCTCTTTAATTACCATGCTCACCTTATTAAGAGAGTTTGCTTCCGTTGCATTGGTTGATATGTCTATGATAAAGATGCTACGTGCATGATGGCGCTTAGTAGTTCATGTTTTCTTATGGTTAGTCTCAAATACCTAGAGGGTTCCCAATGTGTTATTGGAATACCAACATGATTTGTTTGCCTATGATGTGGTATGGTTTAGTAATATCTTCCTTCGAGAATTTATTTTGATTGACTTGGCGTATGCTCACGCATATTTAAGACTGTAAAGAAAGTCTGTCAAGCCTTGATGATCTTTTGTTTCTGAGTAGCGATATAACTACCATGCCTGATTCAATGTTGCTTTGTCGCTCTGCATGATTATGACCGTCATTGCTCTCTTAGTTGGTCGCTCCCAGTCTTTTGCTAACCTTCGCCTGTACTAAGCGGACTGACTGCTTGTCCATCCACATCCTTTAATCCAGTTATGCCATATGAGTCCACCATACCTTCCTACATGGTATTTACCTGCCATTCCTAACGGAGACTTGCATGTGCCATCTCGAAATTATTCAAAGAAAAAGCATTCTTATTTTGTGCCTCTGTTGTAAGTTCATGAGGAAGTAGTGGTTAATTCATGACCTTTTTAAGTTGGACAAGCTTCACCCCGGGATTGCATGTATAATGTGCAAACCCATAATACGAGAAGGAACTGGCATTGAGTGCGCCCGGCTCAAAAAGATAATATAACAAACAAACCCTCCTTCACGCTTTGTTCATGAGAAATCAGAAAACTTTGGCAGTGATAAACAAAGGAGATTAAGAGGATGTGATCGTCCTCATTCGGGAGCCGTTCCTCGAAACTTGTCCATCTCGAAAAGTGATTGAGTTGTCTGCTAGCATTCGTTGACGAAACATGCATGATCAAAAATAAATTAGTACCTCTGTTTTAAAGCCAAGAGCTCTGGTACATGTTTTGTCTTTGTTTCCGACTACGGGTTTTCAACCTTGCCAACAAAAGCCACGGTGCGAGAGTCTCCACCTTCTTTTAAAAGCACCAACTACTGAGAGCATGATTGTCATTCTGAGTGTAATGTGCATTGTCCCAAAGTAGCATTGTCTTTTGCATGATTGTGATATCGTTTATTCTGAAATCATTGTATCTAGTCATCACTTAAACCTTGGAGGTGCCCCTGCATTTATGTTTTGCTTCACTAAAGGGGGCAAGCTAGATATCACTTTATCATATTTGCACATCATGTTCATTGCAAATCTATTTGATGTTTCAGTATCATATTGTAAAACTTTCAGTCATTTGTGATTTTCTCATGAGGCAACTTAATTACTATAGATCCATTGTCTCAGTAAGCTTTTGTCATATGACTATGAAAAAGTCCTATATGGTTAATAGCATGTCACCACAGAAATTATTCTTGTTATCATTTACCTACTCGAGGACGAGCAGGAATTAAGCTTGGGGATGTTGATACGTCCAAAACGTATCTATAATTTCTGCTTGCTCCATGCCTCTTTTGGGTGATATTGCTATGATATTTATACACTTCCATACACTTTTGATCATATTTGGACTAACCTATTAACTCAGTGCACCCCAGTGCCAGTTTCTGTTTTCGGTTGTTTTTGTATTTCAGGTTTTCACATTACGAGAACTGCCAGGAAAAATCCAGAAAAATTATATAAAAAATCAGCGTTCCAGAAACTACCGTGCGCCCGAAGGACAGCCGGGGGGGCCGCCAGGGCTCCAGGCGCCCTAGCGGCGCCCCCCCCCCCCCCTGGGCCGCGCCGGGGGGCGCCTGGGCCCCCCGAGGCTCCCTCGATGCCCTCCTTTGGCATATATTTAAAGCGTCTCCCGAAACCCTCGAGGGAGGAACTCTTTTCGCGATCTCATCTCTGTTCCGCCGCCGCCGCCGCTTCCAAGATCGGGAGCACCAGGAGAACTCTTCCCGGCACCCTGCCGGAGGGGAGGATCACCACCGGGAGCCTCTCCACCACCATGGACGCCTCCCGGATGAGTTGTGAGTAGTCTCCCTTGGACCATGAGTCCATGACCAGTAGCTATGTGATGTTCTCCTCCCGTTCTTGTGCTTCACTAATTAGTCCTCGTGAGCTGCCCTACATGATCGAGGCACATATGTAATCCTTATGCTGTTGCTATGATGAGTTTGCTGGGATCCGATGGATTATGAGATTATGTTCAGATTGTGCTTGAGTAATATATTTGATCTACCTCTTTTATATTTATGTTCGTAAGTAATTCTTGCATGTTCTCCGTTGTTATTTATTGCTTTGGCCAAGTAATAGGCAGTGACTCCAAGAGGGAACGTTATGCTTGATTGTGGGTTCATGCCCCTCGATGACTAGTTTGAGTGACAGAAACATGAGTCTAGGGGATGTGCTGTTGCCACAAGGGGGAAAACAATGGTGCTTGTGCCCGCGGGTGCAAGGATTGTTTACTTTACGCAAAGTTCTTTTAATGCAGTTGTCTGTTGCATTGAGTTTACACTATGGGTGGGACTCGCAACTTAATACCAGCGAGATGTTCTGGATAGATATCTCAAGGTGGATGATTAGTAGTAGATATTGATGGATTTCGGTCTACTTACTTTGGCGTACCGCCCATGCTTTGAACCTCAACCTTTCTTGCAATGTAGTCAGCATTGGTTTGCGCACATGGTCCTGTCAATTGCCCAGCTGTAATTCGTTTACCTCACATAGCTGTTTTATCGTCTTTTGGGAGAGAGACATCACTAGTGAACATCATGAGACTCCAGTCCATATTACCATCATTGATCACATCCGCTATTTACTTTTCGCTATTATTTACTATTGCAATTATATCTATCACTACTATCACTTGCGTTTAATCCTTTGTGAACTACAAGGCCGGAGGGATTGACAACCTCTCTGTACTCGTTGGGAGCAAAGTTATTTGTATCTGTGTGCAGGTCCACGTTGATTGCTAATATCTGGCGTCGTAGCAGTTGACACCTTCTTGTTGAACCTAGGAGTCTCTGGGGATTCGATCCTTGGTATCTTTGCCAAGGGAAAAACTTCCGCAACACTACATCTCACACCTTCCACTTGGGGTAACCAACGAGGGGCAAGAAGCCTGGCAGTAGGGTGACCCAATCTCCCCACTCCTTTTTAATTTAGTAGTAGATGTTCTTACTAAAATGTTAGCTAAAGCTGCAGACCATGAACTGATCTCTGGTATCTGCACTGAGGTCTGCCCTGGTGGGATCATCTGTTTACAATATGCAGATGACACTATCCTTTTTCTAAGCAATGATATTTCTCAAGCCAAAAACCTTAAAGCAATCCTAACCTGCTTTGAACAAGTTTCAGGGATGAGAGTCAATTATAGTAAAAGCGAGCTCAAACCTATCAACATAGAGGACCCATATTTTTAGAATTTTCTCTTTGCTTTAGAATGTAGTGGGGGTTCTTTCCCCATTAAGTATCTTGGGATTCCCCTTCACCATGACAAACTTAGAAGAGAGGGCATTTAACCACTCATTGCCAAAATCCTGAAGAGGATTGCAGGGTGGAGGGGTAAGCTTCTCTCCTGCAAAGGGAGGCTTATCCTCATCCAATTCTTGCCTTGCTAGTATATATCCCTCTTTACTTGCTATCCTTCAATGGGCCATTGAACCAATTAACTCTCATATGGCCAACTGTCTGTGGAACGATTTTGAAAGACATAGGAAACTACTTCTAGCTAACTAGAGGCTAGTTTGCATGAAAAAAATAATTTGGAGGCATGGGCATTCCAAACCTGCAAGATATCAATTTGTGCTTGTTGGGTTCTTGGGTAAAAAGGTATTATGAGGGTCAGAGCAAACGTTGGAGGCTGATCATTGATCATAAATACATGGCTGGTAGGCCCAACATCTTTGCCCCCAGTTCTACACCCAAAACCTCTAGATTTTGGAAAGGGGGTGAAATCCACTTTTCAGGCCATCAAATTTGGCTATAGATGGAAAGTGGGTAATGGGCACAACATTAGATTTTGGGAACACACCAGGTTTGATACTTCCCCTTTAGCTATTCAGCATTGGCCTATTTACTCTATCTATAATGAACAAACTAGATGCATTAGAGAGGTTTGGGATGGTCACCAGCTAAAATTGACTTTTAGAAGGAACTTTTATAGTAAACTCATGGAACAAGGGTACCAACTCATTGAGATAGCTGGGAGCATTACCCTTACTTAGGACATTGATTCTCTAATTTGGCAACTAGAGAATAAATGCCAATACTCAACTAGCTCCCTGTATCATGTGATTAATTTTAGAGGGGTCCAACCTATGTCCATTCCTACTGTTTGGAAACTCGGGGTGCCCCAAAAAATTCATGTTTTTATTTGGCTGCTTGCTAACAACAAACTCATGAGTAGGGATAATCTTAGGAAGAGGCAGGTTATTGATGGCTTCTCGCCCCTCGTTGGTTACCCCAAGTGGAAGGTTTGAGATGTAGCGTAGCGGTAGTTTTCCCTTGACAAAGATACCAAGGATCGAATCCCCTGAGACTCCGAGGATCGACAAGTAGGTGTCAACTGCTAACGGCGCCAGATACTTAGCGATTGACAGGACCTGCACACAGATACAAATAACTTTGCTCCCAACGAGTACAGAGAGGTTGTCAATCCCTCCGGCCTTGTCATTTACAAAGGATCAAACTCAAGAGATAATAGTGATAGGTACGACTGCAACTAGTAAATAAGAACAGGAAGTAAATAGCGGGTGTGATCAGTGATGGTAATATGGACCGGGGTCCCATGATGTTCACTAGTGATGTCTCTCTCCCAAAAGACGATAAAACAGCTAAGCGAGGTAAACAAATTACAGCTGGGCAATTGACAGGATTATGTGCGCAAACCAATGCTAACTATGCTGCAAAGAAAGGTAGAGGCTCAAAAGCATGGGCGGTACGCCAAGGCAAGTAGACCGAAATCCATCTGCATCTACTACTAATCATCCACCTTGAGATATCTATCCAGAACATCTCGCTGGTATTAAGTTGCGAGTCCCACCCATAGTGTAAACTCAAAGCAACAGGCAACTGCATTAAAAGAACTTTGCGTAAAGTAAACAATCCTTGCACCCGCGAGTACAAGCACCGTTGTTTTCCCCCTTGTGGCAACAGCACATCCCCTAGACTCATGTTTCTGTCACTCAAGCTAGTCATCGAGGGGCATGAACCCACAATCAAGCATAACGTTCCCTCTTGGAGTTACTACCTACTACTTGGCCAAAGCAATAAACAGCAACGGAGAACATGCAAGAATTACTCAAGAACATAAATATAAAAGAGGTGAATCAAATATATTACTCACACACAATCTGAACATAATCTCATAATCCATCGGATCCCAGCAAACTCATCATAGCAACAACATAAGGATTACATATGTGCCTCGATCATGTAGGGCAGCTCACGAGGTCTAATCGGTGAAGAACAAAGAGGGGAGGAGAACATCACATAGCTACTGGTCATGGACCCATGGTCCAAGGGGGACTACTCACAACTCATCCGGGAGGCGTCCATGGTGGTGGAGAAGCTCCCGGTGGTGGTTCTCCCCTCTGGCAGGGTGCCGGGAAGAGTTCTCCTGGTGCTCCCGATCTTGGAAGCGCGGCGGCGGCGGAACAGAGATGAGATCGCGAAAAAGGGTTCCGTCCTCGAGGGTTTCGGGACGCGGTGTAAATATATGCCAAAGGGGGTCACCAGAGGAGGTAAGGGGGGCCCAGGCGCCCCCCCCCCCAGGGCGCCTGGAGCCCCTGTGGCCCCCCTCTGGCCCTACTTCTGCCGCATGGAAGCTTCTGGAGCGCTGATTTTTTATATATTTTTCCCGGAATTTTTCTGGCAATTTAAGTAATGGGAAAACCTGAAATACAAAAACAGCAGAAAACAGAAACTGGCACTGGGGTGCACTGAGTTAATAGGTTAGTCCAAATATGATCAAAAGTGTATGGAAGTGCATAAATATCATAGCAATATCACACAAAAGAGTCATGGAGCAAGCAGAAATTATAGATACGTTTTGGACGTATCAGTTATCAAGCCGCTTGATTGTGTGTTTTGCACCGAACTAGATCTATCTTTCACATGTTCTTTGACTGTGTGGTAGCTAGGTAAGTCTGGTCTTGTGTCAAAGATCACTTTGAGTCTGGCGTTGGTACTAACTTTGAATCTATAGTTAGATTATGGGTCTCCAACAACAAGAAATCTGCTTTAAATACTGTTAGTGCCGCAATATTATGGGGGCTGTGGAAACCCATAAATTATGTTATTTTTGACAACAATATCTGGATTTCTATTAAACAGGTGTTGAGGCTGACCCTAATAAGACTGATCAAATCTTGGTATGTTCTCTCCCCGGAACAGAGCAAGACAAGGCTGGAGGCCTCTGCAGAGCAGTTGGCAAGCTCCATCCGACGTCCACTGACGATTACATGTGACTAACCGCGCGCCCAGACCCCTAGAACAAGCTCAAGATCTCTGATGACGGCACCTTCCTCGTCTCTCCTACCAAGAAAAGGGATACCAAGGACGTTTCCATGCTGTCTAGCCCCGTTTCTACACTCTCGGCATGCTGGTGACTACAAGCTACTACGGCTCCTCCGATGAAGACCAGGAAGGCTTCTTTGATGCTTTCCTGTGGATAGCTTGTAGTCTGTGTTAGGTTTCTATTGTTGGGAGTGTTGCGAAAACAAGCCGCTTCAAATTGTTCGCTTTTGATTAGTTTTTCACATGCTGTTGAACTGCTCCTCTAAGTGAGCTGCCTGTAAGACTTTATTATTGTTGGTTTCGTTCTGGTAATGGAACCGGGGAGGAGCCTCTCTATTCTTCTAAAAAAGCGAGATGGTACCTTATTGAGCATTTGACTTGTGATTCACAGAGGGCATGTTTCATATTTATATACAATCAACAATATTATTCGCCTGTCATTGCTATGTTATATAACCGTCTGTTGACCGCTACCCGTCGTTGGTAAGTGGTACTAGTGATGGCCCACTCTTGCCCATCACCGTAAGATGGTTGCTATAGCCATTTCTGCAGTAGAAAGTTCAATAATAAAAAATAATGATGACAATATTGTTGTGTTATATCTACTCTAGCCCTCGCCGAAAAGATATGAGGATTATGCTGCTAGAGAAGAACCCATCCGTCGTTCGGTGCCAGCCCCTCTCACCTCTTCTCCAGTGTTCTTGTTGTTATTGAGTGGGTAAGGAGCCTTTAATTTTTAGTGTAAATTTAGATCTCTAATATCTTTTTAAAATATCTTTTTTGTTGTTCTCTGATGATTTCTCTGTCCAGGTATTTTTATACTTGGTTGGTTTTATCATATCACTGACTTCCTGGAAACCGACATCCATGGCAAGTTGGCTGCAAACAGATTATCTCTTAGTTCATGTAATAATGAACAACACAACTAATATTGATTGGGAGAAATGAGAACTTTGACAGTCTACTCCATTCCTGCTGTCACCGTCGATGGCAATGAATACACGATTTGCAAGGTAAGGCTTTGACGACATGGATGGATAATGATATGTCTGACTATCAAATTCACCCACTCGTGAATTTGATGATATCATGTTACGGTCACCTCAATTTACTGCCTAAAAAACTAGGGCTCTCATGTGCTTCAGTTACTTTTTTGATGTTGGCAATTGCAATCAAACCAAAGGATTTTTCTCAAAAAGTAGATAGAAGAATTCTAGTGACGTGGACAAAACAAAGGGATGTTCTTATAAGCAATAAAATGAATTAGTGTTCCCTTGTGAACATTGGATGTGGATAGCACAAAGAGATGTGAAAGGAAGAGTGTTTTGTACCGACTTGGGTAAGATGGCTGCTATAGTAGTTTTTGCAGTAACGAGTTGAATAAAAAATTGAACGACCGACCTTACCATTGTATTACATCTACTCTAGCCCTCGCCAAAAAAATGGGGATCATGCTACTAGAGGAGAACCCCCTCGGTTGTCCGGTGTCGGTATCTCTCGCCTCTTCACCAATGAGTCTTTAATTTTAGTGTAAATTTAGGTCTCCAATTTCAATTGTTATGTTCTAGTTCCTCCGTTTAATAATTCTTGTCGTGGTTTTAGTTCAAATGTGAACTATAACCACTGCAAGAATTATAGAACAGTGTGAGTTGGTTTTTTTCCTATTCTTCTCTGTTGAGTTCTCAATTCGAGTATTTTTATCCTTGGCTGATTTTATCATACTTTTGACTTCCTAGAAACCGACATGCATGGCGAGTCGGCTGCAAGCGAATTTTCTCCTATATATTTTCATGCGGTAATGAATACAACTAGTATTGGGAGAAAAGAGACATCTTTGACGGCGAACTTCATTCCCAGTGTCACCATCGATAACAGTGAATACACGCTTTGCAAGGTAAGGAGTTGACTACATGGATGGATTATGACACATCTAACTCTCACATCTATCCACCCATGGATTTGATGATAGCATGCTACACTCACCTAAATTTACCATCTCACAAAAAAAGTATCTACTCTCACCCTCACCGAAAAGAAGTGGGGATTATGCTACTAGAGGAGAACTCCTTAGTTGCCCGGTGTCGGTCCCTCCTGCCTCTTCTCAAGCGTTACCAATGTTGTTTAGTGGGCAAGGGGCCTTTATTTCTAGTGTAATTTGAGATCTCTAATTTCATTCTTTTTACTCCCTAAAGTTTTTCTAAAGGAGTGATAATTAATATGGATCGGAGGGTGTATTATTTGGTTCTTCTCTCATGCGTTCTCCGTCGGGGTATATTTTTATCCTTGGCTAATTTTATCATATATCACAAACTTCCTGGAAACTGACAACCATGTCAAGTTAGCTGCAAACAAATCTTTTCTTATATTTTTCTTTTGATTTTTTTACTTATATATTTTTATGTTGTAACGAACAATACAATCAATATTGGGAGAAAAGAGGGATCTTTTATGGTCCACTTCATTCCCGATGTCACCATCGATGATATTGAATACACGGTTTGCAAGGTAAGGAGTGGACGAAATAGATGGATTATGACACATCTTACTCTAATTTCCATCCACCCATGGATTTCATGATATCATGATGCGTCCAGCAAAATTTATTGTCTAACCAAAAAAGTATCTACTCTAGCCCTCACCAAAAAGAAGTGGGGATTATGCTATACCAGAGGACAACCCCTGCGTCGTCCGGTGCCAGCTCTCTCGCCCGTGCTCCAGTATTGCCATTGTTTTTAGTTTAAATTTGGATCTCTGACACCATTTTAAAGATATTTTGATCTTCTTTGGTGAGTTCTCCATCCGGGTATTTTTTATCCTTGGTCGGTTTTTTCATATACCACCAACTTCCTAGAAACCGACATCCATGGCGAGTTGGCTGCAAACAAATTTTCTCTTATATATAGTATATTTTGTTTTCCACTTATAAATTTTTATGTTGTTGCGAACAATACAACCGATATTGGGAGATCTTTGACGGTTTACTTCATTCCCGGTGTCACCATCGATGACAATGAATACGCGGTTTGCAAGGTAAGGCTTTGACGACATGGATGGATGATGACACATCTTACTCTTGAATCCATCCACCCGTGAATTCGATGATGTCATGCTATGGTCACCTTAATTTGCTTCTTTTTTTGTGAATAGGTCACCTCAATTTGCTGCCTAACAAACAACAACAAAAAGAAAAGAACTAGGGCGCTCATGTGCTTCAATTACTCTTTTCAGTTGGCAGTTGGAATCAAATCAGAGGAATTTTCTCAAAAGGTAGACAGAAGAATTCTAGTGATGTGGACAAAACAGAGGGATGTTCATATGCAGCAATAAAATGAATTAGTGTTCCCTCACGAACATTAGATGTGGACGAAACAAAAACATTAGATGTGGACAAAACAAAGAGAAATGTGGAAGGAATAGTGTTTGCACTCCACTGATGTGGAAGGAGTACACATGTTGCATCATCATGGCATATATAGGGGTGAGAGGGTAATGATGGTACAAGGCACGAGTGCCCCCGTGCGAACCGCAATTATGCTGGCTGCTCAGCAGCTCAATGAGGCTGCCTCCTCCTGCTTTGCGGCCTTCGCCCACCAAAGCACCCTGCAAGCACACCGTCTTATTCCACGACGCCATCATTCATCATATATCTAGTGTATTGTTCGTGCATCGGCCCAAAAATGCTGTACCCAACCGGCGCATTTCACATGCGTGGCCATTTTTGTCTCAAACAAAAAACATGCGTCGCCATTTGCGTAGACAAAACAAAAAAAATTCCGTCGCCGGGACTTGAACCCGGGTCTCTCGGGTGAGAGCCGAGTATCCTAACCACCTAGACTACGACGGATCACGTACAGACCTATTACAGTTGTTTTAATATTGTTGCCGGATCTAGTTTCAGTCAGGGTAGAAGCACTGCCTAACCACGCCCTTTGATGAAAACACGGCCAAAGTTAATACGTACGTACGTAGTCCTCTGTCCAAATAAATAAATTATATTTACTTGAACAGCGGCAATAGGCAGTAAAATATTATGAATCAACAATCAAATTACGATGCATATCTCCCAGTTTCCTTTATCATGAGAAACCGGTAACATAGGGCGCCACACTAGTGCCCCCAAAAGGGTTTGGTCAGGGCATTAGGGAACCAGAAAGGTTAAAAAGAAACTTCACAGCGCAAAACAGAACAATATGGCCATAGCCACACGGCTAGAAAAGAAACATCACTGAAGTTCTAAGCACTGCAACCCAGCCCCAAAATAAAGCCAAAACACACCCTAGCATTGTATTCACAATTTAAATCAACAATGCTTTTTCGTCCATAATATTTCTCTAGCATTTTATTTACAACTTACAACACAACAATATTCTTACAAATACATGCAAGGAGTACAAAAAGTCTGGACTAGTTCAGCTGCAGACAAGCATTGTTGGTTCAAATAAAATGAAGCAGCACGAAAAGCCTATTGACTTGAAGAAAACATATCATGCGTTACAGATTGCTCACTTGCCGATTTCTAAGCAGTGTACAATCTCCAGTGAATGTCACGGTGTTCAGGAAATGAACAACAGTTCCCAGAATACAATAACAGGAGCGAAATAGCTTAAGGACGAATGGCTAACGTAATCCGCCTCCATAGTTTAGCCCTTGGTCCTCTTCAAATATGGGCAGCTTTATACCACTACCACATCACCATTACGGGCGCTTTGACCCTTTCTCGTATTTGCAAAAAATGATGAAAGACACAGGCATCAGCCTTGGGCCTTAGCGCAGCACAGGCGAACCCAAGTCGTGACAGAAACATGCCATTAAAAACTCTGCTTGCAATTGGACGATGATGGTGCTCCAGGCATTTCGTGACAAGAATTATATTTCTTGACTCATCTCAAATGCACGCTGTTGTTGGAACGATGGCATCTTAATCCGCCGGAATGGGGCGCAGCGGTCTTTCTTCAGGTGAATCAGCTTCCCAGAAAACAGACTGCCTATGATCCAGCTTGCTGGCTGCAAGAGAGAGATACAGGAGAATTAGAGGCACTGGAGATGATAAATACCAGTTTGGGAAGAAAAAAGGGATAAAGCGTAGGGAAACATTTGAATGGTAAATACAGCGATGCGGCCATGTATAATGTGAATCAAGTAGACATTTCTTATTGGCAGCAGGGAAGCAAGCCATTCGGATCCTTCAGTTGAGTTTTTTAGAAGGTCTAGATGAAACAACATGACTGAATTACGAGAGGTAGACAATGGATTAAGATATGTTGTGACAAGTTACTTCTCTGTATTTACTTATAGAGCTAGTATTTCAAGCATTGAAAGACAGTCTACTCTATCTGAGCAGTTTCTGCTTATATTCAGTCATTTCCTATATATGGAATGGAAGTTCTACATTCAAAATTCAACTAACCGCTGTTTTTATGTCATGTTCCAGCCCACAATGACTTAGATGGCGTGATGCGCTCGCCTCATTTGCAACAAGAATGATTCCGCGCGAACAACTTTTCTCCTTCAAGCTTTGAATTAATCCTTGAAGAGATACAAAAACTTGGCCACCTCCATGCTGTGGAACACAAATATAATGTAAGGGCCACGTCGTGTAGACAACAAAACTAGTCATGTATATATCTGACACAATCAGTAGTAAAAATCAGATACATCAAATTAAGAGTGAACTAAGACAATGCCTCTTAACTATGACAATAGTATATTGTGTATTATAATTTACTAAAAATATATTGCTTGATTAGTAGGTCATCCATCATGTTTTCTCGCCGGGCTTGCAACATACCTTGATTATGTTCGAAAATTTTGAACAGAAGCTGATTTTTCCGTGGATCAAGAATCCTACTCCATGAAATACCAATTTATTATTTCTTAGGTAAACTGATTGGCCAACTGTTGAAATCTCCACTGTATGCCTTTGTCTAATTAAATACCTAGCAAAAGGGTATATCAAAAGTTGAGCATCAAGAACAAAGTATTTTAACCTAATCCATATGGACAACAGAGCAAATGTTCCTCGCTGAATCTTAGTTGCAGAAAATAAAGCTAGGATAAACAATCTTCACAGCAAAGTGCCTTGAGTATGTTTGACACCAGAATCAATCGGCTCGGATTCTTACAAAGCAACCTCATCTAGATGGACTAATATACTTACCTAAAAGCATCTACATCGACTTTCCATGTGTTGTGTGTGAAATATTCAGAATTACAGTATGAACAATTAAGCTAGTTAATCATGTCAGTGTTTAGATAACCATTTAAAAAGATAGTTCTTGGGTACCCTATGTTGCTTGAGTTTAAGTTCGGATAATTTAGCCCATCAAATGAAATATCTTTCATTTCTTAGAAGAGCTTGGCATCAAATTGAGAAAGCTTCATGTGGGCTTTTGACAGATCTCAAAATGCATACACTTTTAAGGTGTTAATTTTCCCTCGACTACTTCAAGAAAGATATGAAAACTGAAGCTTTCACAAACAAAGATGTGATAAAATTTAAAATTCCATTTTCACAGGATAGGTGTGCTGCAAGGTGTCATTGCTTACTTTCCAGGTGGCAACAGTAAACCAGCTTGAAGAGAATCAAAAAGCCAATTGGAATTCAAAATCCAGGAATCGGTAGCACAACCATATAAGAACTTAGCTGTTGATACCTGTTGCAACAAACATCTATCAGACACAGTGCAATTTGGTACTGTAAAAACAATGAATGTGTAATTTTAAATGGGAGCCTACAGCCCTACACCAATTTCTCCTACAAGCTACAGCATATACTAAAACTATAAAAGGATACATGATGAACGATATATGGTACCCAAGAAACAAAAAGGAAATGGTGTAACAAACCTTTTGAGGGGAAAGAACTACAGGAGGCTTCCACCTCACAAGCTCTGCAAGCTTGCCTTTTTTATCAAATGGACAGGATGGCACTTTAGAAAGAACACAACCTCCAAATTTCCGTATTACAGACACAATCTCTTTCTCTTTATGACTTTGAAATCCAGTCACCAAAAACTCTAGTCCATGAAATATGTCCCCTTTTTTGCCAGTGCATTCTCCGGGCTCCTGCATGTCAGCAACTCTGCTTTCAGACCCTGAAAAGAAACAAGAGTGAGGACCACCAAAAGTATGTAATGACCGTGCATATATTCACTCAAGATATACAGCACATATCTAGCATAAGAGATCATAAACCAGAACTTACAACTGAATCGAGATTTAACCCTTCTGCTCTTGGTTTGTCTAGTACTACGTTTAGCATTCAACAATTGGGGTCCTTTTCTTTTAAGGCCTCGTTTACCAACACTCAAATATGTTGTGGGTTGAGGCAAAACTTCTGATGGGATATATTGCTCTTTGCTGTGATGTTCATTATCATCGTGAGCATCGGATGACTTCTGAACCAAAGAAAATTTGTTCAATCTTCCAGCTTCAGCATTGTTTTCTATGAACTGATTAGAGGCTCGGATACGCTGTATATTCTTATTTAAGATTATCGGTGTGCCTCTCTCCTTCTGACAACCTTCCACATCATCATTATGAGCCAGACTACCTCCGGAGATGTTTGATATAGGTCCTAGCATGCTAAAAGGCCTGAGGGAACTGTGTATTCTTCGCATCCATGGATTAGATTCTGGTGCCTTATCTAACGGCACAGAAGATGGACCGGCTTCGAGATCTAGGTCATTCTTCAGAGATTCCTTGCGATATAGAGGTTCACTGTTCTCCTCATTCCTCTGTTTGCATTCAGGAGGTTGACTAGTGGATACTTCATTGCAAGATATGCTACACGGAACAAATGAACAGAGAGGATCCTCAGGTGATAAGCTTGAACATACTACTTGATGGCATGACTCTGCACTTTGATCCTCTCCATGGAAACCTTCATTCTTTTGGAGAAAAGATGCCCTTGAGGAGGCAACCATTTCTGTCGATATCGCTCTAGGTGCAGGAGAGCACTCATTCATGCTATCCATTGACTCAGAAATGAAGCTAGTCCTTATATGCTTCCTTGCACGACCACCAAACCTCGCCTCTTCAACAATTATTCCAGCTTCCTGGAAATATATTTTACATTGTAGTTACATAGATGAAGAGCGCTGAATGAGATAGGCATAGGAACAATTAAGTTTGTTATAACAAAATGTTCATGGGCAACAAATTTACCTTCATGACATTTTGACCTCTTACTGGATTCCTCAAGTTTTCAGTAAAAGCATGGTTGTTTTGAGTCAACTTCTGGGAAACAGCTTCCTCATTTCTTGAGCAAGAGATTGCTTTATCTCGAGCTGGTTGCTTTACAGAAACACATCCCGGACTTGATTCTTTTACTAGTGTACCAGAAGAACTGTTCTCTGCCAAAGAATCGGGTACGTGGTCACTGGTACAAGCATCTTGGCTGCGCCATTCTTTATTTTGCTCCTCGGAAGAACAAATGTCTACATCATGTGGAGCACAACTAGGCTGAGAGATGCTCTGTTTCAAGTTAGTTGTGTTGTGGCCTTGAGATGAACAAGCAGTTTGAACAGTACACAGGCCAACATCTTCAAATACATCAAGCATTTCGACCTCATCCAATTCTGCGAGCCAATCGCTCTCATCTAGACCATTTTGAAAGGACCAACTATCATGTTCTGTTTCCTCTCGAAAACACTGTTTCCGAGCTTCCTTTACACGCAGAGCAGCTTCGAGCGCAGCTGCAGTCAACTTATCAGGCTGGCAATCATCAAGTATCATTTCTGCAATAACCATAGCCTCAGAGGCAGCAATAGATAGCTCAACTGCATCATTAGCATCTGCCTTACGGAGCTTCTGAACATCAACTTTTCCACCAGATGGTTGATGTTTTCTTGCACCAAGTGGTTTAGTGACATCCTTGCTAGCCACTCTACGGACTCCTTGTTGTGTATCATCCTTAAGGCCTTTAGCCTCTTGCACAGCTTTGATCTCTCGTGCTTGACCATCAATATAAGAGCCCTTTAATGGTCCTTTGAATGTACCAGAGTTTAGAGTCTGAGGGCTAACATTGGCTTGAACTGAGGAGATATCCTTGCTAGCCACTCTACAGACTTCTAGCTGCTTATCATCCTTAAGTTCTTTAGCCTCTTGCACAGCTTTGATCTCTAGTCCATGACCATCAGCATAAGAGCCCTTTAATGGTCCTTTGGATGCAGCAGAGTTTATAATCTGAGAGCTAACATTAGCTTGAACTGAGGAGAGTTGTGCTGCACTTTCTGAAGAAAGGTGCAGAGAGAAAGGCAGCACCTGGAGTGAAAATACTTAACCCATGTGAGAACAGCACATGACGCGAGGAAAGAGACAATTATTTTGGCTGTTACAAAGCCTATGTTTGGTACTATACTAACTTGTTCACTCATAATGCAATCCATCAAGGTGATTGAAAATGCACAAAGTTTAGAACCCCGTTAAAACCATATGCACATTTGACATGAAGAAATACACAATAGGCAAGATGAAAATGGCATACTGAACCTACAATTTTATTGTTTCCCCATTCTATGGAAGATTACAGACAGATGGAACAGAAATTAGTACACTGTACAAGTTTGCATCCCTGGAACAAATAATGTAACTCGGGGCAATGAAGAAACCCAGAGTCATAACTGTTATGCAGGATTGAACCAATAAAGGATACATGTACATGCAGTATCATCTCCTGATTTATTTGATCAAACAGAATGACAACAACCTAAGTTGTGACCAGGCTTCAGTGATTGGCATCAAGAATCTTAGCCTACCTCTCTGCCGGTTGGAGTACTTGCAGCGGGTGTATCCTCATCTCCCGACAAATGCAGACGGAACCCGCTGAAACCACCAGCACTTACAGTGGCATTCCAACAACTCCGTTGCTCTTGTGCAGGGTCGAGAATAAACACACAGTTCTGCAGTTCAGTGAAGAGAACACATTACATCAGATCAGAACAGACAATCCACCGAGAAACATATATAGATAAATATGCACAAACAGATCAGAGGCAGTCAGGTCCAATTCAATCTTATGCCATTTTTCTTACCAATGACCAATCACGGGTTTGAGTTATTGTCGATAAGGTGGGATAGTCAGGCAAAAAAAAAAAGGAAAAATCGAGTCGGGGATTTCCCCATTTCTGAAACATGCTCAAAGGAAATAGCAAGGCGCTTGCCAAGTGTTGGGTAATCAGAGAATAATAAACTCAGAGCGTACAAGGTTAGCACCAATCGACGCGCAAATCGGGCGAGAAAAGCACCTCACAAGGCGGCGAGGAAACGCCGGCGCTGTCTCTTGGGCGCTCGCCGGCCGTCGGCTGCCGATGCGGCTGAAGCCATTGCGGGAGCCACGCATTATCCTGAAGAACTCGAAGAAGCACAAAAGGGCGTCAGAAGAGGGCGCGTCACATATCCCCCCTCCCGCCCAACCGAGAGAGAGAGAGAGAGAGAGAGAGAGAGAGAGAGAGAGAGACCTCGGAGAAGCACGGCGAGTGGTAGGCGCAGGTCGACATGGCGGCCGGGCAGTCGCCGGCGGGTGGCGCCGCCACGAGAGGAGGGGAGTGGAGGGAGGGGCGGGGGGTCTTCTGGTTTTCTTTCTGTACTATAATAAATCTGGCTTGCTTGATAAGCCTCTCTCCTCCGTCTCCCGCCACCGGCCACCGCAGCGGTTCGCGCCATAAAAATGACAGCAAAGGTCATTTCTTCCCGCTGTGCCGTCTGACAGGTGGGCCTGGCCTGGTGCCCCCCAGGCATGGGCCTGGGCCGCCATCTTCTGTAGGATCTATTTTCAGGGTGCCCTTTGTTGGAAATCTGTTACTGTTAGAGCATCTCCAATAGCATGTGTATATTTGGATGTCTATATATTCATATAGACAATGGTCTAACAAGATTCCCTCATATACACATCCAGTTTTGCATCAGAACGTCTATATACAGGGATCATGACAGGTGGGCCGTCGCTGGGAAGAGGAAGAAATCATAACTACAGCTGAGTTTAGACAACGCCTTCACATTGTCTAGGCGTGGACATTGTGGAGGATGATTTAGAGAATGTGTATATTTGGACGATCATATAGACAAGCTGTTGAACGCCTGTTTTGGGCTCACGTTGTGCAAAACTAGTATAGACATCCATATAGACAAGCTATTGGAGATGCTATCAACCACGCTCTGCCAAAGGCAACAATTTCCTTCCCACACTTATTTGCTTTTAGAAAGGAAATATTATTTCGTGATACTCGATAGCATCATTTTGTCGATAGCATCATTTTGTGTGTGTGGGGGGGGGGGGGGGGGGGGGG
>LR738713.1:792640379-792874515 GCA_902687465.1 Secale cereale | reverse complement strand
AAACGCATCATGTGTTTCAACCGCTCCATCGCCGGTGGTAATTTTCTTCGCATATTAGAAAGAATATCAGCTCGTATGGTTTACAAAACTGAAGGAATATTATTTATTGACACGCAACAGCAGCGCATTTCTGCCTCGAAAATTAACAGCAATAGATTTACAGGGCCAATTATCGGAGAGCCAGTGGGAGAATACACACATTTACACGAAGTTATGCTCGGACTTTACCTCTGCTGGTGCTGGTAAAAGAGAAAGAAAGAAGACCAGAAAACCTACATCAAAATTGGGTCATAAGAGCTGAAACGCATGTCCCAAAAAAGTTACAGAAAGAACGAAGGACAGCTGCACAAATTACTGCACGAACGGCTTGTATCGCCAGAAGGTACAAACAACAGTTGGGCGGGCGCCGATCCATGCTCCGAGATCGCCCTCTAGCTCTTCAGGTCAGCCAGCGCCGTCTTGGTGGCGGCGGAAATCACGGCGTCCGAAGCGTTTGGCAGGTAGTAGTATTTCCCTGGCACAGCAAGGAAAGAAGCTGTGTTCATGGAAGGTTATGCAGATAACTCATTTACGGTATGTCGGTGCTTATAGTCAGTGATGAAGATGGCAGGTGTATCTTTTTGTGTGGCGACAAGGTTCCTCGGACTCCACTCATATTACCTTATACCACGAAAATGCGTTAAAAGAAAAATCGAAACAAGAACAGGCATGGTTTCCTACAGGTTTCAGATGGAGTAGTGTAATTATTCTTAGTAATCTGAGAATACCTTGGGCAACCCTTGCGATTTCCTTGGCGAACCCCGTAGATACAAACTTGTTCTCAGTATCGATGACGAGAAGTGACATTCCTGCCTTGAATATTTTTGCAGACACATCAAGTATCTCATCCTTGCAAAGAGGAAACAAATTCTTAAGTCTCCGTTTGAACACAGTAGGAAACTTCAAAATGATGGCCCAAGGATGCATTGTTTGGTATTAGGATAAGAGTGGTACCTTCAATTCTTGAGTAGATGGTCTTGGTGCGTCTGAAGCAGCGGCAGCTTCTGGGTCATTGGATTTCTTCAGTGATACATTAGCTCTTCCATCGGTGATTGCAACGATCATGATACGCCCAACGTCACCACTCTTTTCAGCATTCAATCCCACTCTGACAGCCTTGAAGTAGAATCCACAATGTTATCCAGATTATAGATGTCCTGGCACTACAGGAGAATTCAACGCAATTCTTGGTTCTTACTGTACTCAGGCCATGAGCTAAAGGAGACCCGCCACCGCATGGTAGCTTTTCAAGACGTTTGCGAGCCATTGCAATGGATCTTGATGGTGGAAGCAGAACCTCGGCATAGTCTCCACGGAAGGGAATAATTGCGACCTGAGGGATACCAAAATGGAAGCTAAGGTTAGTGCACAAACTCCCCATGTAACGATGATTACCCAAAGCGGAAACACAAATGGATGTGGCTTACAAGGTATGCAACAAGTAACAAATGCTAATAACAAATTCTAATGCTAAACTTTTACATTTCAGTAGTACCTGATCTCTGCTTGTGTAACTTTCTGCAAGCAACTTTAATGCTGCACCTTTGGCATTCTGCATGCGGTTCAGAGCCATGCTGCCACTAGCGTCCACAACAAATATGACCTGTCATGAAATAAGTCCAAACAGAGTTGTGATATGACCTGTCATGAAATAAGTCCAAACAGGGTTGTGAAGTTCGCAGTAAGAAAAAACAGGTTTGCCATATACATAAAACATGACTTAATATACAGATTCCCATGAAATTGCACAAGCAAATGTGGAGATAGAGAGAGAGACAGACCAGAGCACCGGCTTTTCGAGCCATTCTCTTGGCTCTCATGTCAGTCTTTTCAACAAAAACTTTTCTTGTCTTGTCAAGACTTTTCTCTCTCCGCAGTTTTTGGTATGGTGCAGCTGCTCGAAGTGTCGCGTCAACAGCTAACCTCCTGACTGGACCCTACAATAGAATGAACTGTTTAGATGAGCCAATTTGGTGAGAAAGGGTACCAAGCGATAAGGTAGGAGTGATATACAAAGGAAGGTGTCTGTTATATCAGTAAAATTAATGGAGAAGACCAGAATAAAGAAACAAACACGAGCATGGATTCAGGAATGTTTGAACAATCAAGTGTTTTAAGTTGCAGCATTGACGAGGTAAAACTTAAGACCTTTGGGAGCATAGGCTTTATGTATCGGCCCCTATCTTCTGAGAATATGACATTTTTTGCTCGTCCAGCCTTTCCTTTTTTTCTTTGTGCTTGCTGAGCAAAGAAAAGGAGTTTATCATCTACTAGTCCACCTTCAGCATCAAAAATAAACTCCTCGGGTATCTGGTCATCTTGTTTTTCGTTTTCTTCGTCATCATCCTGTCGGAAAACAACTAATGAGCTCTAAGAAACAAATGAATAGGCATCATGTACGGGTTGCTCAATCATAAAATTCAACCTCCTTTTCCTCCTCATCCTTCTCCTCATCTTCCTCCTTCTCATCTTGATCTTCTGCGTTATCTTGATTTTGTGGAGGTGGTGGAGGTGGGGGTGGAGGCGGTTGGTTTTGCTGCTCTTGTGGGTTATCAGATATGATCGAACGAGGTAGAATAACTAGCTCTACCTGCAAGAAGATGCCACGTGTGTCAAATATTAAGTAGAGCACACTTCAATTTTTTGACACAGATGCAAGCAGAAATAGCATAGCAAAAGAAAGAAAGAAAATGAGTTATGCCAGCACTAAAATTTCCATGCTACTTTATAGTTTATTCTTAACAACCAGACACAGTAAACTTCATTTGGAGCAGTCAAGTTAAGAGATGGAAAAAACAATCAACTGAAATTCCACAGGGTGCGTTGCTTCATTACTGAATGAAGAATCCGCAAGCATAAATATACTTAACAGCTTTCTTAAGGTCCTCGGCGAAAACTTTTTCACGTCCTTCCATGGCGGCAAGACATTTTGCCACTCGAGCAGCATACAACTCAGCCCGGTGCCCCTGCAACAAATTTCAAGACTCAGAAATTAATATATAAATATGAAAACACATTCATTTTAACTTTCCAACTCAGCACTAACCACAATAAATAAGCATAACTATCTCAACAAGCAATACACTGATGTGATGGACGTCAAACAAGTATAGCTGTGTAATTGTGTCGTATCTAGATTAGGGATGACAACGGCGCGGAATCTTTCCGCCAGTTCCACAGAATAACGGAAACGATATGGAGACAGAAACGGAAACAAACACGGAATAAATTTTCCTGGAGGAACACGTGCGGAAACGAATTTTTCGTATCCAAAGATGCTAATTTTTCCGTTTACATTTTTCATATATGTAACCCATTCCAATAGGCAAAAGCCCATATACCTGTGGCCTGGCCCAACCCAGCCCTAATTTTAGCACACCTAAACTTAATCTCCCAATCGTTTTCCCCTAGTGACTGCCTCATTGGGTCATGCGTCGCTGCCTACTCGCACGCACTTGCACCCGGGCGACCAAAGCGGGGTCTCATCGCTGGCACGACAACGATGGTGTCGGCAGTGTCCTCCAGCTGTCTATTGGTCATCCTCCGCCCGTTCCCCGCACATCCTCCCCCGATCCTCCACCGACGACACCCCCCACCCCCCAGCGGGCATGTACTCTAGTATTTTTATTTTGAATGTGTTGCTCGCTTATATTGAGAACTTGTCACGATGAACTGACGATAGACCATGGTATATCATAATATTCAGAGTCATCTTAGCAAGTGAACAAGTTTGTTCCTGCATGATTCAAGGGGTCTCTTAGCTTTTTTTCTTTCGCATCGAAGGTGTCTCTTAGTTTCAGCAAGCCTTCACTTCCATATCCATGTCCGCACCGTATTCGCTCTGTATTCGTTTCCAGCAATATGTATGTCAGTATTTGTTTCTGGGGTTCCTGTATTCGTCCCCCCGCCCCCAAAAAACGAAGGAGTGGAACTAGAATGACGTCACTGGTTACGATATACAACCAGTTGACCACACGAGGTTATAACATACCAAATGGGCACAATGAAATAACCCAGGTGGCATGTTGCAACTGAAGGTAATACCAGGAAATGGTGTCGACTTAACTAAGACAAGGTAAAAAAATCAGTAACCTTCGCTTTGTTGCCAAAAGCTCAAATAGTTTGAAGCACTTGAAAATGAGTTGATTAGTCAATCCAGTTACATTTGCAGATTTGCTGTACATATATAGAGAAAAGATTCGCCGAAGACCTTGAATAATGATGTCAAACTAAAGAAGGAACGCATATTTCCAACGATATGCTACATACTAGGGTAGCCAATCATGGCTACATATGTTGACTGTTATCTGCTGCTGGTAGTACTGCGCATAATACAAAAGAACATTGATTCTACAAACAGTTCGCTCAATGCCTCAAGGTAAGCTCATTGGCTGGAAGAACATCAAGCTTCAACAAGTCAACTAACCTGACAACCACCCCGTATAGCTTCCATGACAAGATATTTGAGCTGCTCTGTGCTGATAGCAACATCCTTCAGATATTCTCTTGCCAAAATTATCTGAGTGACCATGTATTATCATTGTGAGACAAGCAGTACATAACACGGATTTTAACTCAAATACTGCCTTGTCACTACATATAAGCTATTTTTTACCTTATTAGTCTTGACTTGAGATTTTGCATGCTTCAAAACAAATGATAAAAGTTGTATATAGTGGAAATCATGTGGTCAATCTACGTGCTCATGTCTAACATATGCATAATTTGTGTTTCCTGTCTATATATGCCAACTGGATGAGTGACATGCATCCTTTGTGTTTCCTGTCTAATATATGCCTACCTTGTTTACTCAACAATATGCAGTTAAAAGAAAGATCTGTCCCTTGATTCCACAACTGAAGACAATATTGTCTCGTGCGTCAACACATCTTAAAATGGTAATTTTACAAAATTCATTATTTCAGACAAATTAAATTGATTTATATAAATGAAGGAATATACATTAAGTCCAAGTTTCTAATAATATATCCACTATAAACGTAAGAGTCCATGCTTTTTAAGTCCAAGCATACGTTGCACTTGTGCCAGATGTAATTTCTTGTTTTTCATATGACCACTGGTTTCTCTTTTGTGATCATGAGTGTTTGATAGCTACATAATTGTGGACCCCATACATTTTGTAACTGAATAATTAAATATATACAATGCTCTTGGAAGGTGTTTTGTACACAATAAAAATGAAAATGGAAACCAAAACTAAATGGAGTTTGCACCCTAGTCTGATCTGATAAAACAGGTTGCAAGCTTTGTCAGTTAATGATCTCAGTAACTCGGTCATTCAGTAGTACCTGAGTTTTTGCAACCTCTGTTTCCTCTTCCACCATCTTAAAAACATCTTTGCTACACTCCTGAAATTGGGTTGCAATATTGACGGCTGCTATGCGGTCATCAAAACTCAATGGAAGGTCAGCACTGCAAAATGAAACAGTATGACAATGAACAAAGCATGAATTTGGTAATGAAAAGTAAATAAGCAAGCAATCTTTTAAGTCTAAAGTACCTTAAATTAATTGCAATACGATCAAGTAAGTGTTCACGTACGGATCCTTCCTCCGGGTTGTACGTAGCAATTAGAAGTGGTTTGCATGGATGACGGAAGCTAATTCCCTCCCTTTCCACAATATTAACTCCTTCCGTCAAGACATTCAGAAGCAGATTGCTTATGCCGTCGTCCAATAGATTTATCTCATCGACATAAAGAACACCTCTGTGAGCTTCAGCAAGGAGACCAGGTTGAAACACGGTAGTTCCTGATCTCACTGACTGTTCAACATCAACAGATCCAATGAGCCTATCCTCTGTGACACCAAGTGGAATCTGTCATAGGGAAATCTGCGGCATTATTAAACTAACAATGATTTGGGAAGATACTACGAGTCTACGACACCAAGTCGGTGTGCTATACCTGCACAAAAGGTGCTTTGACAATCTCGCATTTGACATTACCATCAGCATCATATTGCACTTGGTCAGCCAAATGGTCCTCCCATCTATCATAAAAGAAGCTTAATCAAGTAAGGTGATGAAACATTTAAGAAACAAGAAGCTGAACATCAGATGACGAAATGATCAAAGCATTTTCAGATATGGCATTGTGAAGACGATACTCTTCTGGAATGTTGGGGTCGGCATTTGCAATTGAGCCAACAACCACTTCGATTGGCGGAAGCATAGCGTGCAAACCGCGGGCCATCACTGTCTTTGCCGTCCCGCGCTTCCCGGAGATGGCAATGCCTCCAACCTCACGGTCAATCGCCCCAAGCAGCAGAGAAGTTTTAATTGCATCCTGGATAGCCACATGAAATTATTCACAGGTTACAGCAAAGTTGGGTGCACACAGCAATGCAAGAAACCATGGTAGGAAAACTACAGCTTGCAGGTGAGAGATTGACTAGCGTAGTTTCCGGCTTCATAAAGAAATACTGCGATTAAATCATAACAAATTGCATGCCAGTTTCCGCCAACAACTCTAAATCATGTAAATTTGCGCGTGTTGGCTGCTGCTACTTCTACATTGTGGTTAAAAATGGCATAAGTTCTCGATTAGGCCGACTTAATGCACGTAATCAGCTTGGGAAAATGCTGCTACCAATCCCTCCACCACCACACAACCCAATCGGTCAATCAGCAGCAGTAATCGGCCGAAGGGAATCTCCTCACCTGCCCGACGACGGCGGCCAGCGGGAAGTACTCCCGGCCGTACCGCTGCTGCCCCGACGGCGCGGGGCTCGTGGGCGCGGGAACGGCGCCGTTGGTGGAGTCGAGGACCTCGGAGGCCGAGGCGACGGCCGCGAGGCGTGCAGGGGCCTCTCGCCGCCGCAAGCCGCGGGGGGCGAGGGAGACCGCGGCGATGGGATGCGACGGGAGGCGGCGGGGCGGGAGGTGCGGGAGGGAGGTGGAGAGGGCGGTGGCCATGGCAGCCATGGGGACTGGGGAGTGTGGGCGTGAGAGCTCCTTATCGTTTCTTTATCTGGTTCCCGGGGGATCCGCATCGCACGCATCTCGGCCGCGCGGTTCTTGCTCGGAGACGCACAGCCGTCCGATCGGAAACGGCAGGATGTAATAGCTTGCAGAACACCATTTACCCACCTTTTATGTGCTCTGGTCAACCACCGTGGGTTTTTTCCCAGCTCATTTCTACTCCATGGACAGATCCTGGTTTTGGAGACAAATGATCCTCTTCTTGGCAAGCTCCAGGTGATGCAAAGATTTCAGCACACGTATATAGAGAACAAAACATGTCACTTTGCGTAGCCTTGAAGACGAGTATCCAACGAAAAGAACTCGTCACGGCCTAAGAGCCATAACTACCCAAAGAAGTCAACGGGAAACACGTTACATCAAGGAGTAATGTCCGTGTAATCGAACGCCATCGGTCCACCGAGACCAACCGTGATGTTGTATTGTCAATGTAATCGAAAGGCGATGTGCATCTAAGGTTGCCCTACGTCGTGGCACCGCCTGTGTTGTAGGATGCATTCGAAAGGGCGGTTTGGACGAGAGGACACCATAGTCCTGCGCTATAAGGGGGTGCAACTGAGGAACTTGAGGGCTGGCAGGCTGCTCAAGCAGGCCCAAGTGGAATGGCCTTGCACGCACGGCCAACGGACAACCAGGACGCGTCGACACCAGTCCCGTCATCGACATCTTGTACCTACATCAACATGAGACAATGTGTCTTCACCACACGCACAACAAACTCCACGCCATCGTGATCATCTTTTTTGCGAGGGAAATAGTGAGAGCTTTATTGCTTAAAGGTGTTCGCTGAACAGTCCGCCAACGGGCTGCTGATCAGGAAGCTAGGAGTACTATCGTTCAGCTTTCGGTCGAGTCAATTGTGCAAGCATGCTTAACACAAATGTGAGCTGGACCATTAGCCGATCTTACAATATAACAAATATCAAAAAAAAAATGAAACTACCAGAGAGCTCTCCAATTTCTAACAAAATAGGGGCCACGACTGAACGAGAGTCATGGTGAGTGGTCCAGAGGTTGGCGACCTCCGAGCAGTCCGTCCCCACAATGACGTTTGAAAAACCCCTCAAGCTTGCAAAGATAACACCATCGCGCATTGCCATCACCTCTGCTACGAAGGGATCCGTGACTCCGGGGTATGGCTTGCTCCACGCCCCCAGAAAAGCGTTGGAAGAGCGGGCGACGCCCCCAGCTCCTCCTTTGCCATCTTCTCTTTTTATTGCTGCATCAGTATTGATTGTGATAAACCCTAGATCGGGAGGACGCCATCCATGTCCAGGCATTACTAGTGCAAGTTGTCGTGGCATCTCCAGGAGAGCTAGCGCCTCCCTGGTGCGACGAACCGAGCTCGTCGTATCCAGCTATTCTTTGCCATGAGTCAGCCTATTCCGCGAGTGCCAAATCGACCACATGACCGAGACTATCAATGCTCCATCTATGGAGGTAAATCGTTCATCACATACGATATCCTTGGCCCATGTTGAAGGATGGAGCCGCAGCAGCCTGAAGTCGAACAACTGTTTTGCGCCTCCTCCCATAACTGCTTTGCATGGGAGCACTTCAAAAGTGCATGCTCAAGGTCCTCCTGTTCGGCCAAGCAAATCTTGCAAGGATTTTGCTGCCTAATATGCCGGTGCATCAGAGTGCATTCATATGGTAGTATACCTCGCAATACTCGCCAGAAGAAAACTCTCACATTGGGCAATACATTCAGTTTCCACAGGTCGTTCCACATCCGTTGATTATCTATTGAGGGTCTGGTAGCCTGCCCTTCCTCTAGAGCTTGAAGCTCGTTACGAGTTACTAGATCTCGGTACGCCGACTTGACGGTGTAGTTGCCTGAAACTTCGTGTGCCCATGCTAAAAAATCATCTCCACCTCCCAAAGGCAGCGCAATGTTCAAGATTGCTTCCGTATGCAGAGTGATAAAGGTGTCAAGAATGAGATCCCTCTGCCATATCCAATTTTCTGTGTCAATAAGATCACTTACCAAGGTTACATTCGCTACTGGTGGATGAAACAGAAGAGCCAAAGTGTGCGTTGATGGTATCCATTTGTCATCCCTAATCGAGATCATAGAGCCATCCCCCACTCGTTTGATGAGCCCAGTGAGCAAGGCCTCCTTTCCCGCAATAATCGCCCCCCAAGTAGCCGAGGAGGAGCCAGGAACTGAAGCTTGCATGAAGCTTGTGTCAGGAAAATACCTGCCCTTGAGCACTCTTGCACATAGGGTATTTGGGTTGGAAATTAGGCGTCATCCTTGCTTACCCAACAGTGCCACATTAAAAAGGTGGAGATCCCGAAATCCCATGTCACCTTTACATTTTGGTGTTGCTAGTCCCTTCCAAGATATCCAATGCATGGATCGCTTGTCAATCGAACTACTCCACCAGTACTTGGCCATACAAGAAGTCAAGCTCTTGCATACCTTTTTGGTTAACAAAAATACACTCATGCTGAAGGTTGGAATTGCCTGAATGATGGACTTCAACAGATTTTCCCGTCCTGCACAAGCAAAAAGTCTCTCTGACCAGCCCTGCATTTTACTTCTGGATCTTTCCCCTATGTGATCAAAGGTGTCGCTAGTGATTTTACCCACTACGGTTGGGAGACCCAGATACCTCTCACTGAATGCCTCGACGTGGACTTCCAATACGTTCTTGATAGCTTGCCTGCATCCATGTGGTGTGTTCAGACTAAAAAATATTGCATTTTTTCTCAGTTAACTCTGTGTCCCGAAGCCGCTCCATAAATATGCAGGATAATGTTCAATCTAGCTGCACTACCCGCATCGGCCTTCATGAAGATGAGTCTGTCATCTGCGAACAGCAGATGGTTGACCCAGGGTGCCCGAAAGTTCACTCTTATCCCTTTATCAATGACGTCATAATGCTTGAGGAGTGAAGAGAAACCTTCTGCACATAAGAGAAACATGAAGGAAATATGCCCTAGAGGCAATAATAAAGTTGTTATTTATATTTCCTTATATATCGTGATAAATGTATTTTATTCATGCTAGAATTGTATTAACCGGAAACTTGATACAGGTGTGAATACATAGACAAAAACAGAGTGTCCCTGGTATGCCTCCACTAGACTAGCTCGTTAATCAAAGATTGTTGTGTTTCCTAACCATAGACATGTGTTGTCATTTGATCAACGGGATCACATCATTAGGAGAATGATGTGATGGACAAGACCCATCCGTTAGCTTAGCACTATGATCGTTTAGTTTTGTTGATATTGCTTTCTTCATGACTTATACATGTTCCTCTAACTATGAGATTATGCAACTCCCGAATACCGGAGGAACACTTTGTGTGCTATCAAACGTCACAACGTAACTGGGTGATTATAAAGATGCTCTACAGGTGTTTCTGAAAGTGTTTGTGGTGTTGGCATAGATCAAGATTAGGTTTTGTCACTTCGAGTGTCGGAGAGGTATCTCTAGGCCCTCTCGGTAATACACATCATAATAAGCCTTACAAGCAAATGACTAATGAGTTAGTCACGAGATGATGTATTACGGAATGAATAAAGAGACTTGCCGGTAACAAGGTTGAACTAGGTATGATGATACCAACGATCAAATCTCGGGCAAGTAACATACCGATGACAAAGGGAACAACGTATCTTGTTATGCGGTTTGACCGATAAAGATCTTCGTAGAATATGTAGGAGCCAATATGAACATCCAGGTTCCGCTATTGGTTATTGACCAGAGACATGGCTCGGTCATGTCTACATAGTTCTCGAACCCGTAGGGTCTGCATGCTTAACGTTCGATGACGATTTATATTATGAGTTATGTGTTTTTTATGACCGAAGTTTGTTCGCAGCCCCGGATGAGATCACGGACATGACGAGGAGTATCGAAATGGTTGAGATATAAAGAATGATATATTGGACGATATTATTCGGACACCGGATAAGTTCCGGGGGTCACCGGATAAATATCAGAGTGCTGGAAGGGTTATCGGAACCACCGGGGAAGTAATGGGCCTTATTGGGCTTTAGGGGAGAGAGAGGAAGGCACCCAAGGGCTGGCCGCGCCCCCCCTCCCCATGGGCCTAGTATGAATTGGTGTAGGATCGAAAGTACGTCTAGAGGGGGGGGTGATTAGACTACTTGACCAAATAAAAACCTAGCATTTTCCTAATTTTAAGTCTTGACAGATTTTAGCAATTATGCACAAGTCAAGAAATCAACCTACACATGCAATTCTAAGAGTATAGCAGTGGAATGTAAAGCAATTGCATATGAAGGTAAAGGGAGGATTTTGAGGGAGCAAACGCAATGTAGACACGGAGATTTTTGGCGTGGTTCGGATAGGTGGTGCTACCGTACATCCACGTTGATGGAGACTTCAACCCACGAAGGGTAACGGTTGTGCGAGTCCACGGAGGGCTCCACCCACGAAGGGTACACGAAGAAGCAACCTTGTCTATCCCACCATGGCCATCGCCCACGAAGGACTTGCCTCACTAGGGTAGATATTCACGAAGTAGGCGATCTCCTTGCCCGTACAAACTCCTTCGTTCAACTCCACAATCTTGACGGAGGCTCCCAAGTGACACCTAACCAATCTAGGAGACACCACTCTCCAAAAGGTAATAGACGGTGTGTTGATGATGAACTCCTTGCTCTTGTGCTTCAAATGATAGTCTCCCAACACTCAACTCTCTTTCATAGGATTGGATTTGGTGGAAAGATGATTTGAGTGGAAAGCAACTTGGAGAAGGCTAGAGATCAAGATTTATGTGGTTGGAATGGAATATCTTGGCCTCAACACAAGTGTAGGTGGTTCTCTCACAGAAAATGTATGTTGGAAGTGTAGGCATGTTCTGATGGCTTTCTCCATGAATGAAGAGTGAATGGAGGGGTATATATAGCCTCCACACAAAATCTAACCGTTACACACAATTTACCAAACTCGGTGGGACCGAATCATAAAATTCGGTCAGACCGATTTAGTTCATAATGTGACCGTTAGGCATTTCGGTGGGACCGATGTGATCAACTCGGTAGGACCGATTTCATTAGGGTTAGGGCATAACGTAATCTCGGTAAGACCGATTACACAAACTCGGTAGGACCGATTTTGGTAATAAGCTAGCCAAAGAGTTGGCCAGGCAAACTCGGTGGGACCGATTCGCTCGTTTCGGTTGGACCGAAACGTTACGAAGGGGAAACAGAGAGTTTGCATTGCGAACTTGGTGGGACCAATCGCTCATCTCGGTTAGACCGAAACGTTACGAAGGGGAAACAGAGAATTTGAAATCCCCTCTCGGTGAGACTGAGATCCCTATCGGTGAGACCGAAGTGACTAGGGTTTGTGGCAATGGCTATGTCAAGAGAACTCGGTGGCGCCGGATAGAAGGTTTCGGTGGGGCCGAGTTTGACTTTTGGTTTGGAACATATGTGGATGTGAGAAAGTGGTTGAGGGTTTTGGAGCATATCACTAAGCATTTTGAGCAAGAAACCCATTAAGCAACACATCATCCCATTTTAATAGTATTGGCTTTCCTATGGACTCAATGTGATCTTGGATCACTAAAATAGAAAATGTAGAGTCTTGAGCTTGAGCCAATATGTGTCCTTAGAATTTTGAGGGGTCCACATTTCTAATCCATGCCATGCCAATCATTAAACTTTCCTGAAATATTTATCTTGAGATATCATTAGTTCAATGAGTTATATGTTGTTAGTAATTACCAAAACCACCTAGGGATAGTTGCACTTTCAATCTCCCCCTTTTTTGTAATTGATAACATATAGATCAAAGCTTCGACAAATGATAATAAGATTGAAATACATCGTCGCTTTGAGAAGTATGTGATAAGCAAGAGCTCCCCCTAAATTTGTGTATTATTTAAATTTTGCTTTTGAATGCAAATACACAATTGATTAGGGTCATGGGTTACTCTTCCATGTCACATACATCTTGGTGGAGCGCTCAAAATGATATAAACTAAAAGCATGCACTCATCACCAAGCAAAGTGAATGATCATATAGGGATATAAAAGATAATATCATTCAAGCAAGCATTAAAGTAGCATATGATCAATCACATGATCAAACAAGTATCTCACACAAGGACGTAAAGTATGAACCAAGCACACAATAAAGTTCAACCAAAAACAAGAGACAAAGAAGCAAAACACACTCTCTCGAAGCCTATGATCTATACATATTTTTCCCCTTTGGCAACAAGTTACCAAAAAGTTCAAATATGCATAGTGCTATGCGTCTCTCAGGCTTGGTCTTCGGGAGGCGGTGTAGAGAGAACTCCAAGGACGAAGGCATCAGTTGATGTAGTTGGAGCTGGTGGAGTGGCTGCTGGAGGTGGCACTGAAGCTGTGGCTTCTGGTGATGATGTTGTTGCTCTTGTATCAGGTATAGGCACTGTAGCAGACCTCTGTCCTCTAGGCACTCGCTGAAATGCATCAGTAGTTGCCTTCCCTTTTCTTTCTTCTGCTTCCTCCTGGAGCTGCTCAACTGCAGTCTGTATCTCCATCATCTTCAGATCAAGATCATAGAATTTTGTTTCAATGATCCTCTCCAAGCTCTCCTGATTTTGAGTCAGGGTGGCCAAGCCCTTCTCAATCCTCAAAGTTGCTTGAATCAGATATGCCATTTGATCTTGTTTAGATTTGAGGGACACTTGAGATGCCTCTTCAACACTTGGCATCTTTGCTGCTTTCTCAGCTCTAGCTTTCTCTCTCTTTTCTTGTGCTTGCACAGATGTGGGATCTTCTTCATCCATGACAACTGTGTTGTCCTCAAATTCAGGCAACAAGGGAAGATGTTCTTTGTCCAGTAAGTATGTGCATGTGTCCATCTTGGAGTTTATGAGCATCTGGATGTGTGGAGCATACCCACATGATCTCTTCTGGTCTACAGCAGTCCTCTTGATTGTTTCAACAATCATACTCATCACTTTGAACTTCTGAGGCACATCAAATATCTGCAGCAAGTCGATTGAATGGCCTCTGATCATCTTGTGATCTCCAGGTTTGGGCAACAATGTATGCCTCAATATAGTGTTGATTGTAGCTAGACCAGATAACAAGTAATGTACAGATCCAAGCTTATGTGTTTCCAATGTTTTGTCTGGGACCTCTTTGTACATGTTGGCCATAGAATTGTGGTCTTTCTTCTTCTTGGCGTAAACATCCAAGTCATCCTCGTGCTCTTGAGGGGCTTTTATCAACTTGGCCCACTCATCAACAGTTGACTGGTACCTTGTACCTTCAGACATCCACACAATCCTACCATATGGATAAAAATGAGATGTGGAGTAGAATTGCATGATGAGTTCATCATTCCATCTTGTCAGCTTCTGACCCACAAACTTTTCAACACCATGAGCCTTGAAGTTGTCATGTACACCTGGGAAGTGATCTTCATTCTCATCAATGAATTTCCAATCTACCCACTTCATATCACAGACAATTGGCTTCTTATCAAGCAAGATGGTCTCATAGAAATCCTGTTGTTCTTTGGTGTGGAACCTGTAATCCATAGCAATCCTTCTCCTCACAGCATATGGATCAGATTGTCTCCATCGTCTGAGACCTGCATCCTTCCTCAACTTCATGTCCTCAGCAACAATATGATTATCATCATGATGAGGGATCTTGGGCTTGAGCTTCCTAAGCACTTGGACTTCATCATCTTCTTCAATTTCAGGCACTGGGGCCTTGTTCTTTTCTACAGCTGGAATGTTCCTTGTGCTTCTCTTGGGTGCAGACTTGGTGGCTTGAGTAGCAGATTTGGGGGCAATCTTGGGCTTTGAAGGAGCAGCCTCTGACTTAATGGCATCCCCCATCCGCTTCTGAGATTTAGGTGCTGGTGCAACATCATCTTCTTCTTCTTCTGCTGCTTCATCATCATCATCTCTCATAGATGTCTTGCCAATCACTTTGGATGTGGTCTTTCTAGCTCTCTTCTTTGTTCCTGCTGGCTCATCATCTCTGGTTCAAGAGTGAACACCATTGTTTCTTGAGTTGATGCTCTGGCTTTTGACATTGGAGCTCTTTTGGCAGGGGCCTTCTTGTTCAAACCTGGCTTGACAGCCCTAGTTGATTATTTCACAGCTTGCTTCTTTGAAGTGGCCTCATCAGCCATAAAATCCTCATCCTCACTGTCAGAGGTTTTCTTCTTCCTTGTCTTGGTAGAAGCCTTTGCAAGATTACTAGGAGTGCTCCTGCTACTCTCATAGTAGCTGCTATTTGAGGGACTAGAGCCCTCACTCAACTGTGCTTGCTCCTCTGACCTGTTCTGGCTATCACTTTGACCAGACATGATTGACACTGCAAACTGAGAGCTGACCCTGTGAATAGATGTAGATGATATAGAGTGGATGAGCATCACAAAGTGCAGAGTTTTTTTATTTGCAAAACAGATGACTCAAAAACTTAGTTTTAGTTCTCCACAGAAAGCATTTCGGAGCTACCGATTTGTTAAACTCGGTGATACCGAAGCAAATTTGGAACCTAAACTAGTGAATTCGGTCAGACCGAGTCACAGTTCAGTGGCACCGAGATTACTAGGGTTTCACAGAGAGTCGAACTCGGTCACACCGATTTGCAGTTTTCGGTCAAACCGAAAATCGCATGTGCAATGGCCTAAGCCAAATCGGTGAGACCGATTTCTACAGCTCGGTCGGTCCGAGATGAGTTCGGCGGAGACCTAACCCTAAATTTTCAGATCAAATCTAATCTAAAGATGTTTTCCAGTGGATAGATAGTTTTCATACATGGTAAAGATCATGGCAAAGTAATGTGCTATGAATCGGAGTTAAAGGAATAGCACATAGCGTTGAACCCATACCCTAGTTCGGCGGGAGTTCGCTACGGCGACAACGACGGAGCAGATTTCCATTGACCGCGATGGAAACCAGCGGCGGGAGGTCGCTGGCGGCGAGGAGACGATCCAGAGACCCGAGGAGGCAGAGCAGGACACATGCACGGGCTGAGGAGTTTGAAGAAATTTCCAAAATCTTACCCGTGGGTATATATATGTCAACCCTGTCGGTGTGACCGAGTGGAACAACTCAGTGGCACCGAAATGCAGAATCGCAAGCGGTTACTGCAACTCGGTGTGACCGAAAAGTTCAAATCGGTTGCACCGAGATTGAAAACCTAGATCAACTTAGTGAACTCGGTGCGACCGAAGTGGATGACTCGGTCATACCAAAATGCACAAAGAGGTTTTGGAAGTTTAAGTCTATGATGAATCGGGGACTCCGAGTGCTCCTCACACAAAGTGGTTCGAATTTGACTTGATCAAACTTTGTGATGTAGCATGAATAGAGTTTGAGACGAGAAAAACATAGATATCTAGAGGAGGTTCTTAGGCATTCTTGTCCATCCATTTGACAAAAGATACATATCCAAACAATCAAAGCAACAAATGGATGTCCTCGAATGAGAAAGATATGCATTCAGCATGCTCACACAATAAGATAGCAAATGAAACATGTGGCAAAGCATGCACAATCACTCTAGCATTTATCAAGCAATTGGCGATGACTAGGTCATCTATATATGAGTATATTGACTTAGGAGTCAAATGAGAACATTTGATCATAGGTCATACTCATCGTTGAAGCACAAGTGGGGTTACCACTTTTACATAAAGCATTGTTGTGTTCACATCATTAGAGTTGCTTTAGCTCAATTGATTAGAGTAAAGCTCCCCCTAGATGTGATATCCCCCCTAAGAGGGATGAACTAACCTTGGGTTTTGTCGATGATGACTTCATGTAGATATTGAAGATGTCGATGCTCAATGTTGATGTAGATCATTTGGAGCAACCCATTGGAGTGAGTTGCACTTTCAATACCTACACGGGTTAGTACCACAAGGAACAAACAAAGATATCCATGGACATAGAGTGAATTGCACACACGATGATGTCCATGAAAGCATTAGGTTACCTTGTCCCCTGACTTACTAACAAGAGGGTTTGTGACTCCTTAAACTACTGCAAGATGTGGAAGTTGTTTGCACTTGTCCTTGCCAAAATGATATGAGTGAAGTATGTTGGCGGAGTCACCCTCAAGAACTCTCTAGTTCTTCTTCTTCGGGATCCACACCATCTTGATGGGAATCCTTGGAGTTGTAGTCGTACTTGATGAAGTAGAACTCGATGTAGTCTTGGGAACCCACTTGACCAAGGCCTTAGGAGCTTCTTCAAATGCATCAATCTCTTCTTAAAGCTTGTCCTTGCCCTTTAGCTTGTGGTCTTGTGGTGGAAGATCATCTTGTGCTTGTGTTCCCTGGAAAGAAGTAGGATCATACTTGTCTTGTTGAGGAACAAACTTCGTCTTGGGGTATTGATCTTCTTCCCACTCAACTCCATTGGCATTGAACTTTCGTTCAAAACCAATACCTTGATTCTTCCGGTGCCTTCCTTGCTTGCATACAATTTCCTCAAATTGCTTACTCCCGACAAGGCTCTTGTAAACACCTTTCTCTATATTTCCCTTCAATATGCTATTTTCTTGCTCAAGTGTAACTTGGCTAAGAGAATCATTAGTGGAATCAAGAGTACTACTAGAAGCAACAATATTTGATTTAACATGATTATTGTTACTACTAGATGAAGAATCTTTCTTGTTCTTGTTGCTAGATTTAACTTGTGGCATGTAAGTAGACAAGAGTAAACTTTTCTTGCGAGGATCATCATTGATTGCTTTTAAGAACTCATGCTCTTTCTCTAGATTGAGCTTTTCAAAGCGTAGCTTCTCATGGGTCCTCAAAAGTTCTCGATGATCCTCTAAGGTAGTTTCATGAGCTAACTTGAGAGTGTTTAATTCTTTAGTTAGATGCTCAATCTTCTCCTTATCATTGTCATTCGTTTTATCTTGATTAGCATGATTAATAGCAATTTCATAATAGGTTTCATCACTATTGCTACCAACAAGTAAATTATCATCTCCTAGCAAGTCATCTTCATCACTATTAAAATCGAGATACTCGGCGTGTGATACCTTAGGGCCTTTACTTCATTTGGTGAGTCAAATATGTCGTAGGAGTTGGCTGACACAAGAGAAATTTCGGCAACACCTTCATCTTGAGTATCTTCGGAGTCGGAGTAGTAGTTTCTTTCGGAGTGGTCATCAGAGTCGGAACCGGATACCCATTCACCAACATGAGCTTGATGTCTTCGTCTTGTATAGCTCCTTGATGACTTGTCCTTCCTTTCCGAATCTTTGCTTCTCCGAGAAGGTCTTTGTTCATAACGATCATCTCTACTCCTTCTCTCTCTTGGTGGTGATTCTTCTCTCCTACTCCTTCTTTTGGGAGAATCTTCTATTCTTTCGTAGGGAGCCGTACACTCACAGGAGTAGTGTTCGGGTCTTCCACAATTGTAGCAATTTTGTTCACGACTTGAAGATCTTTTGTCATTGTAGGACCTTGACTTGGAATTTCTCTCTTTGGTTCTACTCATGTAGAACTTGTTGAAGTTCTTCACTATTAGGCTTGATACGTCTCCAACGTATCTATAAATTTTGATTGTTCCATGCTATTATTTATGAAGTCTTGGATGTTTAATGGGCTTTATCTTACACTTTTATATCATTTTTGGGACTAACCTACTAACCCAAAGGCCCAGTCCAGATTGCTGTTTTTTTTGCCTATTTCATGGTTTTGTAGAAAAAGAATATCAAACGGAGTCCAAACGGAATGAAACCTTCGCGAGATATATTTTTGGAGGAAATCACGCACGAAGAACTTGAGAACCACGTCAAAAGAGCCACGAGGGGCCCACGAGGGTGGGGGCGCGCCCCCCTTCCCAAGGCGCGCCCCTGCCACGTGGAGCCCCCGTGACTCCCCCGGTGCCCTCCTTCTTCCTATATAAGTCTACGTACCCCAGAAACTCCGTGAACAGAGAGAAAACCCTAATTCCACCGTCGTACCTTCTGTTCCCATGGAGATCCCATCTTGGAGCCTGTTCCGGAGCTCCACCGGAGGGGGATCCATCACGGAGGCCTTCATCATCATCATCATCGCCCTCACCATGAGTTGTGAGTAGTTTACCACAGACCTCTGGGTCCATAGCTAGTATCTAGATGGCTTCTTCTCTCTCTCTGGATCTCAATACAAAGTTCTCCTCGGTCTTCGAGGAGATCTATTCGATGTAATCTCTTTTTGCGGTGTGTTTGTCGAGATTCCATGAATTGTGAGTTTATGATCAAGGTTATCTATGAAAGATATTTTGTTCTTCTCCGAATTTTTATGTGTGCTCATAATATCCTTGCAAGTCTCTTCGAATTATTGGTTTGGTTTGGCCTACTAGATCTATAGTTCTTGCAATGGGAGAAGTGCTTGGCTTTGGGTTCAATCTTGCGGTGTCCTTTCCCTCTACATCGAGGATAAAAAGATGGGGTTTATATCATATTGCTTGAGTTTATCCCTCTACATCATGTCATCTTGCTTAAGGCGTTACTCTGTACACTAGATGCATGCTGGATAGCGGTCGGTGTGTGGAGTAATAGTAATAGATGCAAAATCATTTCGGTCTACTTGTCTCGGACGTGATGCCTATATACAATGATCATGCCTAGATAGTCTCATAATTATTCGCTTTTCTATCAATTGCTCGACAGTAATTTGTTTACCCATCGTAGAATATCGCTATCATGAGAGAAGCCACTAGAGAAAACTATGGCGGCCGGCTCTATTCTCAACATATCAATCTACATCTACTTTACTTTTACCGCTTTTATTTGCTGTTTTATTAAACTAAAAATATCAAAAATATAAACTATCATCTCTATCAGATCTCACTTTCGTAAGTGACTGTAAAGGGATTGACAACCCCTTATCGCTTTGGCTGCGAAGTTCTTATTTGTTTGTGTAGGTGCGAGGGACTCGCGTGTGGTCTCCTACTAGATTGATACCTTGGTTCTCAAAAACTGAGGGAAATACTTACGCTACTGTGCTGCACCTCCCTTTCCTCTTCGAGGGAATACAACGCAAGCTCAAGAGATAGCAAGAAGAATTTCTGGCGCCGTTGCCGGGGAGGCTTACGCAAAAGTCATATATCAAGTACCTATCACAAACCCTTATCCTTCGCATTACATTTTTTGCCTCTTGTTTTCCTCTCCCCCACTTCACCCTTGCCGTTTTATTTGCCCTTCTTCCGCCGTGTGTTTATCGTTCACTTGCTTCTTGTTTGCTTGTGTGTGTTGCTTGCTTGCTCGCCCTCATGTCTGAGATGGGGGGCGATTTTATCGAGAAGGGTAGCAATGTCGAGGGCAACGTTCATGTTGACCCCCCGGATGAAGCTACCACTTTACATATTAAGAAGTTCCGGGTTGGTAGTGGTAATATTATTGGAAAAGGAGTTCTTCAATACTTCTTTACTTGTGTCGGTGCTTTGCCCACTATGGGTGGCTCTATTCTTCACAGAACTAGTAGCCTTGCAGATGATGTATCTATGCTCATAGTAGAGATTGAAAGGCAATTTATCCATATGCATCCCTATATTCAGAGAATATTTTTGGAGTTCTCCAATATTGAGCATTCTTCCGTTAAGCGTGCAACTACTATCTTTTTGGCTCATGAATTTAGATATATCATGAAAGAGGCCAGAGAAATCTTTGCTCATTACAGAGTAGATGCCGGTCAACCTCCTATAGAGGCTATCTTGTTCAATCAAGAAGACCTAATGCGGTTGCGATCTCCTGATCATGTTGCTTTTAATGAAAACCTTAGAAAAAAGGTTCCTGTTGAGATCTTGATTGATAGAATTTCTGAGATAAATGATGATTTTGCTGTTCAAAATAATGGGTTAGGCTTCTCCCTTGAGCGAAGGCTTATGACCTTCTGCCAAAAGAATGCCCACAATGATGAATTGGTCATCCACTACAAAGGGCCAAAGGAGGAACCTGTTCCTCCCAAGATTGATGTAGGGGAATTTTGTCCCATTAAATATAGCCCTTTTGATTACTTTTTCTTGTCACAAAGGAAGCTTGCTGCTGAACGTAGGGAATATGAGATGAGCTTTCGCGACATATCGTACCACTATGGCTATCCCTAGATTTATCTTGTATCGTGCCTGGCTAGGGGCGTAAAATGAGAGCGCTTGTTGGGAGGCAACCCAATTTTTTGTTTTTTTTGTTTTTGTTGCTGTTAGGGAATAAATATTGCATCTAGCCTCTGATTAGATGTGGTTTCATGTTTTGTTTAGTGTTTGTGCCAAGTAGAACCTTTGGGAAGACTTGTGTGAAGTTTATATGATCTTGCTGTGAAAAACAGAATCGTTAGCGCTCGCTAAAGTAGTCCTCAGATTTTACTGGACGTGATTTTTAGTTGATTATTTTTGCAGATGATTGGTAGACAAATTCCGCAAATTTACAAATTTAGTTTGAATTTTTTGGAGTTCCATAAGTAGGCGAAACCTGCAGATTACTACAGACTGTTCTGTCTTTGACATATTCTGTTTTTCGTGTGTTGTTTGCTTATTCCGATGCATCTATTAGTAGTATTGGAGGATATGAACCATAGAGAAGTTGGAATACAGTAGGTTTAACACCAATATAAACAAATAATGAATTCATTGCTGCACCTTTGAGTAGTGGTTCGCTTTCTTATACTAACGGAGCTCACGAGAATTTCTGTCTAAGTTTTGTGTTGTGAAGTTTTCAAGTTTTGAGTATTGCTTTGATGGACTATGGAGCAAGGAGTAGCAAAGGACTAAGCTTGGGGATGCCCATGGCACCCCAAGTAAATTCAAGATAATCAAAAGCCTAAGCTTGGGGATGCCCCGGGAAGGCATCCCCTCTTTCGTCTTCATCCATCGGTAACTATACTTGGAGCTATATTTTGAAGGAAATATGCCCTAGAGGCAATAATAAAGTTGTTATTTATATTTCCTTATATCATGATAAATGTTCATTATTCACGCTAGAATTGTATTAACCGGAAACTTAGTACATGTGTGAATACATAGACAAAACAGAGTGTCCCTAGTATGCCTCTACTAGACTAGCTCATTGATCAAAGATGTTTATGTTTCCTAACCATAGACATGAGTTGTCATTTGATCAACGGGATCACATCATTAGGAGAATGATGTGATGGACTAGACCCATCCGTTAGCTTAGCACTATGATCGTTTAGTTTTACTGCTATTGCTTTCTTCATGACTTATACATGTTCCTATGACTATGAGATTATGCAACTCCCGAATACCAGAGGAACACTTTGTGTGCTACCAAACGTCACAACGTAACTGGGTGATTATAAAGGTACTCTACAGGTGTCTCCGAAGGTACTTGTTGGGTTGGCGTATTTCGAGATTAGGATTTGTCACTCCGATTGTCGGAGAGGTATCTCTGGGCCCACTCGGTAATACACATCACTATAAGCCTTGCAAGCATTGCAGCTAATGAGTTAGTTGCGGGATGATGTATTACGGAACGAGTAAAGAGACTTTCCGGTAACGAGATTCAACTAGGTATTGAGATACCGACGATCGAATCTCGGGCAAGTAACATACCGATGACAAAGGGAACAACGTATGTTGTTATGCGGTTTGACCGATAAAGATATTCGTAGAATATGTGGGAGCCAATATGAGCATCCAGGTTCCGCTATTGGTTATTGACCGGAGACGTGTCTCGGTCATGTCTACATAGTTCTCGAACCCATAGGGTCCGCACGCTTAAGGTTTCGATGTCAGTTTTATTATGAGTTTATGAGTTTTGATGTACCGAAGGAGTTCGGAGTCCCGGATGAGATCGGGGACATGACGAGGAGTCTCGAAATGGTCGAGACGTAAAATTCGATATATTGGACGACTATATTCGGACATCGGAAAGGTTCCGAGTGATTCGGGTATTTTCGGAGTACCGGGGAGTTACGGGAATAGAAGAGAGAGGCCAAAAGGAAGGAGGCGCGCACCCCCCCTTCCGGTCCGAATTGGACAAGGGGTGCAGCCCCCTTTTCCTTCTCCCTCTCCCCCTCTTTCCTTCTCTCCTACTTCGGAAAGGAAAGGGGAATCCTACTAGGACTTGGGAGTCCTAGTAGGACTCCCCACACTTGGCGCGCCCCCTCTAGGGCCGGCCTCTCCCTCCCTCCTTTATATACGGGGGCAAGGGGGCACCTCTAGACACAACAATTGATCTCTTGATCTCTTAGCCATGTGCGGTGCCCCCCTCCACCATAGTTCTCCTCGATAATATTATAGCGGTGCTTAGGCGAAGCCCTGCGACGGTAGAACATCAAGATCGTCACCACGCCATCGTGCTGACGGAACTCTCCCTCGACACTCGGCTGGATCGGAGTTCGAGGGACGTCATCGAGCTGAACGTGTGCTAGAACTCGGAGGTGCCGTAGTTTCGGTGCTTGATCGGTCGGGCCGTGAAGACGTACGACTACATCAACCGCGTTGTTCTAACGCTTCCGCTTTCGGTCTACGAGGGTACGTAGATACACTCTCCCCTCTCATTGCTATGCATCTGGTAGATAGATCTTGCGTGATCGTAGGAAAATTTTAAAATACTACGTTCCCCAACAGTGGCATCATGAGCCAGGTCTATGCGTAGATGATATGCACGAGTAGAACACAATGAGTTGTGGGCGATACAAGTCATACTGCTTACCAGCATGTCATACTTTGCTTCGGCGGTATTGTGAGATGAAGCGGCCCAGACCGACATTACGCGTACGCTTATGTGAGACTGGTTTCACCGTTATGAGCACTCGTTGCTTAAAGGTGACTGGCGGGTGTCTGTCTCTCTCACTTTAGCTGAATCAAGTGTGGCTACGCCCGGTCCTTGTGAAGGTTAAAACAGCACATACTTGACAAAACATCATTGTGGTTTTGTATGCGTAGGTAAGAACGGTTCTTGCTAAGCCCATAGCAGCCACGTAAAACTTGCAACAACAAAGTAGAGGACGTCTAACTTGTTTTTGCAGGGCATGTTGTGATGTGATATGGTCAAGACATGATGAGATATACGGTTTTGTATGAGATGATCATGTTTTGTAAAGTTATCGGCAACTGGCAGGAGCCATATGGTTGCCGCTTTATTGTATGAAATGCAATCGCCATGTAATTGCTTTACTTTATCACTAAGAGGTAGCGATAGTCGTAGAAGCAATAGTTGGCGAGACGACAACAATGCTACGATGGAGATCAAGGTGTCGCGTCGGTGACGAAGGTGATCATGACGGTGCTTTGGAGATGGAGATCAAAAGCACAAGATGATGATGGCCATATCATGTCACATATTTTGATTGCATGTGATGTTTATCTTATTATGCTTCTTATTTTGCTTAGTACGACGGTAGCATTATAAGATGATCCCTTACAAAATTTCAAGGTACAAGTGTTCTCCCTGAGTATGCACCGTTGCGAAAGTTCTTCGTGCTGAGACACCACGTGATGATTGGGTGTGATGAGCTCTACGTTCAAATACAACGGGTGTAAGCCAGTTTTGCGCACGCAGAATACTCGGGTTAAACTTGACGAGCCTAGCATATGCAGATATGGCCTCGGAACACTGGAGACCGAAAGGTTGAGTGTGAATCATATAGTAGATATGATCAACATAAGATGTTCACCATTGAAACTACTCCATCTCACATGATTATCGGACATGGTTTAGTTGATTTGGATCACGTGATCATTTAGATGACTAGAGGGATGCCTATCTAAGTGGGAGTTCTTAAGTAATATGATTAAATTGAACTTTAATTTATCATGAACTTAGTCCTGGTAGTATTAACATATCTATGTTGTAGATCAATAGCTCGCGATGTTGCTCCACGTTTATTTTTTATATGTTGATAGAGAAAACTAAGTTGAAAGATGTTAGTAGCAATAATGCGGAATTGTTCCGTGATATGAGGATTATCCTCATTGCTGCACAGAAGAATTATGTCCTTGATGCACCGCTAGGTGACGAACCTATTGCAGAAGCAGATGCAGACGTTATGAACGTTTGACAAGCTCGGTATGATGACTACTTGATAGTTTAGTGCGCCATGCTTTACGGCTTATAACCGGGACTTCAAAAATATTTTGAACGCCAAGGAGCATATGAGATGTTCCAAGAGTTGAAATTAGTATTTCATACTCATGCCCGTGTCAAGAGGTATAAGACCTCTGACAGTACATTGCCTACAAGATGGAGGAGGATAGCTCAACCAGTGAGCATGTGCTCAGATTGTCTGGGGTACTACAATTGCTTGAATCAAGTGGGAGTTAATCTTACAGATAAGATAGTAATTGACAAAGTTCTCTAGTCACTATCACCAAGTTAGTAGAACTTCATGATGAACTATGATATGCAAGGGATGACGAAAGTAATTCCCGAGCTCTTCGCGATACTGAAATCGGCGAAGGTAGAAATCAAGAAAGAGCATCAAGTGTTGATGATTAATGAGACCACTTGTTTCAAGTAAAGGGCAAAAGGATAGAAAGGGAACTTCAAGAAGAATGACAAGCAAGTTGTCACTCCCGTGTAGAAACCCAAAGCTAAACTCAAGCCTGAAACTAAGTGCTTCTACTGCAAAGGAAATGGTCACTAGAAGTGGAACTGCCATAGATACTTGGTGGATAAGAAGGATGGCAAAGTGAACAAAGGTATATTTGATATACAGATTATTGATGTGTACTTTACTAGTGTTCATTGCAACCCCTGGGTATTTGATACCGGTTCAGTTGCTAAAATTAGTAACTCGAAACGAGAATTGCAGAATGAACAGAAACTAGTTAAAGGTGAAGTGACAATGTGTGTTGGAAGTGATTCCAAGATTGATATGATCGTCATCGCACACTCCCTATACTTTTGGGATTAGTGTAGAACCTAAATAAATGTTATTTGGCATTTGCGTTGAGCATGGATATGATTTGATCATGTTTGTTGCAATACGGTTATTCATTTAAGGTCATAGAATAATTGTTATTCTGTTTACATGAATAAAACCTTCGATGGTCATACACCCAATGAAAATAATTTGTTGGATCTCGATTGTAGTGATACACATATTCATAATATTGAAGCCAAAAGATGCAAGGTTAATAATGATAGTGCAACTTATTTGTGGCACTGCCGTTTAGGTCATATTGGTGTAAAGCGCATGAAGAAACTCCATAGTGATGGACTTTTGGAATCATTTGATTATGAATCACTTGGTGCTTGTGAGCCATGCCTCATGGGCAAGATGACTAAAACTCCGTTCTCTGGAACAATGGAGTGAGCAACAGATTTGTTGGAAATCATACATACTGATGTATGTGGACCGATGAGTGTTGAAGCTCGTGGCGAGTATCGATATTTTCCGACCTTCACTGATGATTTGAGCAGATATGGGTATATCTACTTGATGAAGCACACGTCTGAAACATTTGAAAAGTTCAAAGAATTTCGGAGTGAAGTAGAGAATCATCGTAACAAGAAAATAAAGTTTCTACGATCTGATTGTGGAGGTGAATATTTGAGTTACGAGTTTGGTCTTCATTTGAAACAATGTGGAATAGTTTCACAACTCACGCCACCCGGAACACCACAACGTAATGGTGTGTCCGAACACCGTAACCGTACTTTATTAGATATGGTGCGATCTATGATGTCTCTTACCGATTTACCATTATAGTTTTGGGTTATGCATTAAAGACAGCTGCATTCACGTTAAATAGGGCACCATCTAAATCCGTTGAGACGCCGCCTTATGAACTATGGTTTGGCAAGAAACCAAAGTTGTCGTTTCTTAAAGTTTGGGGCTGCGATGCTTATATGAAAAAGCTTCAACCTGATAAGCTCGAACCCAAGTCAGAGAAATGTGTCTTCATAGGATACCCAAAGGTAACTGTTGGGTACACCTTCTATCACAGATCCGAAGGCAAGATATTCATTGCTAAGAATGGATCCTTTCTAGAGAAGGAGTTTCTCTCGAAAGAAGTGAGTGGGAGGAAAGTAGAACTTGATGAGGTAATTGTACCTTCTCCCGAATTGGAAAGCAGTACATCACAGAAACTAGTTCCAGTGATTCCTACACCAATTAGTGAGGAAGCTAATGATGATGATCATGAAACTTCAGATCAAGTTTCTGCTAAACTTCGTAGATAACCAGAGTACGTTCCACACCAGAGTGGTACGGCAACCCAGTTCTGGAAGTCATGTTACTAGACCATGATGAACCTACGAACTATGAGGAAGCGATGATGAGCCCAGATTCCGCTAAATGGCTTAAGGCCATGAAATCTGAGATGGGATCCATGTATGAGAACAAAGTGTGGACTTTGGTTGACTTGCCCGATGATCGGCAAGCCATCGAAAATAAATGGATCTTCAAGAGGAAGACTGACGCTGATGGTAATGTTGCTGTTTACAAAGCTCGACTTGTTGCGAAAGGTTTCTCGACAAGTTCAAGGAGTTGACTACGATGAGACTTTTTCACCCGTAGCGATGCTTAAGTCTGTCCGAATCATGTTAGCAATTGCCGCATTTTATGAAATATGGCAAATGGATAACAAAACTGCATTCTTTAAGGCATTTATTAAATAAGAATTGTATATGATGCAACCAGAAGGTTTTGTCAATCCTAAAGGTTCTAACAAAATGTGCAAGCTCCAGCGATCCATCTATGGACTGGTGCAAGCATCTCGGAGTTGGAATATACGCTTTGATAAGTTGATCAAAGCATATAGATTTATACAGACTTGCGGTGAAGCCTGTATTTACAAGAAAGTGAGTGGGAGCACTACAACCTTTCTGATAAGTATATGTGAATGACATATTGTCGATCGTAAATGATGTAGAATTTTCTGGAAAGCATAAAGGAGTGTTTAAAAGGAGTTTTTCAAAGAAAGACCTTGGTGAAGCTTCTTACATATTGGGCATCAAGATCTATAGAGATTGATCAAGACGCTTGATAAGACTTTCGATGAGTACATACCTTGATAAGATTTTGAAGTAGTTTAAAATGGATCAGTCAAAGAAGGAGTTCTTGCCTAACTTGTAAGGTGTGAAGTTGAGTAAGACTCAAAGCCAGACCACGGCAGAAAAATATAGAGAGAATGAAAGTCATTCCCTATGCCTCAGCCATAGGTTCTATAAAGTATGCCATGCTGTGTACCAAACATGTTGTGTACCTTGCCATGAGTTTGACAGGGAGGCACAATAGTGATCCAGGAGTAGATCACTGTACAACGGTCAAAATTATCCTTAGTAACTGGATGACTAAGGAAATGTTTCTCGATTATGGAGGTAATAAAGAGTTCGTCGTAAAGGGTTACGCCGATGCAAGCTTTGACACTAAATCCAGATGACTCTAAGTATCAATCTGGATGCGTATTGAAAGTGGGAGCAATTAGCTAGAGTAGCTCCATGCAGAGCATTGTAGACATAGAAATTTGCGAAATACATACAGATCTGAATGTGACAGACCCGTTGACTAAACTTCTCTCACAAGCAAAACATGATCACACCTTATTACTCTTGGGTATTAATCACATAGCGATGTGAACTAGATTATTGACTCTAGTAAACCCTTTGGGTGTTGGTCACATGGCGATGTGAACTATGGGTGTTATTCACATAACGATGTGAACTATCGGTATTAAATCACATGGCGATGTGAGCTAGATTATTGACTCTAGTGCAAGTGGGAGACCGAAGGAAATATGCCCTAGAGGCAATAATAAAGTTGTTATTTATATTTCCTTATATCATGATAAATGTTCATTATTCACGCTAGAATTGTATTAACCGGAAACTTAGTACATGTGTGAATACATAGACAAAACAAAGTGTCCCTAGTATGCCTCTACTAGACTAGCTCATTGATCAAAGATGGTTATGTTTCCTAACCATAGACATGAGTTGTCATTTGATCAACGGGATCACATCATTAGGAGAATGATGTGATGGACTAGACCCATCCGTTAGCTTAGCACTATGATCGTTTAGTTTTACTGCTATTGCTTTCTTCATGACTTATACATGTTCCTATGACTATGAGATTATGCAACTCCCGAATACCGGAGGAACACTTTGTGTGCTACCAAACGTCACAACGTAACTGGGTGATTATAAAGGTACTCTACAGGTGTCTCCGAAGGTACTTGTTGGCTTGGCGTATTTCGAGATTAGGATTTGTCACTCCGATTGTTGGAGAGGTATCTCTGGGCCCACTCGGTAATACACATCACTATAAGCCTTGCAAGCATTGCAGCTAATGAGTTAGTTGCGGGATGATGTATTAGGACTCCCCACACTTGGCGCGCCCCCTCTAGGGCCGACCTCTCCCTCCCTCCTGTATATACGGGGGCAAGGGGGCACCTCTAGACACAACAATTGATCTCTTGATCTCTTAGCCATGTGTGGTGCCCCCCTCCACCATAGTTCTCCTCGATAATATTATAGCGGTGCTTAGGCGAAGCCCTGCAACGGTAGAACATCAAGATCGTCACCACGCCGTCATGCTGACGGAACTCTCCCTCGACACTCGGCTGGATCGGAGTTCGAGGGACGTCATCGAGCTGAACGTGTGCTAGAACTCGGAGGTGCCGTAGTTTCGGTGCTTGATCGGTCGGGCCGTGAAGACGTACGACTACATCAACCGCGTTGTTCTAACGCTTCCTCTTTCGGTCTATGAGGGTACGTAGACACACTCTCCCCTCTCGTTGCTATGCATCTGGTAGATAGATCTTGCGTGATCGTAGGAAAATTTTAAAATACTACGTTCCCCAACATATTTTTATTCGCAACATGTTATGTGTTTTGCTTGGAGCGTCTTGTATAATTTGAGTCTTTGCTTGTTAGTTTTCCACAATCATCTTTGCTGGACACACCTATTTGAGAGAGTTAAATATGGCCTAGAAATTATTAGAACACTCTATGTGCTTCACTTATATCTTTTGAGTTGAATAGTTTTTTTCTCTAGTGCTTCACTTATATGTTTTAGAGCACGGTGGTGGTAATATTTTGTAGAAATTGTTGAACTCTCATTCTTCACTAATATCCTTTTGAGAGTCTATTAAAACAGCATGGTAATGTGTTTAGGCTAAAGAAACTAGTCTTCACATGATAGACATCCAATATCAATGTAGTAAAAAAAATTCACACCAAGTGCATTGAATAGAATGAGATGTTGGATGCTTGATAATTGTTTTGAGATATGAGGATAGTGATATTACAGTCATGCTAGTGGAGTTATTATGAAATTGATAAATACTTGTGTTAAGGTTAGTGATTCCCGTATCATGCACGTATGGTGAACCCCTATGTGACGAAGTTAGAGCATGTGGTATTTGTAGAGTGCCAACCTTTGTGTGGAGGTCGGGGGCGCGCGATGGTTAACTCCTACCAACCTCCCCCCTAGGAGCATGCGTTGATTGCTTTGTTTTGATGACTCGTAGATTTTTGCAATAAGTATATGAGTTCTTATGACTAATGTTGAGTCCATGGATTATACGCACTCTCATCCTTCCACCATTGCTAGCCTCTCTTGTACCGCGCAACTTTCGCCGGTGCCATAAACTCACTATATATCCTTCCTCAAAACAGCCACCATATTGTTCCTCAAAACAACCACCATACCTACCTATCATGGCATTTCCATAGCCACTCCGAGATATATTTCCATGCAACTTTCCACCGTTCCGTTCATATGACACGCATCATATTGTCATATTGCCATTGCATGATCATGTAGTTGACATTGTATTTGTGGCAAAGCCACCATGCATAATTTTTTATACATGTCACTCTTGTTTCATTGCACATACCGGTACACTGCCGGAGGCATTCATATAGAGTCATACTTTGTTGTTGTAGTATCGAGTTGTAATGAAAGTGTGATAATCATCATTATTAGAGCATTGTCCCATGGGAGGAAAGGCTAAATCTATAAAGCCCCTCCGCAAAAAAAAGGAAAAAAAGAAAGGCCAAAGAAAAAAAAGAAAGGCCCAAAAAAAAGAAAAAAAGAAGAAAAAAAGAAAAGAAAAAGGGACAATTGCTACTATCTTTTTCCACACTTGTGCTTCAAAGTAGCACCATGTTCTTCATTGTAGAGAGTCTCATGTTTAGTCACTTTCATATACTAGTGGGAATTTTTGTTATAGAACTTGGCTTGTATATTTCAACGATGGGCTTCCTCAAATGCCCTAGGTATTCATGAGCAAGCAAGTTGGATGCACACCCACTAGTTTCTTTTGTTGAGCTTTCATTCATATTTAGCTCTAGTGCATTCGTTGCATGGCAATCCCTACTCACTCACATTGATATCTATTGATGGGCATCTCCATAGCCCGTTGATACGCCTAGTCGATGTGAGACTATCTCCCTCCTTTTTGTCTTCTCCACAACCACCTCTATTCCACCCATAGTGCTATGTCCATGGCTCACGCTCATGTATTGCGTGAAAGTTGAAAGGTTTGAAAAGATAGAGTATGAAAACAAGTGCTTGGCTGAAATCGGGGTTGTGCATGATATGAATATTTTGTGTGATGAAGAGGGGGCATAGCCAGACCATATGATTTTGTAGGGATAACTTTCTTTAGCCATAGTATTTTGAGAAGACATGATTGCTTTGTTAGTATGCTTGAAGTATTGTTATTTCTTATGTCAATATACACTTTTATCTTGAATCTTTCAGATCTGAACATTCATGCCACAATTAAGAGAATTACATTGAAAAACTATATTGGTTAGCATTCCACATCAAAAATTCTTTCTTTATCATTTACCTACTCGAGGATGAGCAGGAATTAAGCTTGGGTATGCTTGATATGTCTCCAACGTATCTATAATTTTTTATTGTTCCATGCTATTATGTATGAAGTCTTGGATGTTTAATGGGCTTTATCTTACACTTTTATATCATTTTTGGGACTAACCTACTAACCCAAAGGCCCAGTCTAGATTGCTGTTTTTTTTGCCTATTTCAGGGTTTTGCAAAAAAAGAATATCAAACGGAGTCTAAACGGAATGAAACCTTCGCAAGAGATATTTTTGGAGGAAATCACGCACGAAGAACTTGAGAACCACGTCAGAAGAGCCACGAGGGGCCCACGAGGGTGGAGGCGCCCCCCCCCCTTCCCAGGGCGCGCCCCTTGCCTCGTGGAGCCCCCGTGACTCCCCCGATGCCCTCCTTGTTCCTATATAAGTCTACGTACCCCAGAAACTCCGTGAACAGAGAGAAAACCCTAATTCCATTGCCGTACCTTCTGTTCCCGTGGAGATCCCATCTTGGAGCCTGTTCCGGAGCTCCACCAGAGGGGAATCCATCACGAAGGCCTTCATCATCATCATCATCGCCCTCACCATGAGTTGTGAGTAGTTTACCACAGACCTTCGGGTCCATAGCTAGTATCTAGATGAGTTCTTCTCTCTCTGGATCTCAATACAAAGTTCTCCTCGGTCTTCGAGGAGATCTATTCGATGTAATCTCTTTTTGCGGTGTGTTTGTCGAGATCCGATGAATTGTGAGTTTATGATCAAGGATATCTATGAAAGATATTTGGTTCTTCTTTGAACTTTTGATGTGTGCTCATAATATCCTTGCAAGTCTCTTCGAATTATTGGTTTGGTTTGGCCTACTTGATCTATAGTTCTTGCAATGGGAGAAGTGCTTGGCTTTGGGTTCAATCTTGCGGTGTCCTTTCCCAGTGACAGTAGGGGCAGCAAGACACGTATTGTATTGTTGCCATCGAGGATAAAAAGATGGGGTTTATATCATATTGCTTGAGTTTATCCCTCTACATCATGTCATGTTGCTTAAGGCGTTACTCTGTACACTAGATGCATGGTGGATAGCGGTCGATGTGTGGAGTAATAGTAGTAGATGCAGAATCGTTTCGGTCTACTTGTCTCGGACGTGATGCCTATATACAATGATCATGCCTAGATAGTGTCATAATTATTCGCTTTTCTATCAATTGCTCGACAATAATTTGTTTACCCGCCGTAGAATATCGCTATCATGAGAGAAGCCACTAGAGAAAACTATGGCCCCGGGTCTATTCTCAACATATCAATCTACATCTACTTTACTTTTACCGCTTTTATTTTCTGTTTTATTAAACTAAAAATACCAAAAATATAAACTATCATCTCTATCAGATCTCACTTTCGTAAGTGACCGTAAAGGGATTGACAACCCCTTATTGCGTTGGCTGCGAAGTTCTTATTTGTTTGTGCAGGTGCGAGGGACTCGCGCGTGGTCTCCTACTGATTGATATCTTGGTTCTCAAAAACTGAGGGAAATACTTACGCTACTGTGCTGCATCCCCCTTTCCTCTTCGAGGGAATACAACGCAAGCTCAAGAGGTAGCAAGGATCAATTCTTCATTGAAGACTTGTTTCTCACTTGATGATGTAGGAGCGTCACATGAGGCTTTGTAAGCACCACTAGACTTGTTGTGAAGCTCTTCTTTATCTTTGAGTGACATCTCATGAGCAACAATTCTTCCAATGACTTCCGTTGGCTTGAGATCTTTGTAATTGGGCATCATTTGGATCAATGTGCACACGGTGTCATATTTTCCATCCAAGGTTCTTAGGATTTTCTTGATGATGAATCTGTCGGTCATCTCTTCGCTTCCTAAGTCGGCAATCTCATTTGTGATGAGAGCAAGCCTAGAGTACATTTCAGCGACACCTTCACCATCCTTCATCTTGAACTTGTCAAGTTGACTTTGAAGCACATCCATCTTGGATTCCTTGACGGAGTCGGTACCTTTGTGCATATCAATCAAAGTGTCCCAAATTTCCTTTGCATTCTCAAGACGGCTGATTTTGTTGAATTCTTCGGGGCACAATCCATTGAAGAGGATATCGCAAGCTTGAGCATTGTATTGCAACATCTTCAATTCTTCTGCGGTAGCTTCATGGTTTGGTTCTCTCCCATCAAAGAATTCACCTTGCAAGCCAACACACGCAATAGCCCAAACGGCGAGGTTATGTCCAAGAATATGCATTTTCATCTTATGCTTCCAACTAGCAAAATGAGTACCATCAATGTAAGGACCTCCACGGTGGTAATTTCCCTCGCTAGACGCCATACTCTCCTAGGTTGTGAAACCAAGGCTGTGATCACCAAAGCTATGGAAATCAAGGAAAATGGAGACCTTAGCTCTGATACCACTTGTAGGATCAAAAGTATGTATAGAGGGGGGTGATTAGACTACTTGACCAAATAAAAACCTAGCATTTTCCTAATTTTAAGTCTTGGTAGATTTTAGCAATTATGCACAAGTCAAGCAATCAACCTACACATGCAATTCTAAGAGTATAGCAATGGAATGTAAAGGAATTGCATATGAAGGTGAATGGAGTATTTTGAGGGAGCAAACACAATGTAGACACGGAGATTTTTGGCATGGTTCGGATAGGTGGTGCTATCGTACATCCACATTCATGGAGACTTCAACCCACGAAGGGTAACGATTGCGCGAGTCCACGGAGGGCTCCACCCACGAAGGGTCCATGAAGAACCAACTTTCTCTATCCCACCATGGCCATCGCCTACGAAGGACTTGCCTCACTAGGGTAGATCTTCACGAAGTAGGCGATCTCCTTGCCCGTACAAACTCCTTGGTTCAACTCCACAATCTTGACGGAGGCTCCCAAGTGACACCTAACCAATCTAGGAGACACCACTCTCCAAAAGGTAATAGGCGGTGTGTTGATGATGAACTCCTTTCTCTTGTGCTTCAAATGATAGTCTCCCCAACACTCAACTCTCTTTCATAGGATTGGATTTGGTGGAAAGATGATTTGGGTGGAAAGCAACTTGGAGAAGGCTAGAGATCAAGATTTATGTGGTTGGAATGGAATATCTTGACCTCAACACAAGTGTAGGTGGTTCTCTCTCAGAAAATGAATGTTGGAAGTGTAGGCATGTTCCGATGGCTTTCTCCATGAATGAAGAGTGGGTGGAGGGGTATATATAGCCTCCACACAAAATCTAACCGTTACACACAATTTACCAAACTCGGTGGGACCGAATCAGAAAAACTCGGTCAGACCGATTTAGTTCATAATGTGACCGTTAGGCATTTCGGTGGGACCAATATGATCAACTCGATAGGACCGACTTCATTAGGGTTAGGGCATAACATAATATCGGTGAGACCGATTACACAAACTCGGTAGGATCGATTTTGGTAATAAGCTAACCAGAGAGTTGGTCAGGCAAACTCGGTGGGACCGATTCGCTCGTTTCGTTTGGACCGAAACGTTACGAAGGGGAAACAGAGAGTTTGCATTGCGAACTCGGTGGGACAGATCGCTCATCTCGGTTAGATCGAAATGTTACGAAGGGGAAACAGAGAGTTTGCAATCCCATCTCGGTGAGACCGAGACCCCTATCGGTGAGACCGAAGTGACTAGGCTTTGTGGCAATGGCTATGTCAAGAGAACTCGGTGGCGCCGGATAGAAGGTTTCGGTGGGGTCGAGTTTGACTTTTGGTCTGGGACATATGTGGATGTGAGAAAGTGGTTGAGGGTTTTGGAGCATATCACTAAGCATTTTGAGCAAGAAACCCATTAAGCAACACCTCATCCCCTTTTAATAGTATTGGCTTTCTTATGGACTCAATGTGATCTTGGATCACTAAAATAGAAAATGTAGAGTCTTGAGCTTGAGCCAATATGTGTCCTTAGCATTTTGAGGGGTCCACATTTCTAATCCATGCCATGCCAATCATTGAACTTTCCTGAAATATTTATCTTGAGATAGCATTAGTTCAATGAGCTATATGTTGTTAGTAATTACCAAAACCACCTAGGGATAGTTGCACTTTCAATTGGACTAGGGGGAGGGGCGGCGCCCCTCCTTCCTTCTCCTCTCCCTACCTTCCTTCTTCTCCTAGTTGTACTAGGAAAGGGGGGGTTCCTACTCCTAGTAGGTGTAGGATTGCCCCCTTGGGCACGCCCTATAGGGGCCGGCCGGCCTCTCCCCTTGCTCCTTTATATACGGGGGCAGGGGCACCCTAGAAGTCCCAAGTTAACAGTTGTTTTAGCCGTGTGCGGTGCCCCCCTCCACAGATTCCACCTCAGGTCATATTGTCGCAGTGTTTAGGTAAAGCCTTGCACGGATCACATCATCAACACCGTCACCACGCCTTCGTGCTGACGGAACTCTCCCTCGTCCTCAACTGGATCAAGAGTTCGAGGGACGTCATCGTGTTGAACGTGTGCTGAACACGGAGGTGCCGTACATTCGGTGCTTGGATCGGTTGGATCGTGAAGACGTTCGACTACATCAACCGCGTTACTAAACGCTTCCGCTTTCGGTCGGAGGGTACGTGGACACACTCTCCCGCTCGTTGCTATGCTTCTCCTAGATAGATCTTGCGTGATCGTAAGAAAATTTTGAAATACTACGTTCCCCAACAGTGGCATCATGAGCCAGGTCTATGCGTAGATGATATGCATGAGTAGAACACAATGAGTTGTGGGCGATAATAGTCATACTGGTTACCAGCATGGCATACTTTGATTCGGTGGTATTGTTGGATGAAGCGCCCCGGACCGACATTACATGACCGCGTTCATGAGACTGGTTCTACCGACGTGCTTTGCACATAGGTGGCTGGCGGGTGTCAGTTTCTCCAACTTTAGTGGAATCGAGTGTGACTACGCCCGGTCCTTGTTGAAGGTTAAAATAACACACTTGACGAAAAATCGTTGTGGTTTTGATGCGTAGGTAAGAACGGTTCTTACTAGAAGCCCGTAGCAGCCACGTAAAACTTGCAACAACAAAGTAGAGGACGGCTAACTTGTTTTTGTAGGGCATGCTGTGATGTGATATGGTCAAGACGTGATGAGTTATACGTTATTGTATGAGACTATCATGTTTTGTAAATTATCGGCAACCGGCAGGAGCCTTATGGTTGTCTCTTTATTGTATGAATTGTGAACGCCATGTAATTGCTTTACTTTATCACTATAAGTTAGCGATAGTAGTGGTAGCAATAGTTGGCGAGACGACCACGACGCTACGATGAAGATCATGGTGTCAAGCCGGTGACGATGGATAACATGACGATGTTTTGGAGATGGAGATCAAAAGCACAAGATGATGATGGCCATATCATGTCACATATTTTGATTGCATGTGATGTTTATCTTATTATGCTTAGTACGATGGTAGCATTATAAGATGATCCCTTACAAAATTTCAAGGTACAAGTGTTCTCCCTGAGTATGCACCATTGCGACAGTTCATCGTGCCGAGACACCACGTGATGATCGGGTGTGATAAGCTCTACGTTCAAATACAATGGGTGTAATACAGTTTGCACAAGCAGAATACTCGGGTTAAACTTGACGAGCCTAGCATGTACAGACATGGCCTTGGAACACTGGAGACCGAAAGGTCGAGCGTGAATTATATAGTAGATATGATCAACATAAGATGTTCACCATTGAAAACTACTCCATCTCACGTGATGATCGGACATGGTTTAGTTGATTTGGATCACGTGATCATTTAGATGACTAGAGGGATGTCTATCTAAGTGGGAATTCTTTAGTAATATGATTAATTGAACTTTAATTCATCATGAACTTAGTCCTGATAGTTTTTGCATATCTATGTTGTTGTAGATCAATGGCATGTGCTACCGTTCCCTTGAATTTTAATGCGTTCCTAGAGAAAGCTAAGTTGAAAGATGATGGTAGCAACTACACAGTCTGGGTCCGTAACTTGAGGATTATCCTCATTGTTGCAAAGAAGAATTATGTCCTTGAAGCACCGCTAGGTGATAGACCTGCTGCAGGAGCAACTCCTGACGTTATGAACGTCTGGTAAGCTCGTTCTGATGACTACTCGATAGTTCAGTGTGCCATGCTTTACGGCTTAGAATCGGGACTTCAAAGACGTTTTGAACGTCATGGAGCATATGAGATGTTCTAAGAATTAAAGTTAATATTTCAAGCAAATGCCCAAATTGAGAGATATGAAGTCTCCAATAAGTTCTATAGCTGCAAGATGGAGGAGAACAGTTCTATGAGGGAACACTTACTCAGAATGTCTGGATACTACAATCACATGACTCAACTTGGATGCAAAGTTGATGAATATAGTGTTATTGATAGAGTTCTTCAATCACTGTCACCAAGCTATAAAGGCTTCGTGATGAAATATAATATGCAAGGGATGCAGAAGACAATTCCCGAGCTCTTCGCTATGCTCAAAGCTGCGGAGGTAGAAATCAAAAAGGAGCATCAACTGTTGATGGTTAACAAGACCACTCGTTTCAAGAAAAAGGGCAAGTGAAAGAAGGGGAACTTCAAGAAGAATAGCAAGCCAGTTGCTACTCTCGCGAAGAAACCCAAGTCTGGAGCCAAGCCTAAAACTGAGTGCTTCTACCGCAAAGGGTCTGGACACTAGAAGCGGAACTGCCCCGAGTATTTGGCGGATAAGAAGGATGGTAAAGTGAACAAAGGTATATTTGATATACATGTTATTGATGTGTACCTTACTAATGCTCGTAGTAGCACCTGCGTATTTGATACTGGTTTGGTTGCTAATATTTATAACTCGAAACTGGGGCTATGGATTAAACGAAGATTAGTTAAGGATGCGCGTGGGAAATGGTTCCAAAGTCGATGTGATCACCGTCGGCATGCTACCTCTACATCTACCACTTCGATTAGTTTTAGACCTAAATAAACGTTATTTGGTGCCACCGTTGAGCATGAACATTATATCTGGATCTTGTTTGTTGCGAGATGGTTATTCATTTAAATTGGAGAATAATGGTTGTTCTATTTATATGAGTAATATATTTTATGGTCATGCAGCCTTGATGAATGGTCTATTTTTGTTGAATCTCAATCGTAGTGATACACATATTCATAATATTGAAGCCAAAAGATGCAAAGTTGATAATGATAGTGCAACTTATTTGTGGCACTGCCATTTAGGTCGTATTGGTGTAAAGCGCATGAAGAAACTCCATGCTGATGGACTTTTGGAATCACTTGATTATGAATCACTTGGTGCTTGTGAACCATGCCTCATGGGCAAGATGACTAAAACTCCGTTCTCCGGAACAATGGAGCGAGCAACTGACTTACTCGAAATCATACATACTGATGTATATGGTCCAATGAGTGTTGAGGCTCGCGACGGGTATCGTTATTTTCTGACCTTCACAGATGATTTGAGTAGATATGGGTATATATACTTGATGAAGCACAAGTCTGAAACACTTGAAAAGTTCAAAGAATTTCACAGTGAAGTAGAGAATCATCGTAACAAGAAAATAAAGTTTCTATGATCTAATCACGGAGGCGAATATTTGAGTTATGAGTTTGGTCTTCATTTGAAACAATGTGGAATAGTTTCACAACTCACACCACCTGGAACACCACAGCGTAATGGTGTGTCCACACATCGTAACCGTACTTTATTAGATATGGTGCGATCTATGATGTCTCTTACCGATTTACCACTATTGTTTGGGGGTTATGCTTTAGAGACTACTGAATTCACATTAAATAGGGCACCATCTAAATCCGTTGAGACGACTCCTTATGAACTATGGTTTGGCAAGAAACCTAAGTTGTCATTTCTTAAAGTTTGGGGCTGCGATGCTTATGTGAAAAAGCTTCAACCTGATAAGCTCGAACCCAAGTCGGAGAAATGTGTCTTCATAGGATACCCAAAGGGAACGGTTGGGTACACCTTTTATCGCAGATCCGAAGGCAAGCTATTTGTCACAAAGAATGGATCCTTTCTAGAGAAGGAGTTTCTCTCGAAAGAAGTGAGTGGGAGGAAAGTAGAACTTGATGAGGTAATTTTACCTTCTCCCGAATTGGAAAGTAGTTCATCACAGAAATTAGTTCCAGTGATTCCTTCACCAATTAGTGAGGAAGCTAATGATGATGATCATGAAACTTCAGATCAAGTTACTACTGAACCTCGTAGATCAACCAGAGTATGTTCCGCACCAGAGTGGTACGGAAATCCTGTTCTGGAAGTCATGTTACTAGACCATGATGAACCTACGAACTATGAGGAAGCGATGATGAGCCCAGATTCCACAAAATGGCTTGAGGCCATGAAATCTGAGATGGGATCCATGTATGAGAACAAAGTGTGGACTTTGGTTGACTTACCGGATGATCGGCAAGCCATTGAAAATAAATGGATCAATAAGAGGAAGACTGACGCCGATGGTAATATTACTATCTACAAAGCTCGACTTGTTGCAAAAGGTTTTCGACAAGTTCACGAAGTTGACTATGATGAGACTTTCTCACCCATAGCGATGCTTAAGTCTGTCCGAATCATGTTAGCAATTGCCTTGCTTTATTATTATGAAATCTGGCAAATGGATGTCAAAACTGCATTCCTAAATGGATATCTCAAAGAAGAGTTGTATATGATGCAACCAGAAGGTTTTTTCGATCCTAAAGGTGCTAACAAAGTGTGCAAGCTCTAGGGATCCATCTATGGACTGGTGCAAGCATCTCGGAGTTGGAATATATGCTTTGATGAGGTGATCAAAGCATATGGTTTTATACAGACTTTTGGAGAAGCCTGCATTTACAAGAAAGTGGGTGGGAGCTGTGTAGCATTTCTTATATTATATCTGGATGACATATTGTTGATCGGAAATGATGTAGAATTTCTGGATGGCATAAAAGGATACTTGAATAAGAATTTTTCAATGAAAGACCTCGGTGAAGCTGCTTATATATTAGGCATCAATATCTATAGAGATAGATCAAGACGCTTAATTGGACTTTCACAAAGCACATACCTTGATAAAGTTTTGAGGAAATTCAAAATGGGTCAGTCAAAGAAAGGGTTCTTGCCTGTGTTACAAGGTGTGAAGTTGAGTAAGACTCAATGCCCGACCACTGCAGAAGATAGAGAGAAAATGAAAGTCATTCCCTATGCTTCAACCATAGGTTCTATCATGTATGCAATGTTGTGTACCAAACCTGATGTGTGCCTTGCTATAAGTCTAGCAGAGAGGTACCAAAGTAATCCAGGAGTGGATCACTGGACAACAGTCGAGAACATCATGAATTACCTAAAAAGGACAAAGGATATGTTTCTCATTTATGGAGGTGACAAAGAGCTCATCGTAAACGGTTACATCGATTCAAGCTTTGACACTGATTCGGATGACTCTAAGTCACAAACCAGATACATATTTTTGTTGAACGGTGGAGCTGTCAGTTGGTGCAGTTCCAAGTAGAGTGTCTTGGCGGGATCTACGTGTGAAGAGGAGTACATAGCTGCTTCGGAAGTAGCAAATGAAGTAGTCTGGATGAAGGAGTTCATATCCGATCTATGTGTTATACCTAGTGCATCGGGTCCAATGAAAATCTTTTGTGACAACACTGGAGCAATAGCCTTGGAGAAGGAATCCAGGTTTCACAAGAGAACCAAGCACATCAAGAGACGCTTCAACTCCATCCACAATCAACTCAAGGAGGGAGACATAGAGATTTGCAAAGTACATGTGGATCTGAATGTCGCAGACCCATTGACTAAGCCTCTTCCACGAGCAAAACATGATCAACATCAAGACTCCATGGGTGTTAGAATCATTACTATGTAATCTAGATTATTGACTCTAGTGCAAGTGGGAGACTGAAGGAAATATGACCTAGAGGCAATAATAAAGTTGTTATTAATATTTCCTTATATATTGTGATAAATGTCTTTTATTCATGCTAGAATTGTATTAATCGGAAACTTGATACATGTGTGAATACATAGACAAAAACAGTGTGTCCCTAGTATGCATCTACTAAACTAGCTCGTTAATCAAAGATGTTGTGTTTCCTAACCATAGACATGTGTTGTCATTTTATCAACATGACCGCATCATTAGGAGAATGATGTGATGGACAAGACCCATCCGTTAGCGTAGCACTATGATCGTTTAGTTTTATTGCTATTGCTTTCTTCATGACTTATACATGTTCCTCTGACTATGAGATTATGCAACTCCCAAATACTGGAGGAACACCTTGTGTGCTATCAAACGTCACAACGTAACTGGGTGATTATAATGATGCTCTACAGGTGTTTCCGAAAGTGTTTGTGGTGTTGGCATAGATAAAAATTAGGTTTTGTCACTCCGAGTGTCGGAGAGGTATCTCTGGGCCCTCTCGGTAATACACATCATAATAAGCCTTGCAAGCAAATGACTAATGAGTTAGTCACGAGATGATGTATTATGGAACGAGTAAAGAGACTTGCCGGTAATGAGATTAAACTAGGTATGATGATACCAACGATCGAATCTCGGGCAAGTAACATATCGATGACAAAGGGAACAACGTATGTTGTTATGCGGTTTGACCGATAAAGATCTTCGTAGAATGTGTAGGATCCAATGTGAACATCCAGGTTCCGCTATTGGTTATTGACCGAAGACATGTCTCGGTCATGTCTACATAGTTCTCGAACCCGTAGGGTCCGCACACTTAACGTTCGATGACGGTTTGTATTATGAGTTATGTGTTTTTGATGACTTAAGTTTGTTCGTAGTCTCGAATGAGATCACAGACATGACGAGGAGTCTCGAAATGGTCGAGACATAAATAAAAATATATTAGACGATATTATTCGGACACCGGATGAGTTCCGGGGGTCATTGGATAAATATCGGAGTGCCGGAAGGGTTATCGGAACCACGAGGGAAGTAATGGGCCTTATTGGGCTTTAGGGGAGAGAGAGGAAGGCAGCCAAGGGCTGGCCGCGCCACCCCCCCTTGGGCCTAGTCTGAATTGGACTAGGGGGAGGGGTGGCGCCCCCTCCTTCCTTCTCCTCTCCCTCCCTTCCTTCTTCTCCTGGTTGGACTAGGAAAAGGGGGTTCCTACTCCTAGTAGGAGTAGGATTGCCCCCTGGGGCGCGCCCTATAGGGGACGGCCGGCCTCTCCCCTTTATCCTTTATATACGGGGGCAGGGGGCACCCTAGAAGACACAAGTCGACAGTTGTTTTAGCCGTGTGCGGTGCCCGCCTCCACTGATTCCACCTCAGGTAATATTGTCTCAGTGGTTAGGCGAAGCCCTGCGCGGATCACATCATCAACACCGTCGCCACGCCGTCGTGCTGACGGAACTCTCCCTTGTCCTCAACTGGATCAAGAGTTCGAGGGACGTTATCGTACTGAACGTGTGCTGAACATGGAGGTGCCGTACGTTCGGTGCTTGGATCGGTTGGATCGTGAAGATATTCGACTACATCAACCGCGTTACTAAACGCTTCCGCTTTCGGTCTACGAGGGTAGGTGGACACACTCTCCCCGCTCGTTGCTATGATTCTCCTAGATAGATCTTGCGTGATTGTAGGAAAATTTTGAAATGTTACGTTCCCAACAAAACAAAAAGGGTGACATGCCGCAAGCCCTAGGAGGGATTAAAATAAGGCAATATTTCCCTGTTTACACGGACCGAGAACCGAACTGAAGCCACACACTTCATGATCAGTCTAACAAAATTTGCACCGAAGACTAACTTGAGCATGATTGCTTCCAGGTAACTCCACTCGACACGGTCGTATGCCTTCATCATGTCAAGTTTGAGAGTGCATGTATAGTTCTTCCCCTTCTTCCTTCTCCGCATAGTATGAATACTCTCAAATGCCACTAGGACGTTATCGGTGATCTGTCGCCCGGGGATGAAAGCACTTTGTTCTTCACTAACGATCTTGTTTATGAATTACCGAAGTTTGTTAGTAATGACCTTCACCGCTAACTTGTACAGAACCGAGCACAAGGAGATTGGACGGTACTGAGAAATTGACTGACGGTTCCGTACTTTGGGTATTAGTGTGATTGAGGTGTCATTCAAACCCAATGGTAGTTCACCACCGTTCACAAAGTCCAGAACAACACTAGTTACGTCATCTTGGAGAAGTTTCCAATGCTTCTGAAAAAAGCCTGTTGTAAATCCGTCGATGCGTGCCGCCTTCGAGGTGACATCTGAAAAAGAGCCTTGTGCACATCTCCCGGCTCAAACGGTTTGTTCAAAGCATCATTCATGGCGGGTGTGACATGCACAGGCACATGTGATAATAGCTCGCTGGTGTCCGAACGCCCCTGCGAAGTATATAACTACTGGTAGAAGTTCATAATCTCCACCCTATCTTCCTCGGCATTAGCGCATACTAATCCGTCGGGTCTCCGCAACCCGGAGACCTTATTTATTCTCTACCTTTGCTTCGCTTGTGCTTGGAAGTAGCCTGCGTTTCGATCACCGTCGCGTAGCCAAAGCACCCGCGAGCATTGATGAAGCCAAATTTCCTCGTGACGAAGAGCTTCCCAGAGCTTGGCCATCGTGCTCTTCTCCTCATCCGTAGGACCTCGTCCCACCGTCTGCCTCCGGATTTGTCCAGTTTTTTTTGTAACTTCTGCACTATCCTTGCGAGACAGCCGAATTCTTTCTTGCCCCATGGTTCAAGTCGTCGTTGCATGGCACTCAAGGAATTCACAACGCCTTGCAGGTTATATGATCGACGCTGGGCTAGCCAGCACTCAGCCACCACTTTCTCATAGTCCAAGTGCGTCTGCCACACGTTCTCATACCGAAAGGGTCGGCAGCCCCTTCCAATTGTGTCACCCCACTGCTCCCGATAATCCATGTGAACAGACCAGTGATTTGATTCGACAACGCTGATGTGACGGACTGCTGTGTGCCCGAACTGTTGCCTAAGTGCCTCGTTTGCAAAGGCCCGATCAGTTCGCGCTTTAACATTGGCCCCTCCCGCCTGCCGGTTGTCCCAGGTGAATGTCATTCCCGACCAGCAGAGGTCTTGGTGCTCACACACGTCGATAGCTTCCCGGAACACCCTCATCTGCCCCTCTGGATGAGCCGAGCGACTAAAGTGTTCATCCTCGTAGAGCATTTCGTTGAAGTCACCCATGCATACCCATGCATTGTGAGGTATAGCATACAAGTACAAAGAAAACGCCAACTATGGTGTCTATCCTCGGCCCTTGATGCACCATAGAACCAAGTGAATCTCCACTCAAACTGCATCAATGCGACCGTTACTAAAGTTTTTTAGATCAACGGAGACTGATACGTCTCCAACGTATCTACTTTTTCTCTCGCTTTTCCTCTTGTTTTGGACTCTAATTTGCATGATTTGAATGAAACTAACCCCGGACTGACGTTGTTTTCAGCAGAACTACCATGGTGTTGTTTTTGTGCAGAAATAAAAGTTCTCGGAATGAAATGAAACTTTGCGAGGATTTTTTATGGAAGAAAAGAAAAATACTGGAGCCAAGACCCACCAGAGAGGGTCCCCTGGGTGGGCACAACCCACCAGGGCACGCCCCCTCTCCTGGCGCACCCAGGTGGGTTGTACCCACCTGGTGGCCCCACAAACGACGACCCTGACCCAATAAATTCCTATTTTTGGAGAAAAATGGGAGAGAAAGAATTATCGCGATCCACGAGATGGATCTGCCGTCACCTCCAGTTCTTCATTGGGAGGCCAGATCTGGAGTCTGTTTGGGGCTCCAGAGAGGGGGGTCTTCGTTCTTCTTCATCACCAAATCTTCTCCATCACCAATTCCATGATGCTCCCCACCGGGAGTGAGTAATTCCTTCGTAGGCTCGCTAGTCGGTGAGGAGTTGGATGAGATTCATCATGTAATCGAGTTAGTTTTGTTAGGGCCTGATCCCTAGTATCCACTATGTTCTTAGATTGATGTTGCTATGACTTTGCTATGCTTAATGCTTGTCACTTTGGGCCCGGGTGCCATGAACTCAGATCTGAACCGTTTATGAATTCATCATTATATCCATGTTTTAGATCCGATCTTGCAAGTTATAGTCACCTACTATGTGTTATGATCCGGCAACCCTGGAGTGACAATAACCGGAACCACTCCCGGTGATGACGTAGTTTGAGGAGTTCATGTATTCACCATGTGTTAATGCTTTGTTCCGGTTCTCTATTAAAAGGAGGCCTTAATATCTCTTAGTTTCCAATATGGACCCCGCTGCCACGGGAGGGTAGGATAAAAGATGTCATGCAAGTTATTTTAATAAAGCACGTATGACTATTTACGGAATACATGCCTACATTATATCGATGAACTAGAGCTAGTGTCGTATCGCCCTAGGTTATAACTGTCACATGATGAATGTCATCCAACAAATCACCGATCCAATGCCTACGAATTTTCTCTTTATTGATCTTGCTAAGTTACTACTAATGATGCTATTGTTACACTTGCTACAAAATTGCCGCTATCACTGTTATCGTTACTATTGCTACTGTTACTACTATCAAAACTATCAAACTACTTTGCTACTGATCACTTTGCTGCAGATAATTAATCTCCAGGTGTGGTTGAATTGACAACTCAGCTGCTAATACCTTCAAATATTCTTAGGTTCCCCTTGTGTCGAATCTATAAATTTGGGTTTAATACTCTACCCTCGAAAACTGTTGCGATCCCCTATACTTGTGGGTTATCAAGACCTTTTTCTGGCGCTGTTGCCGGGGAGCATAGCTATATTTGTTGAGTCACTTGGTATTATTATCATATTATCACTATGAAGAATCTGAAGGATCCAAAGACTAAGATATTTCCCTCAAAGACGAGGGTGAAAGACCGTGGATGTCGCCTAGAGGGGGGTGAATAGGCGCTTTAAAATAATTACGGTTTAGGCTTGAACAAATGCGGAATAAACCTAGCGGTTAATTTGTCAAGCACAAAACCTACAACAACTAGGCTCACCTATGTGCACCAACAACTTATGCTAAGCAAGATAAACAACTAGGTGATAACAAGATATATGACAAGAAACTATATGGCTATCACAAAGTAAAGTGCATAAGTAAAGGGCTCGGGTAAGAGATAACCGAGGCACGCGGAGACGACGATGTATCTCGAAGTTCACACCCTTGCAGATGCTAATCTCCGTTTGGAGTGGTGTGGAGGCACAATACTCCCCAAGAAGCCACTAGGGCCACCGTAATCTCCTCACGCCCTCCCATAATGCAAGATGCCGTGATTCCACTAACGGACCCTTGAGGGCGGTCACCGAACCCGTACAAATGGGAACCCTTGGGGGCGGTCACCGAACCCGTACAAAATGCTCGAGGCGATCTCCACAACCTAATTGGAGACCCCGACGCTTGCCCGGAGCTTTGCACCACAATGATTGAGCTCTGAACACCACAAGCTTGGGGCTATCTCCCCAACGACACCACGAATCTTCACCACAATGGAATATGGCTTCGAGGTGACCACAACCGTCTAGGGCGCCAAAGCACCCCAAGAGGAACAAGCTCAAGGGTAACAAGCACCCAAGAGTAATAAGCTTCTCAACTTGTAACTTCCATGTATCACCGTGGAGAACTCAAACCAATGCACCAAATGCAATGGCAAGGGCACACTGAGTGCCCAAGTCCTTCTCTCTCAAATCCCACCAAAGCAACTAATGCTAGGGAGGGAAAAGAGAGGAAGAACAAGAAGGAGAACACCAAGAACTCCAAGATCTAGATCCAAGGGATTCCCCTCACCTAGAGGAGAAAGTGACTGGTGGAAATATGGATCTAGATCCCCTCTTTCCCCCCCCCCCAAAAAACTAGCAAGAATCCATGGAGGGATTGAGAGATAGCAAGCTTGAAGAAGGTCAACAATGGGGGAAGAACACGAGCTCAAAGGATAAGGTTCAATGGGGAAGAAGACCCCCTTTTATAGGGGGGAGAAAATCCAACTATTATCCCCACCAACCAGCCCGCAACGAGCGGTACTACCGCTAGCTGCAGCGGTACTACCGCTCGGCCCAGCGGTACTACCGCTAGGACCTCTCACAGCGCCAAAGAGAGAAAAACAAAGAGAAAGAGCCCCGGAGTGGTACTAGAAGCGGTGGTGGGGCGGTACTACCGCTTATAAGCGGTACTACCGCTCCCACTGCCGCTCCTACTGCCGCCCAACCCGACACGAAAAACGGCTGTCTCGAATCGAGGCGGTACTAGCGCGGAACCGGAGCTGAACTACCGCATGTAGCCATAAGAGGTACTACCGCTGTGAACCAGCGGTACTACCGCTTGAGGCTATAAGCGGTACTACCGCTCCGGCCCAGCGGTACTACCACAGGAGCAACAATAAAACCCTGAACTGCCATAACTTCTTCAAATGAGCTCCAAATTGAGCCAACTCAAGCTTGATGGATAGAGGAAGACGAGTAGCATCAAAACAACGGCTGGTTATAGTAAGAAGAGGCAGGGAGGTATGCCTAGTATATAGAGGAGTGAACACTCCATCAGACAAGAACGGACATAACCTCCAACATCAAAAACATCAAAGAAGATGCATGTGAACTCCGTTTTCGATGAACTCGAGCTTGTCATCAAAATGACCATAAGCTCCAAATCTCACAAGGAGAAGAACCAAACAAGAACAAATAAAGATGATGCAAGGATGCAATGGTATGAGCTCTCTACGAACGATACGATCAAGCTGCTCATCAAGAGCCCCCCTTGATAGTACGGCAATCGATCCTATAACCCGGTCTCCCAACTACCACCATGAGACCGGTAAAATAGAAAACCTATCAAGGGCAAACCTTTGCCTTGCACATAATCCACTTGAGATGGATGATGATGATCTTGACTCCCTCAAGTTGGACCACCTTTCTTGATTGCGTTGGCTCCGTGAAGATTAGTAGATTGCTCCCCCATACTCCACTATGGGTGAGCCACTCTTCGACACATCTTCACAAGTCCATTGCCACCACAATGGACGGAAAGCTTCAAGCATATGATCTCTTCATGATGATCCTACTTGAACTTGCACACCGCAACCTAACCCCACAAAGAACTCTCACGAAGACCATGGGTTAGTAGTTAGTACACAAAGCGTAATTGACAATGCTTACCATACCATGGGATCGCTTGATCCCTCTCGGTACATCTTCTATGATTTGTGTGTTGATCAACTTGATTCACTCTTTGACTTAGTCTTGATCAACCTTGAATCTTTCCAAATCTCTTCATTTGGATGATGTCTTGAACGTAAACATGAATGATCACACACTCTTCTTCTTCAAGGCATGCTTGCAATAAGCTCAACACCCACAAGACCAATTTTTGGATAATTCCTTAATAGCACATTGGTCATTACAAACTCTCTTTGAAACCAACAAATGGACTCCAAGAGAAGCCTATGGATACACCCTTCAAATATAACTCAAGGCGACCATTAGTCCATAGAGATTGTCATCAATTACCAAAACCAAACATGGGGGCACCGCATGTTCTTTTAGAGGGGAGGTAAGGAAGTGCCATCCAGTTCTGCTTTAGATTCACCTTATGTTATGAGTAAACTTGCAACACCGCCACATGCTATCAATTCTAATATGTCGCAAGTTATCGATGATGCTACTTCTACTATGAATTATGCTTATGATGATGCTAGTACCTTGCTTGATAATGATGATGTGCCACTTGGTGATTTTCTTGATGATCAAATTGCTAGAGTAATACAACATGACGTTGTTGAAATCTGATGATGAGCTTGAAACTGAAACTCCTGAAACACCTGCTAGAACTAGCCTTCCTAGATATGAATTGCCTAAGGTACCGGAAGGTTATGTTATGAGTGAACAAGCAACTAGAGATATTGTTGCTTGTAATGATAGAGATGATCTAGAGAAATTACTACACAAGTATAAAGAGAAAACTCTGAATGCTAGAATGAAATGTGATCCTAAGTTTGCTACTTCACCTATCTTTATTGATGATAAGGATTATGAATTCTTTGTCGACCCAGAGTTAATCACTTTGGTTGAATCTGATCCTTTCCATGGTTATGAAACTGAAACTGTTGTGGCGCATCTTACTAAGTTAAATGAAATAGCCACCCTTTTTACTCATGATGAGAAAACTCGCTACTACTTTATTCTCAGATTATTTCTGGTCTCATTAAAGGGTGATGCTAAAGCTTGGTACCATAGTCTTACTCCTGGTTGTGTGCGTAGTCCCCAGGATATGATTTATTACTTCTCTGAAAAATATTTTCCTGCTCATATGAAACAAGCTGCCTTATAGGAAATATTTAACTTTGTGCAAACTAAAGAAGAGAGTCTCCCACAAGCTTTGGGGAGGCTTTGCCAGTTACATAATGCTTTGCCTGATCATCCTCTTAAGAAAAATGAAATACTTGATATCTTCTATAATGGACTAACCGATGCTTCTAGGGACTTCCTAGATAGTTGTGCTGGTTGTGTTTTCAGGGAACGAACTATTGCTCAAGATGAAGAATTATTGAATAACATATTGAAAAATGATGATGATTGGAATCTTCCTGAACCACTGGCTAATCTCACTCCGAAGAAGAGGGGTATATTATATCTCAGTCCTGAAGACATGCAAGAGGCAAAAAAATCTATGAAGGAAAAAGGTATTAAAGTTGAGGATGTTAAATTTTACCTCCTGTTGAAGAAATACATGGGCTTAATGCACCACCACTGCCTGAGGTGGTAGAGGTAAATTCTCTTGTGAAGTTCAATGACAATGATAATCCTCACAATATGCATCATAGTCAATGCCTTTATGAGTTTGAAAACTATATTAGAAAACAAGATCACTTCAATGCAAATGTTATGAGACAATTGAAACATAATTCTGATATGATTGCTCGCCTGAGTGATTTGTTATTTAGAATTTCAAATGATGTTAGAGGTGTTGGAAAACATGCTTCTATGGTTCAAACTCAATTAGAAGAAGTTGCTAAATCTCAAAGAGAATTACTTGATGAAATGAACCATAATATGCATGACTTTGCTGTTAGAGTTGCAACTAGAGGAGGTAAAATGACTCAGGAACCACTTTTATCCTGAGGGACACCCAAAAAGAATTGAACATGATTCACAAAGAAATAACACTACTGCACCTAGTCCTTCTAAAAAGAAAAAGAAAAAGAAAAATGATAGGACTGTGCATGCTACTAGTGAACCCGAAGTAGAAAAACCTCCTGACAATGATAATGCTATTTCTATCTCCGATGTTGAAACTCAATCTGGTAATGAACACTCACCTAGTGATAATGAAAAATATAATGATGAGGTTAATGAAGAGGCTCAACCAAACAATGAAAAAGAACCAGATAATGATGTTGAGATAGAACCACCTGTTGATCTTGATAACCCATAACCTAAGAATAAAAGATATGATAAAAGAGACTTAATTGCTAGAAAACACGGTAAAGAAAGAGAACCATGGGTTCAAAAACCTATGCCTTTTCCACCCCAGTCAACTAAAAAGAAAGGTGATGAAGAATTTGAACGCTTTGCTGAAATGCCGAGGCCAGTCTTTTTGCGTAATCGTTTAACTGATATCCTAAAAATGTCTCCTTATGCAAAGTATATGAAAGACATCATCACTAATAAGAGAAAAACACCAGAAGCTGAAATCTCCACTATGCTTGCTAATTATACTTTCAAAGATGGAGTACCTACAAAACTTGGAGATCCGGGTATACCAACAATACCTTGCTCTATAAGAAAGAATTATGTGAAAATTGTTTTGTGTGATTTAGGAGCTGGTGTTAGTGTTATGCCTTTCTCTCTATATAAAAGACTTGACTTAAATAAACTCACACCTACTGAAATATCTTTGCAAATGGCCGATAAGTCAACTACCATATCTATCGGTATCTGTGAGGATGTGCCCGTTGTTGTTGCTAATGTTACTATCTTGGCTGACTTTGTTATACTTGAGATGCCTGAGGACGACAATATGTCGATTATCCTTGGTAGACCCTTCTTGAACACTGCAGGGGCTGTTATTGATTGTAATAAAAGCAAGGTCACTTTTCATATTAATGGTAATGAGCATACAGTGCACTTTCCGAAGAAACAATTCCAAGTGAATGGTATTAATGTTATTGAAAAATCTTCGACAAACACTATTGGAATTTTCAAATACCTCTACCTATTGTCAAAAAGAAATATGAAATGTTTATTGTTGGGTATTTTCATATCCCCGTTGAGGTAACTTTATTGATTTACGAAAGTTCTTCGGTTTCATGCCAACCGAAAGTGGTTGTTAATAAGACTTGATCAACCTTATTAATGAATCATTTTTTAGCGGTATGAAGTTGATGAATTTAGTAAGCACTACCTTCTATCCCTACTTTTTGTTTTCTGTTTTTACTAGTTAAATAAAATAAAGTGCCATTTTAGCCTATTTTCTTAATTTCCCGTGCAATAAAAAAATGACCCAAAAATAAAAGTTCTCAGAATGCCTTGAAAATTTTATACGATTTTTTTTTCTGAATATTTAAGAATTTTTGGTGCAAATACTACAAGAGGGGGGTGCACCAGGTGGGTACAACCCACCTGGGCACGCCGGGACCCCCATGCGCGCCCTAGTGGGTTGTGGTCCCCACATGGGCCCTCTCACTTACCTCTTTAGCCCACATCATCACTTACCTCTAGAAAAAATCTCCATTGCCATCTCTCCCTTGTTCTTGAGCTCAAACCCGTGGATTTCAATCTCTTTGCTCGAAGCTCCATTTCCGAAACTGTTTCGGGGGATTGTTGCTTGGTATGTGACTCCACCATTTGTCCAATTAGTTTTTGTTTTAATGGTTTATACTTTGAATAATTAGCTACTCTTGGTGCTGTTGTAGATGGGCTTGCATGTAGAATTCTTAGTGTTCTAAGTAGTTTGAATGCTTGCTATGGCTTCTATGTATCCCTATGAGTAGTTGCTACTAATCTTGTGAAGTTTCATTGAGAAAATTTGGTGGACTAAAATTCCAGGTTTTTGTTCATAGGAACAATTGTACGCGGACAGTATGAACTTGTTTGGAAGGAGTTCTTCGAGGAGAAGATCTTCGGGAGCATCTTCTAGTGACATTTCTGCTTGCCGATCCTATGTAGAACCGAGTGCAATTCTACCCGAGAGGCCGCCACCAAAACATGTTTGTGGCCTTGCGATGAATTTATGCTGCAAATAGGCATCAAGGAGGAATTTGGGGAATATGTTCACAATGCCGGTCTTGGTCCCTACCTTTCAGATAAGTGTGAACGGCGCCAACTTCTCACTGAATCATTTGTCAAAGAGTTTAAATATTTTCCACGTTAGTCTAGGGTGTCGTTTATGCTTTATGATAACCCATTTACTATCCCATTGGAGAATTTTGCTTACCATTGTAAACTTCCATTTTGGGGTTCACTCGATGAGCCACCAAAGGTTGGGTTCGAGTCTTTCTTGACTGGCCTTTGTTACGGTGAAAATAGGGGAGTGACACATGGTAGAATAAAGAGTATACATTTTCCTGCAATTCATTATTTTGCATTGTTCAATGGGAATTGTGTAGTAGGCAAACAAGATTGTAGTGCACTTTGTGCTCCAGACTTCAGCCTCATACGCACTGCCCTTACCGGTGAAATAAATTATAACCTTGGGGCAATTATTGCACACAGACTTCAGCATAATGCTTACAGTGGCTAGTTATATGGTGGAATTTATGCCACACGTTTAACATGAGGGCTGGGTATTTCACCTTTGCCCTTTGACCCTATCCTGCCTACTCGGTATTTAGATTTTGGTGCTTTAAAAGACTATAAATTCCTTAGAGGAAAGATTCATAACTTGACTTACAATCTGTTGTTTAACCAATCACATGTTGTGCGCACGTATTTTCCTGCGCCTGCTCTTTTTGACTGTAACAACAAGTGAAAGGATCGATATGGTTGACTAGAGGGGGTGAATAGACAACTAACAATTTTTATCTTTTCTTTACCACTTTAAATTAAGCATCAAAGTAAGTTGTCTAGATATGCTACTAAGATGACAACTAATTGGAAGTAAAGATAACAACCTCACAAGCAAACTATATAAGATAAACAAGTAAAGCTTGCATAAGTAAAGGAAAGAAATAACCACAAGTGGAACCGGTGAAGACGAGGATGTGTTGTCGAAGTTCCTTCCCTTTGAGGGGGAGTACGTCCCCGTTGGAGCGGTGTGGAGGCACAATGATCCCCAAGAAGCCACTAGGGCCACAGTATTCTCCTCACGCCCTCGCACAATGCAAGGTGACGTGATTCCACTAGTGGTGCCCTTGAAGGCGGCAACCTAACCTTTACAAACAAGGTTGGGGCTATCTCCACAACCGAATTGGAGGCTCCCAACGACACCACAAAGCTTCACCACAATGGAATATGGCTCCGAGGTGACCTCAACTGTCTAGGGTGCTCAAGCACCCAAGAGTAACAAGATCCGCTAGGGATTAGTGGGGGGAATCAAATATCTCTTGGTGGAAGTGTAGATCGTTGCCTTCTCAAGCAATTCCGAGCAAATCAACAAGTTTGATAGGCTAGGGAGAGAGATCGGGCGAAAATGGAGCTTGGAGCAACAATGGAGTATTTGGGGGAAGAGTTAGGTCAACATTGAAGAAGAAGATGCCTTTATATAGTGGGGGGAACAATCCAACCGTTACCCCCTCACTCAGCCCCGCAGAGAGCGATACTACCGCTTGAGTGAGCGGTACTACCGCTTATCAAGCAGTACTACCGTTTCCCTTCAGCGGTACTGCCGCGCAAGGGGGCTGGTACCCAGAGCGGTACTACCGCGGCCGCAGGGCGGTACTACCGCTGGGGAGCGGTACTACCGTCACTACTACCGCTCCTAGTGCCGCAAAACCCGACACGAGAAAATGCGCTCTCGAGTCGAGGCGGTAGTAATACGGAGCAACAACGGTACTGCCGCAGAGTGCTACAAGCGGTACTACCGCTCAGTGGAGCGGTACTACCGCTTGAGGCACTTAGGCGGTACTACCGCTGAGGCCCGCGGTACTACCGCTCGGGCCAGGAAAAACAGAGAAGGGGGGAAAGAAGAACTCCATTGAGGCGGGAAGGTATGGTGGGTGCGATAAGGAAGTGTACGTGTTGATTCCAGCCAAACCTTACCGAAGCGGATCCCCTCTTAATAGTACGGCTTTCTTATTACTCAAATCCACCGAAAAAGAAGCAAAAGGAAACACCGTCTTCCATAAATTCAGAGGGGCACATAATCGTCTTGTGCCTAGGAGAGATAGATCTGAAAGAGCTTAGAGCACACGATTAGTCCGCAAAAGCATTGTCATCAATTACCAAAACACCATCGGGCTAAATATGCCCTTACAATCTCCCCCTTTTTGGTGGATTGATGACAATACGGGATTTGCACAAAAGGAGTAATGACATAGAGTAAGCGCAAACCCACACCCCTAAAATATAGACGGGCTCCCCCTAGATGTGTGCTATCTAGATAAGTGCTTTGGACCGCACGGCACACATACTAGGATCAACACTCCCCCTATATTTTAGAGACCAACAACCTAAGCATCATATTTTAGAGATCAACACTCCCCCTATATAGGAAAAACATGCACGCTATGGAGTACCAAGGTACAAAGATAAGATAAAGTAAGGTAGCATATGTCTCACACCATATGTCGGGAACTTAGGTCTCACGAAAACCAACCAAAGCAAAAGACGAGAAAGCACAAACGACAGGAACACAAAGGCAATGACACAAATCCCTAAACTCTCTCCCCCTTTGGCATCGAGACACCAAAAGGGCAGAGAGCTAAGCTATGGCTCCAGGTGAGAGCAGGTGAAGGTCTCGAACATCAAATCCCAGCGGGGTCATCTGCATCATCGTCGTCGACCTAAAACTGCTCGGCGTCGGAATCTGTCCACGGGCAGTGCTGCTGAATCCACTCTTCCTCCTCGGTTACCTGTTCCTCAGAGCCACTGGCCACAGTCGCACCCAACTGATGCATGAGCTCCTTGTGACGTCCCCTGGCCTTCTTCTCTGCCACATGAGTCATGTACTGACCATGAGACTCCATGCAAAACAACTTCTTCATCTTCAGCTTGAGCTTCTTTGCCCACGAGGTGTCGGGGTATTGGATCGACACCTATGGGATCACAAGAATCCCTACTATGGTTGCGGGGCGCGGGGTTGAGAGAAGAGCGGATCCAACAGATAGCACACACGGTTCGTTTACCCAGGTTCGGGCCGCAAGGATGCGTAAAACCCTACTCCTGCTTTGGTGGATTGTATATATGTGTTCTTCAGCTAGCTATGGGGCGTGAGGTGCTCCAAAAAGCCGAATCCTCCTCCTGGTCGCCTCGGGCCTACTTTTATAGGGAAAAGGGGTTGCCACAGTGGCACACAGGAGGTGGAAAGGGTACAGTGATGCAAGGTTATCCCTCGCATTACATGACAAGGCGCATTTAATGCGTCTTGCTTAGGTGTCCTTGCTTTATCGGGGACGGGGGGAGACATCTGTCTTGTCCGTCACCGCTCCTTCTTGTGTCGACACGCGCCCTGGCCAGCGGTGCCTGAGATGCCATGTTGGCAGGCAAGCAGTTGAGGTGGCGCAATGGTGTGTCTTCACGAAGATCTACATGTTGCCACGCAGGTGCCTGCCCAGCTGGTTGGGTCGACAGCTACATGGGGCGGTGGAAGCTTAGTTGCCGCGGGCCTGATGGTGCCCTGCGGATGTCCTCGGCAAGGGCCTTGCCGGGGCCCCGGCAAGGGTCTTTCTGCGGCGCCTGCTGTCATCTCCGGCAAGGTGCTTGCCGGAGGTCTTGTGGTCTTCCTTGGCTGGGATCCCGCCAAGGGTCGTCTTCTTCTTAGTGTGTGTGTCTGATCTTGAATGTCTTCACAAATATCGGCATGCCACTACGGGGATGTCTCCCGAATCCTTGCTCTATGGGGGCAGTGGACTCAAGGGCGATCCGCTCAGTAGGCATGGGGCGAGTTGCCGCGGCAAGGGTCTTGCCGGGGCTGCTAAAGCTGGCCCCGGCAAGTATCTTGCCGGGGCTGCTAAAACTGGCTCCCGGCAAGGATCTTGCTGGGGGAACCAGCTTCGTCCCCTTGCTCTTTGTGGTCTTGGCTTTGGGCTTCAGTCTCCATCGAGCTTCGGTCTTACCCTGGCTCACCTCCCTTGCCGTGCTTGGTGTGGTGGTTCCCGTGGCTCAGACTGCCCGTGCACAGTCATAGGGGTACAAAAAGTGTGCCCTTCTTTTTGTACATCGACAGGAGCCCCCGGGACTGGGCCACACATAAGCGCGACGCGTTGTTGGGCTAGGCCCAGAATGGTGCGCGGGCAGGCAGGACGGTTTTTACCGTGGTAAGATTTTCCGCGCGCTGCGCCTCCAACGATCCGCGCGCGCGACGCGGGGTGGAGGGGCGTGCGTGACGTGGGTGGCATGCGCGGGGCGGTTTTCGCAGGCATGCGTCATGTCGCAGTAAAGAGGCGGCCTCGCGCCTTCCCCATAAACGGGGGGAGGCATGGAGGCGTGGCCCATTTACTGAATGGGGCCGAGGCGCGGTCCTCAAGGCGCCCACTCCCCACGATCACGGGGTGGGGGGAAGTCGCCTCACCCGTCCCCTCGGTTCTGCATGTCTGCCACGTGTCTCCCATGCGCTCGGGGTGGCAAATGGTGGAGGCGGGAAACCGGGCTGTCGCTGGTTGGGGCAGCGGGTCGGTCCCGGCTCCCTGCGCCTTCTGTGTCTTGATTGGTCGAGCGGGGCGGTCGAGCCCCAGCCCCGCCCCTTTATAAAGAGCGGGAGGGGAGGGACGGTACCCCGCACTCTTCCATCTCCTTCCTCCTTCAGCTTCTGCTCCTCTCCTCCATTCGCCATGGAGAGAGGAAATCCCGGCCCTTCAACGGTGGCGGTGAGGGTCGCCGCTCGACAACGCGTCCCTCCTTCTCCTGCACCTGCGGTGGCAGAGCCGGCCTCGAGGGGAAGGGGGAGGGGGCAAGGCCGTGGGCGAGGCCGGGGCGCTCAGGGAAGAGGAGGACAGGGTGGCCCGCCGGCCTCGCCCCCGCCTGCAGCTCCTCCTCCAGTGGAGGGTCATGTTGGGGATGACCCTTGTGAGTTCTTCATCAGGTTGCGTCGGCCGCCGCGCCGTCGCCTTCGTCTCCCGACTCCATTTGCGTGGGAGATGGAGCTGGATCCGCCGGAGTCGTTGCGGCTGCACATGAGGGGCTGCAGGATCAGTGTCACGCGGGTCCGCATCGACTTCCCCGCCCCTCATGTGATGTATCTTTGTCAGGGATGGAAGATGTTTGCTTGTATCCACAGCTTGACGGATGGGCTCACTCTCCATTTTAAGTTGATGGAGGGTGGCCTTCTTTCCGTCAAGGTCTTCGGGCACTTCGGGACTCGCGCAAGGTGCTGCGTGGAGAGCTCTTCTGATGACGAAGACTCCTCCTCGAGCGAGGGTGACGAGGAGGATAGCGGCAGCGACGACGAGGGCGGCAGGCGGCAGGATGACGGGTCCAACTAGGTGTCGGGCGCCACTCCTGGTGGCACCGGCGACCCCATCATCCGTGTCCCCAGCTCCTTGAACTTCTCGGGGCCGTCCCCTTGGCGGCTGGCGTAGGGGGGATGCGGAAGAGGAAGAGGAAGAGGGCGGGCGGCAAGGTCGTCATGTCGGAGTATGCGGGCACCGACGCCTTCGACGCATACTGACGTCCTGCCGCCTCGTCTTCGAGCTCTGCTTCCAGCGCCGCCATCACCATCCGGCCATTGGGAGGCCACCAAGATGTCCTCTTGGGGTCTTCTGCCACCCGTAGCTTGCCTAGGCGCTCCTTTTGCCCTTCTCGCCTCCTTGACCTACCTCCCGAGGAGAGGGACAAGAAAGGCATTACGGGCATCTTATGTCTTTTTAGCTTGTAAGCCTTCGGGCATCTGTTAAATTTAAAACTTGTAATCCCCTTGTTCATGTTTTTCATTCCCTATGGACTGTACTTGAGTGGAATGTTTTTAATGAAAAGGGATGTTTGCCGGGTCATTTGTTTGTGGGTGAAACCCACGACAAGGAATAAATCCTTGATATCTCTAAGATAAACATTTTCTCGCCCGGCAACAGGCCTTGCCGTCTCCCTACTTCGCTCGACCTTTCTCTCGCCTTTGGCGGAGGCAGGGATGAAGTGGGTTTAGGCCCCTTGTTTCATCCTTTCGCTGCCACGACTACGACCAAACTTGGTCCCAGGAACGAGCCCTAGGGCCCAGAGTTATGGGAGCACGGTAGTTTAAGGAAGAGAACGAGGTTTCACATACCTCAGTCCATAATGGAATGCATGATAAGGGATGAAGAACTTATCTGAAGCTGCAGCCCCCGGCAACCCTGGTTTGCCGTGGGTGAATCTTTGCTCTTGTAGCCCTCGGCAACACTGGCTTGCCGGGGCCTAGATGCTAGTCTGTTCCTTTTTTCTTCTCCCCAAGTGGTTTCAACAAGGATATCTGTGCGTCCTGTCAACCAAAGGAGATAAAAGAAAGACAAAGAGATGCAAACTCGACCTCTAAGCTAGGGGTTAGCCGCCGCTAAGCACTATCAACCCTAACCAAGGATGAGACTCGACTCAGCATGCATGCTATGACTTAGGGCGCCAGCGCTTCATTTATTTATGCTCAGGGTCTGCGCCTGGCTTTGTACAAAGGGTTACATGCCTTGCCGGCAAGGCTTGTACAAAAGGTGGCTTGCCGGGGGGCCCTGCATGCCGCACCTTATGGGTAAAACTTGTGAAGATGCTCAATATTCCAGGAATTGCTCACCGCAATGGCATTTTCGGTCTCCAGGCGGACTGCGCCAGGCCTGGTGACTCGTATTACCCGATAAGGGCCTTCCCACTTCGGCGTCAACTTGTTTGTATTCTTGGCCGATTGAACGCGCCGAAGAACAAGGTCGCCTTCCTCAAAGCTTCGGGCATGGACCTTGCGGCTATGGTAGTGGCGCAAGGCTTGCTGGTAGCGTGTTGCTCTCACAGCTGCCCGAAGACGATCTTCCTCAAGGAGCGTTGCGTCCTCTTGCCGCAGTTGCTCTTGCTGAAGCTCATCATAAGCGAGCACTCGAGGTGACCCGTATATGAGTTCAGTGGGGAGAACTGCTTCTGCCCCGTATACCAGGGCAAAGGGTGTCTGCCCAGTGGCTCAATTTGGCGTTGTTCTGATCGACCAAAGAACCATCGGCAATTCATCAATCCAGCGCCTTCCGCTCTTGTGCAGCCTATCAAAGGTCTTTGTCCTTAAGCCCCGCAGTACTTCAGCGTTTGCCCTCTCAGCTTGACCATTGCTTCTTGGGTGAGCAACGGAAGCGAAGCATACCTTGCTGCCGAGGTCTTGGGTATATTGCATGAAGGTGCGGCTTGTGAACTGCGTGCCGTTGTCGGTGATGACCCTGTTGGGTACACCAAAACGGCACACTAGTCCGTTGAAGAACTTGACGGCTGACTGAGCTGTGACCTTCCTCACTGCCTCCACTTCTGGCCACTTTGTGAACTTGTCGATTGCGACGTACAAGTACTCAAAGCCCCCGACAGCGCGGGGGAAAGGGCCCAGGACGTCGAGCCCCTAGACCGAGAAGGGCCAGGAGAGAGGAATGGTTTGAAGGGCTTGAGCTGGTTGATGAAGTTTCTTTCAATGGAACTGACACGCTTCACACCTGGTGACCAGTGTTGTCGCATCCTGGAGGGCAGTGGGCCAGAAGAAGCCTTGCCGAAATGCCTTGCCGGCAAGGGCTCTTGACCCTATGTGGGATCCACATATGCCACCATGTATCTCTGCCAACAGCCCCAGTCCTTCCTCTCGAGGGATAAACTTCAATTTCACGCTGTTCGGTCTCTTTCTGTACAGGACGTCATCGACGAACTGGTACATAGCAGACCGACGGGCTACTTTTTCCGCTTCTTCCTGCTCCTCAGGAAGTTCCCCGGTTTGGAGGAATCGGACGGTATGTTGTGCCCACGCTGGAGCCTGGGGCTCGACGGCGAGGACTAAAGGCATTTCCTCCGCTATAGGAGCGGCTATCTCGACGGCAAGAGCTTGACGCTCCGCCAGAGGTAGCCGTCCCGTGGCGGGCTCAGTGTCTTCGGCAACATCCTTGCCGGCGGCTCCGGGGAGCTCGGCGGGAAAGTACTTCCCGGGTCCTGATTTCCTCCTCTTGTTTTGCTCTATTGATGGATCAACGGATGGCCGAGAAAGCTGAAGCACAAAGGTACCTGGTTCCACAGGTAACTTGAGGGCAGCATGCTTTGACAGGTAATCGGCGATGTCGTTCTTTGCTCGGGAACGTGCTCCGCTTGTATACCATCAAAGCACTCTTCCAGCTTTCTCACTTCATCGACGTAGGCCTTCATCAACGGGCTCTGATAATCTTTGTTGATTTGTTTGATGACAAGCTGCGAGTCGCCCCTGACAATGAGTTTCTTGATTCCGAGGTCTGCCGCGATCCTAAGACCAGCAAGCAGCCCCTCATACTCAGCAGTGTTGTTCGTTGACACCTCCCTGGGGAAGTGCATCTGGACCACGTACTTGAGGTGCTCTCCAGTGGGCGCGACCAGCAGTACGCCAGCCCCGGCGCCCTGTAAGGAGAAAGCTCCATCAAAGTACATGATCCAGTCGCAACTCGCCTCTTTGCCGGGGAGAGCAGTTTCCTAGACCTCTTCATCAGGCGTCGCGGTCCATTCTGCAACAAACTCCGCCAGGACTTGGCTTTGAATCGTTGAGGTACTTTCAAACTTGAGGCCAAAGCTGGACAGCTCCAGTGCCCACTCTACAATTCTTCCCGTTGCGTATGGATTGTGCAATATCCGTTGCAGAGGGAGGCGAGTGACGACTGTGACCTCGTGCGCCTGGAAGTAGTGACGCAGCTTCCTCGAGGCCATAAGAAGGCCGAAGAGCAATTTCTGCACACCGGAGTACCTTGACCTAGCCCCCTGCAAGAGGGAGCTAACAAAGTAGACCGGGTGCTGCATCATTTTCTTCCTTGGTGGCACTCCAACCGGCTATGTCGTCTCTGCACCAATGGCATCAGGCTCTATCGCTGCTATCACCTCATCATCAATTTCTCTCTGCGCCACTAGTGCGGCGCTGACCACCTGGTTTGTTGCCGCCAAGTATAGCAGCAACTGTTCTTGTGGCCTAGGCACAACTAGTACTGGCGTGGAGGAAAGATACCTCTTCAAATCTAGCAACGCTGCTTCGGCTTCTGGCGTCCACTCCATTGGGCCCGCCTTTTTCAAAACCTTGAAAAAGGGGAGGGCGTGCTCGGCAGACTTGGAAATAAATCTGCTCACGGCGGCAACGCAGCCAGTAAGCCGACACACATCCTTGACCCGTTTGGGTGCTTCAATCTGTTCTATAGCTTTGATCTTGTCCGGATTGGCCTCTATCCCACGCTGTGACACAAAGAATCCGAGAAGCTTGCCGGACGGGACGCCGAAGACGCACTTCTCAGGGTTCAGCTTGAGGTTGATCTTGCGTAGGTTTATAAATGTTTCTTGTAAATCCGGTATAAGGGTTGCCCTGTTCTTGGTTTTGACCACTATATCATCCATATAAGCCTCCATATTTCTATGGAGCTGGGGTTCAAAACCAATCTGGACTGCCCTTGCAAACGTCGAGCCAGCACTCTTCAACTCGAAGGCATTCGTATAAAACAATACGTACCACATGGGGTGATGAATGATGTCTTCTCTTCGTCTTCTCTTGCCATGAAGATCTGATGGTAGCCGGAGTAGGCATCGAGGAATGACAGCAGGTCACACCCAGCCGTGGAGTCGACAATCTGGTCGATGCGCGGCAACGGGAAGGGGTCTTTAGGACAAGCCTTATTGATATCTTTGTAATCAATACACAGCCTCCACTTCCCATTTGCCTTGCACACTACCATTGGATTGGCTAACCACGTTGGATGGAGCACCCCTCTTACCAAACCCGCTGCTTCCAGTTTTCGGATCTCCTCTGTGATGAACTCTTGTCATTCCAAAGCTTGCTTCCTGACCTTCTGCTTGACGGGCTGCGCATGAGGATAGACAGCAAGGTGGTGCTCAATCACCTCCCTGGGAATGTCGGGGATGTCGGATGCTTGCCATGCAAACACATCGACATTTGCCCGCAGGAAGGTGACGAGCGCGTCTTCCTATTTGTCGTCAAGGGTGGAGCTTATGGTGAAAGCCCCTCCCGTGCCGTCCTCCTTGACAGAAACCTTCTTGGTCCCCGGCGGTGTGGCCCTGGACATTTTGTTTCTGCCGGTGGAGCTCTCTGGCACGTCCTCGACGGGAGCGCGACACTCCGAAGAGGTGCGCTTGCCGGAGTGGGTGTCCGAGGTCTCACCGGCCTTCCTCTTGCCGGTGGAGCTCTCTAGCACGTCCTCGACGGGAGCACAACACTCCGAAGAGGTGCGCTTGCCGGAGTGGGTGCCCGAGGTCTCACCGGTCTTCTTCTTCTTTCCTCCCGGGGCTCCAGTGGCAGGAGCAAGTGCCCTCGTGGCGGCAGCTGCTGCAACTGCTTGCTGGTATAGTTGGTCAGCGCAAATCAGCGCATCTTTCTTATCGGAGGGGATGGTGATGATCGTCACAGGTCCTGGCATCTTCAGGGTGTTGTAGGCGTAGTGTGATGCTGCCATGAACTTGGCCAGCGCTGGGCGGCCAAGGATCTCGTTGTAAGGCAAGGGGATCTTGGCAACATCGAACACGATGCTCTCTGTCCTGTAGTTCAGATCACTTCCAAAAGTCACGGGCAGCGTGACCTTTCCCTTTGGTTGACTTCTCCCCGTGTTGACCCCCTGAAACGTGCCCGTCTCTTCGAGGTCTCCGTCAGGAATCTGCAGCTTCTCGATCACGGTGGGCGAGAGTAGGTTCAGACCGGCCCCGCCATCGACTAGCATCTTTGTCACCTTGAGGTTGCGTATTGTCGGTGAAACCAACAATGGCAAGCACCCGACCGCAGTAGTGTGATCAGGGTGGTCCTCAGTTGTCGGTGTACTAAGATAGGGGTACCTTAGTACCCCAACTTGTGCACGGGCAGTAGCAGCTTCCCGCGGCAGGGTTTACCACGTGCTCGCCGGAAACCTTTCTGGTCCCTATGAAGCCATTCAAAAACAAAGTATACAAGACAGAAGATCAAGCCCCCGGCAAGTGGAGCTTGCCGGGAAGGCCGCACCAGGCTCAAGATTATCACATTAACACAAGACCCTGGCAAGAGGAGCTTGCCAGGAAGACCAGAAGACTGCATTTCAGGAGACATGCCTCGGCGCACCCTGCGCCCCGGCAGGGCCCGGGGAGCGACAAGCTTCCGGGCCCGGCAAGATCAAGACCCCGGCAAGGTGCTTGCCGGGGAAGCCTGCGCTGTGTGCCCGCGCTCCAGCTCATCGGCCCACGCGTCGCCCTGGGGCCCTTCCAGGGACGCGTGGCGGATGGCTGTGCAGCCTGGGGGACACGGTGGCGCGCCACGGTGACGAGGCTACCGCCGTGGCGAACGGAGACGCATGGACGGGAGCTTTTGGGGCCGACGGTGACGGGCATTTAATGCCCTTGTCCCCCACTGTCAAGGTTAGGTGAAGACCACTGTTCATCCACTGTTCATGCACTGTTCCCGCACTGTTACAACTACCACCAAAGTTACATTTTTACCCTCCTCTACGTTGCCACCTGTCGGTGACCCCTTGAGCTATAAAAGGAGGCCCATGCACAACGTAGAAAGGGTTCGGAACCTAGATAGCTCTCTTGCTCGGTGCAGCTAGTTCTTCAAGCTCCCGAGCTCACAAACTCAATACAAACCAAGCAGGAGTAGGGTTTTACGCGTCCGCGCGGCCCGAACCTGGGTAAACTGCCCGCGTGTGCTCCTCGATCCGCTCTTCGTGCTCCCTCCGCTCCCTTACCGCAACGTAGAAGGGGCTCCGGTCCCATAGGTGTTCGTGGTGGACAGTTTCCCCCGACATCTTTGGCGCGCCAGGGATAGAGGGCGTCGAGGTTGTGCGAACCTGATCCGGCGCTCACGCGGGCGCAATCTTCATCAACCTCTCCAGCTTCATCAACTTCATCAGCAGCAACATGGCCCCGAAGAAGAAGGCTTTGGAGGTCGCAGGCCCGTCTGCGTCGATTCCCCCGCCACCAGAACCAACGGTGGGTGGAGGAGACGCCGGCGAGGAAACTCACGGCACCGCTAAGTCCAAGGACAAGACGGACGACCGGGCAAACTCCAAGGCCTCGGTCTCCGTAGACGCACCACGTCCCTCTCAGCAGACGACAGGCCAGCAGCGCCGTGGTACAGGAGCTACCATTCGCTTGCTGGGCCAAGGACAAACCGGAGGATCGCGGGATGCTCAAGGCCATCGTCCTGGCACGAGCAAGGCACGGTCGCCGGGGCGAGAGACTGCTCCTTCTAACCCTGTTAGAAGTCCGAGCATATCTCGCTCCTCGCACCGCTCGCCGCCGCTCCCCTCCTCTCCAGCAGAAGCTCTCGCAAGAGCGCAACTGCTCCTCGACTTCCCTCCTGCGGCAGACAAGGCCGAAGACTGGAGGGCAACAATCCAAAGCCTCATCGCCTTCGCCAACAACGACACGCCGCAGCAGCCGGCGACATCGCGGCCACGGCAAGTCGACCAGATGAAGGCCGATGGCGACAAGACCGCCGGGGGTGCAACCACCATGCACTCCCCGCCACGGAAGCAGAAGACGCCTCCCCGCCGGATTAACGTCGACGACGACTCCACGGCGTCGTCGGATCCGCGGGCTCGTCGGGACCAGCGCCAAGTCCTCGACGATCGGCGGCAAGAAGATGCTCGGACGACAATCGAGCGCCGGCGAGAAGCCCGGCGACAATCAGATCAGCGCGCTGGGACCGCTGTCGACACGCACGCGCCCGGTGAACCAGGCGACTTGCCGTACGCGGCAGGTTGCCCTGCGTTTACCCGCGAGCTGCGGCGCGTCCAGTGGCCCAGCATGAAAAACTTTAAGCCCGACGTACCCGAGAAGTACGACGGCAAGACGCACCCCTCGGAGTTCCTCAGCATCTACACCATCGCGGTGCAAGCTGCCGGGGGACGCGACGAGAAGATATTGGCCAACTACTTCCCGCTGGTGCTTAAGCCAAACGTCCGTTCTTGGCTTATGCACTTGCCGGAAGGCTCCATTTCTTCGTGGGCAGATTTGTGCCATCAGTTTGTTGGCGCCTTCACGGGCGGCCACAAACCCCACGGCCAGGAGAGTGATCTCCACATCTTGGCCCAGAAGGAAGGAGAACCTCTGCGCAAGTACATTCAACGATTCAGCCGCGTGCAGCATAATATTCCCGACGTCCACCCCGCCGCGGTTATCAGCGCGTTCCACCAGAACATGCGTAACCGTCGCATGCGGGAAGAGATGGCCATGACCAAGATACGGGATGTCAGCGAGCTCTACGCTCTGGCTGACAAGTGCGCGCGCGCCGAAGAGGGGAGGAGACTCCCCGGGGAGGATGCTGGCGCAGGGGGAAGCGACAGCGAGGATGCCGCCCCGGCAAAGAAGAGCCGGCGGCGGAACAACAGAAAGAAGAAGAGCAAGGAGGTGCTGGTCGTCGAGAAGTCCGGCAAGGAGGCTCCCGCCAAGACAGCACAGGCTGGCGGTTCCGGCAAGGAACCTGCCCCTGTAGCGGCAGCCGACAAGCAGGACGGCTCCGACAAGCAATATTGCAAGATCCACCGCACCAAGGGCCACGACCTTTCGAACTGCAAGCGAGTCGAGTACCTCGTAGAGCAGCAGAAAGCTGAATATGAGCGTCGCGACAAGGAGAAGGCCCAAGGTGGCGGAGGAGAGCCAAGCAAGAAGCGGCCATTCAATGCCCGGGGAGGACGCCGCGGCAAGGTCAAGCAGCGGCAAGGTGATCGACCTCCCCGGGGCCGCGACAAGGACGAGGAAGAAGACGACGACGACATGGAGGAAGGTGATAACAGCGAGCAGGAGTTCCAGAAGGCCACAGAAGTGCTGTGTGTCGACGGAGGCGCCTCTCTGCACACTTCCCACCGCCAACTCAAGCAGTGGGTGCGGGAAGTAAACGCAGCAGAGCCGCCCGTTGAGTCACGCAGGCTGCTGAAGTGGTCCAGCACGCCCATCATTTTTGATCTTGAGGATCACCCTGACCGCACAACTGCGGTCGGGTGCTTGCCGATGTTGGTCTCACCCACCATCCGCAACCTCAAGGTCACCAAAATGTTGGTTGACGGCGGGGCCGGCCTGAACTTGATCTCCTCGGCTGTGATCAAGAAACTCCAGATCCCAGACGGCGAGCTCGAAGAAACCGGTTCGTTCCAAGGAATAAACCCGGGGAGGAGCAAGCCGAAAGGGAAAATTACTCTGCCAGTGACCTTTGGCGGGGAACTCAACTTCAGAGGATAACCTTTGACGTTGCCGATATCCCGTTGCCATACAATGGGATACTTGGATGTCCTGCCCTCGCCAAGTTCATGGCAGCTTCCCACTACGCCTACAATGTACTCAAGATGCCGGGGCCGATAAGCGTCATGTCTGTCCCTGGCGACAAGAAGGACGCGCTTATCTGCGCCGACAAGATATACCGGGATGCAGCAGCCGCGGCAGAGAGCAACACACTTGCCGCTGAAGCTCCCGGGGGGAAGAAGACCAAGACCAAGTCCGGCAAGTGCTCTGGGGTCCACTCCGGCAAACGCACCTCTTCGGAGTGCTGCGCTGCCGTCGAGGACGTTCCATCGAGCTCCACCGGCAAGTGCAAGAAAGGGATGGCCGCTCCACCGGCAACCAAGAAGGTGTCCGCCAAGGAGGACGGCACTGGTGGTACCTTCACCATCAGTGCTACACTTGATAACAAATAGGAAAGCGCGCTCGTTACCTTCCTGCGGGCGAATGTCGATGTGTTTGCATGGCAACCATCTGACATCCCCGGCGTTCCCAGGAAGGTAATTGAGCACAAGCTTGCTGTTTGTCCTCATGCGCGGCCCGTCAAGCAGAAGGTCAGGAAGCAAGCCGTGGAGCGCCAAGAATTCATTGCCGAAGAGATCAAGAAGCTAGAAGCAGCGGGCCTGGTTAGAGGCGTGATCCATCCGACGTGGTTAGCAAATCCAGTTGTCGTGCGTAAGGCCAACGGGAAGTGGAGACTGTGTATAGACTTCACTGATGTGAATAAAGCATGTCCCAAGGATCCATTTCCCTTGCCGCGCATTTACCAGATTGTTGACTCCACTGCTGGATGTGAGCTGCTCTCCTTCCTTGATGCATACTCAGGCTACCACCAGAATTTTATGGCCAAGGAAGATGAAGAGAAGACTGCATTCATTACTCCATGTGGCACATATTGCTTCATACGCATGCCCTTTGGATTGAAGAATGCAGGCTCAACATTTGCAAGGGTGGTGCACACTGCTTTTGAGCCACAGATCCACAGAAATGTAGAAGCTTACATGGATGACATAGTGGTCAAGAGCAAGAGCAAAGATACCCTGATCCAAGACTTGGAGGAAACATTTGCAAACCTGCGCAAGATCCAGCTCAAGTTGAACCCCGAGAAGTGCGTCTTCGGAGTCCCCTCCGGCAAGCTTCTCGGGTTCTTTGTGTCCCAGAGGGGGATTGAAGCCAATCCCGACAAGATAAAAGCCATCGAGCAGATTGAAGCCCCGAAGCGCGTCAAGGACGTAAGGAGACTTGCAGGTTGTGTGGCTGCCCTCAGTAGGTTCATTTCAAAGTCCGCAGAACGCGCCCTTCCTTTCTTCAAAATCTTGAAGAAGGCAGGTCCTATGAAATGGACTCCGGAAGCGGAGGCGGCGCTGCAAGACTTGAAAGGATACCTATCCTCCACTCCAATACTTGTTGCACCTAGGCCACAAGAGAAGTTGCTGCTGTACTTAGCGGCAACCAATCAAGTGGTTAGTGCTGCGTTGGTAGCAGAAAGGGAGGCAGAGGAAGAGCCCACACCTCCAGCAAGCGAGTCCAGCGACAAGCAGGGGGCTCCACCGGCAAGCTCTGGCCCCGACAAGGACAACTCTGCGCAGGAGCAAGGAGAAGTGCGAAGGAAGATGGTGCAGCGCCCAGTGTATTTCGTAAGTTCCCTCTTGCAGGGGGCTAGATCGAGATACTCTGGGGTGCAAAAGTTGCTTTTCGGTCTCCTCATGGCCTCGAGAAAGCTGCGCCATTACTTCCAAGCACACGAGATAACAGTGGTCATTCGCTTTCCGTTGAAAAGGATATTGCAGAATCCAGAAGCAACAGGCAGGATCGTTGAGTGGGCGCTGGAATTATCAAGCTTTGGTCTCAAGTTTGAAAGTACTTCAACCATACAGAGCAGAGCTTTGGCGGAATTCATAGCTGAATGGACCCCAACGCCCGATGAAGAAGTTCCAGAGACAAGCGTCCCCGTACAAGAAGCGACAAGCGAATCGATGATGTACTTTGATGGTGCTTTCTCGCTGCAAGGCGCCGGTGCCGGCGTGGTACTCATAGCGCCCACCGGAGAGCACCTCAAGTATGTTATCCAGATGCACTTTCCCAAGGAACAAGCGACAAACAACACTGCTGAGTATGAAGGTCTGCTTGCCGGCCTCAGGATTGCAGCTGAACTTGGGATCAAGAAATTGATTGTGCGGGGAGATTCGCAGTTGGTGGTCCGACAAGTAAATAAGAATTACCAAAGCCCTTTGATGGAAGCTTATGTAGATGAAGTGAGGAAGCTTGAAGAGCACTTTGAAGGTCTGCAAATGGAGCATGTCCCGAGAGCTCAGAATGATATTGCAGATGGCCTTTCAAAGTGTGCTGCAATGAAGTTACCTGTGGAACCAGGGACCTTCCTGCTCAAGTTGACTCAGCCGTCCGTTACACCATCAATTGGGCAGCCCAAGAAGAGAAAGTTGGTCTCCGGCGACTACTTGCCGGCGGATCTCCCCGAGGCCGCCGCCAAGGTCCCCAAGAACAACAATCAGAACGCTGAGGAACAGTTTGCTCCTGCAGATCTAAGGGTCTGTACAGTTGAAGCAAGCGTTCCCGACAAGCCTTGCCCCGGCAGGCTTGCCGGGGGACCATCAGCTCCGGCAGAACCAGAGGTTCTTGTCGTAGAAGCTGGGGTTCCCGCAGCGGCCCTCATGCCTTTAGTCCTTGCAGTTGAGCCCCGGGCTCCGGCATGGGCACAGCAGATCGTCCGTTTTCTACAAACTGGAGAACTTCCCGACGACCCAGCAGAGATAGAGAAAATAAGCAGGCAGTCGAGTATGTACCAGTTCGTGGACAATGAACTATACAGAAGAAGGCTCAATGGTATCAGGTTGAAGTGCATTTCCAGAGAAGATGGACAGAAGCTGTTGGCAGAAATACATGGAGGCATATGTGGCCACCACATTGGCGCAAGGGCACTTGCCGGGAAGGTGTTCCGGCAAGGGTTCTTTTGGCAAGAAGCCCTCCAAGATGCAACTGCACAAGTAACCAAGTGTGAAGCGTGCTAGTTCCATGCCAAACAAATTCACCAGCCAGCTCAAGCTCTCCAGATGATCCCTTTGTCCTGGCCCTTCTCGGTCTGGGGGCTCGATATCCTCGGCCCCTTCCCCCGTGCTGTCGGGGGCTTTGAGTACTTGTACGTTGCGATCGACAAGTTCACAAAGTGGCCGGAAGTGGAACCAGTGAGAAAGGTGACAGCACAGTCAGCAGTCAGGTTCTTCAGGTCGATTGTTTGCCGTTTCGGGATCCCTAACAGGATCATCACCGACAACGGCACACAGTTCACAAGTCGCACCTTCATGCAGTACGTCCAAGACCTTGGCGCCAAGGTCTGCTTCGCTTCTGTTGCTCACCCGAGGAGCAATGGTCAAGCGGAGAGGGCCAATGCTGAAGTGCTGCGCGGGCTCAAGACAAGAACCTTCGACAGGCTGCGCAAGTGCGGAAGAAACTGGGTAGAGGAGTTGCCGGCGGCTCTTTGGTCAATCAGAACGACACCAAGTCGAGCCACCGGGCAGACACCCTTTGCCCTTGTCTATGGGGCAGAGGCAGTTCTCCCCACGGAACTCGTATACGGATCTCCTCGAGCGCTCGCTTATGATGAGCTCGAGCAAGAGCAACTGTGACAAGATGATGCATTGCTCCTCGAGGAGGAACGTCTCCAGGCTGCTGTACGAGCTGCTCGATACCAGCAAGCCTTGCGCCGCTATCATAGCCGCAAGGTTAAGGCCAGGAGTCTCGAGGAAGGCGACCTTGTTCTTCGGCGTGTTCAGTCCGCCAAGAATTCCAACAAGTTGACGCCGAAGTGGGAAGGCCCTTATCGGGTGAGACAAGTCACAAGGCCCGGCGCTGTCCGCCTTGAGACCGAAGAAGGCTTACCGGTGAGCAATTCCTGGAACATAGAGCATCTTCGCAAGTTTCACCCATAAGGCGCGGTTGCCGTGATCCGCTCCGGCAACCACCTTTTGTACGAGTTTTGCCGCTGTAGCATGTAAACCTTTGTACAAAGCCGGGCGCAGATCCCGTGCATCAGTAAAGATTTTGTGTTTTGCACTATTTGCCATTTTCCATGCTTTTCTTTGTTATTTGCATGCGTTGTTTGGCATTTTGTGCAACGCGCATATCCGGTAAGCATCAATGGGCCGAGAAGCCCTACACTTGTTTTCTCTTCTCCTTTTCTTTCCCTCTTAAGCAGAAGGGACATTCCTCGCGCACAAGTTTGCCGGGGGGGAAGGAGGTGGAGGACGAACCAAGTGTTGTTCAAGAAAGAGAAGCTTGCCGGAGAACGAACAGATTATGAAAGCTAAGTTACCAGAATTTGAGCAGTTCAATTTTTTTTTAATTTTAGTTATCTTCCTTGAACAACCACACTTTGTATGGAAAACCTGTGCGCGGAGGAACCTACCCGTGGCTAGCCGCACCCTTACCTTGTTTTCGAGTACGCTCAACGGCTTAAGTGAGCTGCGACAAGTGTCGCGCCCTTACTTCGTTTTCGAGTTTGCTCAGCAAGCTAAGTGCGTTGCGACTAGCTGCGGCAAGGTTACTTGCCGGTAAGGCCTTTGCCAGCAGGCTGCTCAGAGTCCAGCACTCAGCGCTCGCGGCAAGGGCCCCTTGCCGGCAAGTTTCCTAAAAGCGTAGGGTAAAAGGCATACAAAGCAAAGGACCAAAAACAAGGGAGATAACAATGCGTCAATTGCTCGAAAATAAGATAGTATATTACAGAGATAACTTGTCGCGATAACTAATTGATCCATGTTCATAACACACTTTGCAGCAGCAAAGGAAACAGAAAGAAAGAGGCCTAGTCTACGCGGTCGCCTTCACGCCTCGAGATCTTGTTCACCTTGGCGATGATGTGGGCGACCTGCGCCTTCAACGCCTCCTGATCTGCATCGGCCGGCAAGCTGCGGAGGACGTTAACGAGATTGATGCCAGGGTTGCGGTAGACTATCTTCGTCAAGACGCGCTCCAAGGTACCCGCGCAGAGCTGACGTGACTCCTCGGCCAGCTGCGCGGGGAGCTTCTCCTGCAGCCGTGCAAGCGCCGGCGCGATTCCCCTGAAGAAAAGACTTAATTTGGCGATGTGGGGGAGATTCTGGTCCGGAGAGTACACGAGGTGCTCCACTCTCAGCGCCATCAGCTCCTTGTCGATGTTAGTAGCAGAGGCGACCAGATCGTCGGTCCATTGCTCCACGGCCCGGCTGAAGTTGTTAGCTGAAGTGGCGGCGCTCTCCACTAGGCCTCGCTCCTTGCGGAGCTCGTCCTTCAGCTTCGTTTCGCGGTCCCGGGCAGCGTCCAGTGAGTCAGTCAACGTGGAGACCTTCAACTCCAAATCAGCAATTGAATCCTTGGCGGCTTTAAGCTCGTCGCCCTTCTTGGAGAGGCGTACCTGCAGATCAGAATTGGTGTGGGCGTCCTTTTCCCGCTCCACATTGAGTGCGGTGATCCTGTCCGTGCTCGCCTTCAGGTACTACTCCAGTTGCGCCACCTTGGCCTCAAGATCCTTCTTGGCGGTTTCCGCGGTGGCGGCGGCAGCTTTCGCCTCCTTTAGGGCCCCGCCAAGGGCCTGCTCCCGGGCGGTAAGGTCGTCCTCGTGGGCATCGAGGTCGACCTTCCGCTGGTTGAGCGCTCCTTCTTGCCGGGACAACTCTTCACCAACCAGCCGCTGCTGCTCCTCGGCCTCAGCCTTCTCCAGGAGGAACTCTTGCTGCTCTTCGGCAAGCCTTTCACGCTCCTCCGCCAAGTCGCGGAGGGCCGCCTGGTTGGCGGCGCGGAGCTCCGCGGCGCGCTTCTCCAAGTGTGCTCCAGCCTTGGCGGTGAGGGCTTCCCGGGACTCCAGTTTCGCCTGCCTGGCCCGGTAAAGGGCCAGGAGCTGGCGAAGAAGCTTCTCCTCTTCGGGCTCATCACTCCCGCCAAGCGCTTCAACAACCTTCAGCCCCGCGGAGGCGAGGACCTCTCCGTCGTAGGTCTCTCCCTCCACGGGGGCTCGCGACGAAGATGCCCACGGAACTTGTATGAAGATTCCGTTGGGCGCTTCAAGATAGACGCCCGACCGCTCCGTGGACGCGGAGGTGTCAGGCTCACTTCTGAGAAATAAATCACAGAATAGCCTTAAGTCACACTGGCTCCCAAGCACAACCAGTGGACAACCTTGATATAGATAACCAGTACAATAATATTACACAGGGTTGAGTCAGGGTGACTCAATAATTTATTACAACAACTCAACACACTAAGGTGGCGGAAAAAGACAGTGGGTGGTGGAACTCAAAGCTGAAAGACTAGCATAGAGTCAAGCGTCAGTGTGAGGCTTGACTATTTTTATTGGTGTGGCGGAAGCTTGACGGATGGTACAAGTGATAGACTCAAGACACAGGCGTGCTGACTGGGAACCTTCTAAGCGTCGGCCTCGCTAGCGCAAATCTCCTCCACGGGCTCGTCCTCCTCCAAGTCTGGCCAAGTAAATAGCCAGGGACAAGCCAGTGAGTACTTTGAATGTACTCGCAAACATTATGAAAATAAGGTATACTGAGAACACATGCCATGGCAAATAAATCATATGTATGCAACATTTATCAAGACTTGGCATGATGGAATATGGTTAGTTCAAAATAAATATTGGTCACTATATTATATAAAAGAATAGAAGAAATGCCAGTCGGATGTCAAGTGACATCACGGTAGGACTTGAAAAGAAATGCCAGTTGGGTATCCACAAGAGTAGTGGCGAGATAAACCGCCTGACACTCGAGGGACGCCTCAAAAGGACTTTAAAAGAAATGCCAGTGGGTGTCCACAAGAGTAGTGGCGAGATAAACCGCCTGACACTCGAGGGACGCCTCAAAAGGACTTTAAAAGAAATGCCAGTGGGTGTCCACAAGAGTAGTGGCGAGATAAACCGCCTGACACTCGAGGGACGCCTCAAAAGGACTTTAAAATAAAAGCGAGTGTCCGGGGTAGTCTAGCCAGCCCCTGGTACACTCTTGAAGATAACAACAAAATTATCGGGTTAGTCCATAAATATAATATTCATCACAAACAAATTCATAATAATCCATCATGCAAACATAGTATACTCAAGTATATTATCTTCCTCCAGAGACTGACCCCGGGACCGATACTTGACCCACCCAACTAAGTCCTTGACCGTGGACGCGGCTATTCGAATAGATATAACTCTGCAGAGGGTGTACCCTTTACCCACAAGCATAGGATCTAGCCAGTACCGTACACTGACTAAAACCTAATACGGACTTTGGGTTGAAAACACTCCTGACGCATACCCGCCCACCGGATGCTTGGACTCACCCACAGCATCACTCCAGACACCTTAAGTCAGGGAGGCTACAACCTCCGAAAAGCATGGGATCACTATTAAACGCGCGGATTACAAGGGGTGCCCCCCTCTCGGCTACAACCGGTAACACCCATGCCCCTGACCCGATGACAGGCTACAACCTTCATCGTAGTTATCTGGGTGGCGTGCACCCGTCCAGGGGTTAACAACTTACTAGGCCGTACCCTCCTTTCGGAAGGACCCGTGGCAGCACGGTATACAGCTAGGTGTAAGGGCAAGACTCGATCTAGGCAGACTCAGGAGGTACTGTTAAAATATCACCAGAGTTCTCTTATCAGTATCACATGACACTACTGTGTCAACAAAGGACCATGCCCACTAGCATGTCCCAACCAGCAGCACATCTCTGCCCATACGTAATCATTTGTAAGCCAGACAAGCTAGGATGACATGCAAGCCAAGGTAAAACCAACATGATATGACCATGCATGCACATGTGATAACACGTAACATATGATGCACTACCATACCATGCAACCATGCAAGGAAGTAACATCATAACTCAAGTTCAATAATGCTTGCCTTGTCCAAAGTAATCAGGAGAAAACCCTTCTGAAAATCCAGCAAAAGTTCCCTCTTCTTTTTCTGAAAGATTCAAATTTGAAATCGAATAAGAACACCAACACAGAACAGAAAAAGTTCTCAAAATATTTTTAAATAAATCTTAAAATAAACTAGAGCAGAAAAGAAAATTTTAGCAAAAAGAATCAACTCATTTAGATTTATATTTTAAAAGTTATTAGCTTTTCAAAACCAGGGGTTTTTCTGTAAAACAGAAGTCTCAGATTTATTTAAAAGAAAACGCTTCGGTTACGGGTACGTCTTCCTGTGCAGAAGGCGTAAAGCGCAGAGTGCGCTTCCACTTAAAACAGAAAAGAGAGGGAGAGAGCTGACGGGTGGGGGCCACCCGTCAGGTTTAAATTCAAACGCGTTCGTGCGCGAGGACAGAGAGGCGGCGGCGATCGCCGGCGACGATCGCCGGGGTCTCAGGGTCCGGCGCTGGTCGTAACATGACCAGCGGGGACTTCCGCATCCAGGGGTGGTGGAGGTGGCCACCTACGGTCACCTTAACGGCGGTGAGCTCGTCGCCGGCGGAGGACGATTCTGGTGAGGTGGTGGCTCGTCGGAGAGGGCTCGGGGAGGTAAATTGACTTGGGGGATCGGCAAGGTGGTGGAAAAGAGGAAGCTCGACGGAGTTTGGGCTGCTCTGGTGGTGTATGTGCTCGGTTCGGTCCGAGGACAGAGGCGGCGGAGCGGTGACCGGAGGGGAAGAAGACGACCCCCTCGGGGCCTGGTGGGTGGTCAGGAGGGAGTGTGGGTGGTGGTGGAGGCGAGTGCTTGTGCTAGAGGGGCTCGGGGACCCCTTTTATAGGCGGTTCGAGGAAGGCCGAAGCGGGCGGAGCTCGCCGGAGTAATTGAAGTCGCCGGGGTTGGTTCTGGCCGGTCGGCTGGGTGTCGGGGCAATCTAGAGGCCCGTGGCGTTCGCCCGAAGCCTCCGCGTGGTCGGGCTCGCGCCTGCGCGACACGTTGGCGATGCGCTGTCCGCACGGACGCGGCGGAGCGGCCGGCTCCGGCGACTGTCAGAGGGGCCCCGTGCGGTGTGGCCGGCGTGTCTTTTGCGCGTAGAGGCGAAGAACGACGACGCGTGTGCAGAGAGGTAGGTAGTGGCGCAGCTGGGCATTGAATGGCGGCCGAGGGCCGTGGCGTGTCCGCTCGGCTCCGCCGTGGACGAGCCTGGGGAGGCTGCACCGGCCCGGTGCCACCTCACCGGCGTGGAGTGGCTGGCCGCTGGGCCAGGTAGTGCTGCGGCACTGGACACCGGCAACATCGCCGTGCGGGAGAGGAAGTTGATGTATGCACGGCACCCTGTCTCTGTCGGCCGAAGCAAAATTCAGTTAACTGAATTTTAATTCAGTTATGAACAGTGCCCGCAACATGTTTGATGAAATGCTTTGAGGGTTTAGGCAACTAGTTTGATCATGGGGTTTTGTGTGGTGGTGTGTGGATACTCAAAAATGAGTTTGCCAGAAGGACAAAAATTTTGGTGAGGTTTGGAAATGGTTTGGGGCCAAAACATGATTTCTGGACCAAATTTGAAATGAACAGAATTTGAAATATTTGAACTGTGGGACCAAATGTTTTTGGAGAAATGGGTTGAGGGTACCATATATATGTAGGAATAATTTTGGTAGAGGCAGAAGGATCATAGAAAATATAGTTCCTTTATGAATGTCAAGAAACTATGATTTATTCAAATTCCCTTTTTGGAATTTAAAAAAAATAATAGGAAGAATATTTTTGTGGAGTGAGGAGGAGTTGTGAAATATCACAGAATGTGTACAAGACTTGAGAGGAAAAATTGAAGTGGCAGAAAAATTATTTGGGAATTTTTATGGTGCTAGAAGAGGTGGAAAAGATTTTTGCTTTTGAAAATAATTGACCAAAGCCAAAGATTCTTAAGAAAGAAAAGTTCTTAAAACCTCCAAAATACTTAAATCAAATAAGTCCATCCTTCAAACAGAACCCTCCAACCAAAATTTTAAAAACTTAGTTAAAGTTTTGCAAAAGTCTTCAAAACTCCAGAGGAATATTTTTGGGGTGTGACAGCACCTACCCCCTTAAGAAAAATCTCGTCCCCGAGATTCCAGCTGTTCCTCAAATAGGTACGGATACTCAGTCCTTAAATGATCTTCTCTTTCCCAGGTTGCCTCTTCCTCGGTGTGATTGCTCCATTGGACTTTGCAAAATTTTATCGCATTTTGCCGGGTCCTCCGTTCAGACTCCTCTAAAATTTTTATAGGATGCTCCCGATAGGTAAGATCGGGTTGAAGGTCTAATTCCTGGTGCTGCACCTGTTTTTCCGGGTTGCTGACACACTTCCTCAGTTGAGACACATGGAACACATCGTGGACATCTGATAATTCTGCGGGTAATTCTAGTTGATAAGCAACCTTGCCCCTTCTTGCAGTTATTTTGAATGGTCCGATAAATCTCGGTGCTAATTTCCCCTTGACCTTAAATCTTTGTAGCCCCCTTGTTGGAGATACTCTAAGATACACGTAGTCATTTGGTTCAAAGTGGATCTGGCGGTGTTTTTGATCATAATAACTCTTCTGTCGGCTTTGAGCTGCCTTTAATCGGTCCTGAATAAGTTTTACTTTGGTTTCTGCCTCTATTAGCATATCTGGTCCAAAGATTCGGCTGTCTCCGGTCTCAGACCAATTTAATGGGGTTCGGCACCGTCGTCCGTATAATGCTTCGAACGGTGCCATTTTTAGGCTAGCTTGATAACTGTTGTTGTAGGAAAATTCTGCATAAGGCAAACTATCCTCCCAACTGACTCCGTAGGTAAGCACACATGCTCTCAACATGTCCTCTAATATTTGATTTACCCGCTCTGTCTGTCCTCCGGTCTGCGGGTGGTATGCTGTGCTGAAAGCCAGTTGCGTGCCTAAGGCTTGCTGTACATGTTCCCAAAATCTAGAGACAAATTGGGTGCCTCTGTCGGAGACAATTATTTTGGGTATTCCGTGTAGACAAACAATCCTGGATAGATACAGCCTGGCTAGCCTCTGTGTTGAGTAGGTGGTTTTTACCGGAATGAAATGTGCTACCTTGGTTAGTGAATCAATTTTTACCCAGATAGCATCATTTCCGTGGCGTGACCTTGGCAAACCAACCACAAAATCCATTCCAATCCTATCCCATTTCCATTCAGGCACCTTAATTGGTTGCAACAACCCTGCTGGTCTCTGGTGTTCCGCCTTCACTCGTTGGCAAGTATCACAACATGCCACATATATGACTATATCCCTTTTCATTCCGTGCCACCAGAATCTCTCCTGTATATCCTTATACATTTTTGTCCCTCCGGGGTGAATAGAATATGGAGCGGTGTGTGCCTCTGCCATTATTTGCTGCTTTAATTCCTCAATGTTTGGTACGCATAGTCTTTGTCCAAACCAGATAATTCCTTGGTCGTCTTCAATAAATTTGGGCGCTCTGCCTAGTTTCATCTTTTTCCTAATTCCTTCAATACTCGGATGTCCCTTCTGGGCGTCTCTGATCTGGTCTTCTAAGGTTGGTTTTATTTCCAACTGGGAGATGGTCCCTTCCGTGACTAGGGCCATGTTGAGTTTGGCAAATTCCTGGCTGAGCACATGTTGCGAGAGCTGTACGCTGCCATTTCCGGTGTATGGATTTCTGCTGAGGGCATCTGCCACAACATTGGCTTTACCAGGGTGATAGTGAATTCCTACGTCATAATCCTTAATTAATTCAAGCCATCGTCGCTGTCTCAAATTTAATTCCGGCTGCGTAAAAATATACTTAAGACTTTTATGATCCGTGTATATTTCACATCGGTTCCCCAGAAGATAGTGTCGCCACTCTTTGAGCGCGTGTACTACTGCAGCAAGTTCCAGATCGTGAACGGGGTAATTTTCTTCATGTCTCCGTAGTTGCCTTGATGTGTAAGCTACTACTTTTCCTTCTTGCATTAAGACACACCCAAGGCCTTTCCCGGATGCATCACAGTATATATCAAAACTTTTGTGTACATCGGGTACAACTAGGACTGGTGACGTTGTTAACCTCTTTTTCAACTCCTGAAAACTCTTTTCACAAGCTTCATTCCATTCAAACTTCTTATCTTTCTTGAGTAATTGGGTCATGGGTCTGGCTATAGTGGAAAATCCTTCAATAAATCTTCGATAATAGCCTGCTAGACCAAGAAAACTTCTGACCTCCGTTACGTTTGTGGGTTGCTTCCATCCCAATACATCCTTTACTTTTCCCGGGTCCACAACGATTCCATCCTGGGTTAGTACGTGTCCAAGAAAACCCACTTCTCTCAACCAAAATTCACATTTGCTGAATTTGGCATAAAGCTGATGTCTTCTTAATTCTTCCAGTACTATCCGAAGGTGCTGCTCATGTTCTTCGGGCGTCTTAGAGTAAATAAGTATGTCATCGATAAATACCACCACAAATTTATCCAAATATTTCATGAAAACCTTGTTCATAAGATGCACAAAATATGCAGGGGCATTGGTCAAACCGAACGGCATTACTGTGAACTCATATAATCCATATCTTGTGGTAAATGCCGTCTTAGGTATATCCGTCGTTCGAATTTTTAGCTGATGATATCCTGACCTTAAGTCTATCTTTGAAAAGACTTTAGCTTCAGCTAGCTGCTCAAACAAGTCGTTGATTCTAGGCGGTGGATACTTATTCTTGATAGTGACCATATTAAGTGCCCTGTAATCAATACATAGTCGCAGGGTACCATCCCTCTTTTTGGCGAATAAAACTGGTGAACCCCATGGTGACGAGCTGGGTCGTACGTAACCTTTCTCCATCAACTCCTTAATTTGCTTCTTTAACTCTGCCAATTCTGTTGGGGCCATACGGTACGGTTTCTTGTATATGGGTGTCGTTCCTGGTGCTAGTTCAATAACGAACTCAATCTCGCGGTCCGGTGGCATTCCTGGTAACTCTTCAGGAAATACATCAGGATATTCACAGACTACAGGAACCGTATTTAATTCCACCGTATCCACTTGATTTAATTTCCCTTGGAATGTGGCAATCTTCCTTGTACCCACTTTTATGGTCTTCCCTTGGCAATTGGTAAGAGTTACCGTGCGGTTATAGCAGTCTATAAAACCTTTGTTTGTGGTTAACCAATCCATTCCCAGAATAATGTCCAAATCAACTGCGTCCAATATGATGAGATTGGCTAGGAATCCCATTCCTTCAATTTCGATGTTCACATCCTTGCAGTACCATTGAGTAGTTTGCTTCGATCCCGGGGACTGAATAACCATGGAATTTTGCAAAGGCAAAAAGGGAAACTGATTCTTCGAGGCAAATCTTTTAGAAATGCAAGAGTGGGAAGCTCCGGAATCAAATAAAACTGTAGCATTTACTGAGTTGGCGGGGAACGTACCAAACACGATATCCGGTGCGTTCTGCGCTTCCTCAAAATTCACGTGGTTGATATGTCCTGGTTTGTGGTTGTTATTGGGGTTGAAATTATTGCGTCGCGGAGCGTTGGTCGCACCGCGGCCATTGTTGTTGTTGTTGGCTTTGGGAGGGTTGTTTCCTTGTTTCGGGCACTGTTTAGCGTAATGCCCCTCTCCTCCACAGGAGTAACATGTAACTCCAGAATGAAAATTTGTATCCTTAGTCCTATTGTGGAATGCACTGCGGTTCTGAGGTGGAGCTGTATTTGTTGGCCGGGTTACTACTGGCTTTTGAACATCATTCCTGGGCCTGTTGTTGCGTACCTGTCCTGACTGGTTCATGCGACGCTTGCGAGCCTCATCCATATTGCGGTGTTCATTTTCCAGAATAATAGCCTTGTCCACGAGTGTCTTAAAGTCTGGAAAAGTATGAACCATCAGCTGGCACTTTAGGGATGAAACAAGTCCGTCGAGAAATTTTTCCATCTTTTTGTTTTCTGTCATATATTCGTCGTTGGCGTATCTGGCCAACTGAGTAAACTGATCCAGATATTGGGACACTGTGGAGCCCCGCTGTTTGAGATCCTCAAATTCCCTTTTTTTTTAATTTCATAATGCTATTTGGGATATGCGCTCCTCGGAAATGCTCCTTGAGTTGTGCCCATGTCATATTTGCTCCGTCAGGGTGGGTGTGACATAAGTTTTCCCACCACGACGCAGCCATTCCAGAAAAATAATGTGGTGTGTACAACACCTTTTCCTGGTCCGTACACTGGGCAATGTCCAATTTTCTTTCCATGTCTCGAAGCCAGTCGTCTGCCTCTAGTGGCTTGTCAGTGTGCGTAAAGACCGTTGGGCGGGTCTTTTGCAACTCAGATAGTTTGGACCTGGGTTGCTGTTGTCCATGGTGATTTCCCATGTTAATCAAATGCTGCATCATCTCCTGATGTTGTTGCTGACTCTGCTCAAATAAGCGACACACTTGCGAAAATGCTGAATCACTGCTTTGCTGACTCGTCTGCCCTTGAGTAAAATTATTTTCCATTTGTCCAGCATTGTTCTCATCTGGAGTTGGCATAGAACGGGTCCAGGGACGATGCATTTCTTTCTGGGGTATTTGCATAACACCAAAGAAAATAATCAAAAAGGCAGAAATAAATTTCCAAATAAATTTTTCCCCTGGACAAGGTAAGGCAAGGCAACCAGTTATATTACACAAGTGATTTTAATTATACAAGCAGAATTTAATTATACAGGATATAATTATACAGGGTACATGCGGAAACTGTATCATACAAGATCATTTTATTCTACTAGCGCACTCTCCGCGCTCTCATCGGCCAGCGGTCATAGCTATTTTACAAAGGCTAGGCGGAACAGGAAATAAATATATTACACTCGTGTTCTCAAGTGGTCGTTTGGCGAAGAAGACTGTGTTTGTTCACACAGCTCATCCTAGGTCCTGCTGAGAGTGAGACTCAGGCAAGGCACCCAAGATTTGATATCGCCCTCCTCCTCTTCCTCCTCGAGGATCGCCTCTAGTCGTGTAGTCGTTGATGCCGTGCCTGCTGGAGGTGGCACCGTGCTGGTCAGTGGAGAAGCTCTGGTAGGAATGGGTGCAGCCGGACGGATAGCATCGCCAGTCGGGGTCGAGCGCTGAGTCGCAGGATTAGCCAGAGGAATATTTGGTGTAATGGAGGTGCGTGGAGCACGAGGCGAAGGAGAGCGGTACTCGCTCCTGCGAATGATTCTTGCACGAGACAAGTCCATCCGTGCAGTGAGGTAGTCATCCACCATGGAGGTGAAGGCTGACTCCAAGGCCATGATGTACTGGACAAGTGGCTCAATAGCCGTATCCTTTTCCCCTATGGTGCAGGAAAAAGCATAGTGGCTGGTGTATGGAACGTGACAAGGCATGTAGTAATAGGGACGGTCCTGCATGACGGGCAGGATATCCCTGAGACGTGCGATAGCCTCACGTGCGGCCATCTGGATAGCATGCCTCTCAGTGGGCATATCTCTCCCCATGAAGCGGTAGTTGCGGAAAGACACGGACGCACCACCCCGAATATATACCGAAGCCTGGTACATAGTCAGGGTCTCTGAGATCTTGTCCGGGTAGATGACGTACTCCGGACGCCCAAGGGACCCCAGCGCGTCTTTCGCGATGCTCGCGAGGAGACGGGAAAATCCCGCAGGCTCGTTGGCGAAAAACTGTGACGGGCAGCTGCCACCAGCCATCTACAACAGTAGACAAAAATCCAAGTAGTCATGTCACAAATGCATGATGACTACAGAAAATTTGCTACGATGCATGAGATGCATGCTGGGAAAATGTCAGCGTTGACTCGGTGTCTAATGATCGTGCCTAGGGCTCCTACAGTCAGCCTGGCTCTGGTACCAAGGTCTGTCAGGCTCACTTCTGAGAAATAAATCACAGAATAGCCTTAAGTCACACTGGCTCCCAAGCACAACCAGTGGACAACCTTGATATAGATAACCAGTACAATAATATTACACAGGGTTGAGTCAGGGTGACTCAATAATTTATTACAACAACTCAACACACTAAGGTGGCGGAAAAAGACAGTGGGTGGTGGAACTCAAAGCTGAAAGACTAGCATAGAGTCAAGCGTCAGTGTGAGGCTTGACTATTTTTATTGGTGTGGCGGAAGCTTGACGGATGGTACAAGTGATAGACTCAAGACACAGGCGTGCTGACTGGGAACCTTCTAAGCGTCGGCCTCGCTAGCGCAAATCTCCTCCACGGGCTCGTCCTCCTCCAAGTCTGGCCAAGTAAATAGCCAGGGACAAGCCAGTGAGTACTTTGAATGTACTCGCAAACATTATGAAAATAAGGTATACTGAGAACACATGCCATGGCAAATAAATTATATGTATGCAACATTTATCAAGACTTGGCATGATGGAATATGGTTAGTTCAAAATAAATATTAGTCACTATATTATATAAAAGAATAAAAGAAATGCCAGTCGGATGTCAAGTGACATCACGGTAGGACTTGAAAAGAAATGCCAGTTGGGTATCCACAAGAGTAGTGGCGAGATAAACCGCCTGACACTCGAGGGACGCCTCAAAAGGACTTTAAAAGAAATGCCAGTGGGTGTCCACAAGAGTAGTGGCGAGATAAACCGCCTGACACTCGAGGGACGCCTCAAAAGGACTTTAAAAGAAATGCCAGTGGGTGTCCACAAGAGTAGTGGCGAGATAAACCGCCTGACACTCGAGGGACGCCTCAAAAGGACTTTAAAATAAAAGCGAGTGTCCGGGGTAGTCTAGCCAGCCCCTGGTACACTCTTGAAGATAACAACAAAATTATCGGGTTAGTCCATAAATATAATATTCATCACAAACAAATTCATAATAATCCATCATGCAAACATAGTATACTCAAGTATATTATCTTCCTCCAGAGACTGACCCCGGGACCGATACTTGACCCACCCAACTAAGTCCTTGACCGTGGACGCGGCTATTCGAATAGATATAACTCTGCAGAGGGTGTACCCTTTACCCACAAGCATAGGATCTAGCCAGTACCGTACACTGACTAAAACCTAATACGGACTTTGGGTTGAAAACACTCCTGACGCATACCCGCCCACCGGATGCTTGGACTCACCCACAGCATCACTCCAGACACCTTAAGTCAGGGAGGCTACAACCTCCGAAAAGCATGGGATCACTATTAAACGCGCGGATTACAAGGGGTGCCCCCCTCTCGGCTACAACCGGTAACACCCATGCCCCTGACCCGATGACAGGCTACAACCTTCATCGTAGTTATCTGGGTGGCGTGCACCCGTCCAGGGGTTAACAACTTACTAGGCCGTACCCTCCTTTCAGAAGGACCCGTGGCAGCACGGTATACAGCTAGGTGTAAGGGCAAGACTCGATCTAGGCAGACTCAGGAGGTACTGTTAAAATATCACCAGTGTTCTCTTATCAGTATCACATGACACTACTGTGTCAACAAAGGACCATGCCCACTAGCATGTCCCAACCAGCAGCACATCTCTGCCCATACGTATTCATTTGTAAGCCAGACAAGCTAGGATGACATGCAAGCCAAGGTAAAACCAACATGATATGACCATGCATGCACATGTGATAACACGTAACATATGATGCACTCCCATACCATGCAACCATGCAAGGAAGTAACATCATAACTCAAGTTCAATAATGCTTGCCTTGTCCAAAGTAATCAGGAGAAAACCCTTCTGAAAATCCAGCAAAAGTTCCCTCTTCTTTTTCTGAAAAATTCAAATTTGAAATCGAATAAGAACACCAACACAGAACAGAAAAAGTTCTCAAAATATTTTTAAATAAATCTTAAAATAAACTAGAGCAGAAAAGAAAATTTTAGCAAAAAGAATCAACTCATTTGGATTTATATTTTAAAAGTTATTAGCTTTTCAAAACCAGGGGTTTTTCTGTAAAACAGAAGTCTCAGATTTATTTAAAAGAAAACGCTTCGGTTACGGGTACGTCTTCCTGTGCAGAAGGCGTAAAGCGCAGAGTGCGCTTCCACTTAAAACAGAAAAGAGAGGGAGAGAGCTGACGGGTGGGGGCCACCCGTCAGGTTTAAATTCAAACGCGCTCGTGCGCGAGGACAGAGAGGCGGCGGCGATCGCCGGCGACGATCGCCGGGGTCTCAGGGTCCGGCGCTGGTCGCAACATGACCAGCGGGGACTTCCGCATCCAGGGGTGGTGGAGGTGGCCACCGGCGGTCACCTGAACGGCGGTGAGCTCGTCGCCGGCGGAGGACGATTCTGGTGAGGTGGTGGCTCGTCGGAGAGGGCTCGGGGAGGTAAATTGACTTGGGGGATCGGCAAGGTGGTGGAAAAGAGGAATCTCGACGGAGTTTGGGCTGCTCTGGTGGTGTATGTGCTCGGTTCGGTCCGAGGACAGAGGCGGCGGAGCGGTGACCGGAGGGGAAGAAGACGACCCCCTCGGGGCCTGGTGGGTGGTCAGGAGGGAGTGTGGGTGGTGGTGGAGGCGAGTGCTTGTGCTAGAGGGGCTCGGGGACCCCTTTTATAGGCGGTTCGAGGAAGGCCGAAGCGGGCGGAGCTCGCCGGAGTAATTGAAGTCGCCGGGGTTGGTTCTGGCCGGTCGGCTGGGTGTCGGGGCAATCTAGAGGCCCGTGGCGTTCGCCCGAAGCCTCCGCGTGGTCGGGCTCGCGCCTGCGCGACACGTTGGCGATGCGCTGTCCGCACGGACGCGGCGGAGCGGCCGGCTCCGGCGACTGTCAGAGGGGCCCCGTGCGGTGTGGCCGGCGTGTCTTTTGCGCGTAGAGGCGAAGAACGACGACGCGTGTGCAGAGAGGTAGGTAGTGGCGCAGCTGGGCATTGAATGGCGGCCGAGGGCCGTGGCGTGTCCGCTCGGCTCCGCCGTGGACGAGCCTGGGGAGGCTGCACCGGCCCGGTGCCACCTCACCGGCGTGGAGTGGCTGGCCGCTGGGCCAGGTAGTGCTGCGGCACTGGACACCGGCAACATCGCCGTGCGGGAGAGGAAGTTGATGTATGCACGGCACCCTGTCTCTGTCGGCCGAAGCAAAATTCAGTTAACTGAATTTTAATTCAGTTATGAACAGTGCCCGCAACATGTTTGATGAAATGCTTTGAGGGTTTAGGCAACTAGTTTGATCATGGGGTTTTGTGTGGTGGTGTGTGGATACTCAAAAATGAGTTTGCCAGAAGGACAAAAATTTTGGTGAGGTTTGGAAATGGTTTGGGGCCAAAACATGATTTCTGGACCAAATTTGAAATGAACAGAATTTGAAATATTTGAACTGTGGGACCAAATGTTTTTGGAGAAATGGGTTGAGGGTACCATATATATGTAGGAATACTTTTGGTAGAGGCAGAAGGATCATAGAAAATATAGTTCCTTTGTAAATGTCAAGAAACTATGATTTATTCAAATTCCCTTTTTGGAATTTAAAAAAAATAATAGGAAGAATATTTTTGTGGAGTGAGGAGGAGTTGTGAAATATCACAGAATGTGTACAAGACTTGAGAGGAAAATTTGAAGTGGCAGAAAAATTATTTGGGAATTTTTATGGTGCTAGAAGAGGTGGAAAAGATTTTTGCTTTTGAAAATAATTGACCAAAGCCAAAGATTCTTAAGAAAGAAAAGTTCTTAAAACCTCCAAAATACTTAAATCAAATAAGTCCATCCTTCAAACAGAACCCTCCAACCAAAATTTTAAAAACTTAGTTAAAGTTTTGCAAAAGTTTTCAAAACTCCAGAGGAATATTTTTGGGGTGTGACAGGAGGGGTCGGCGGCCGGCGCTGCGCTTGACGCTCCTGCTGCCTCCGGGTCAGCAGTGCGGTCGCCGGTCCCTTCCTCGCCCGCGGCGTCTGCGGTCGGCGCGGTCTCCTCAGCGGCAGGCTCGTCGGCTCCGGCCATGCCCTCAGTGGCAGTGGCGTTGCCGCCGTCGCCTTGCGCGCCCTCCTCGCCGGCGGTCTCTGTCTCCATCCGCTCCGGCGCAGGAGGATCTAGCAGAAGAAAAAGAAAAGAAAAGTTCAAGCAAATATCCAAAAAGACAAGTTCAAGGAGATGAAGTTGCAAGACTCACCTTCACGGACTTCCTCGACGACAGGCTCCCTCGCCGGGGAGTCCTCCTTTGGCGGTGGAGCGGTGGCTCCTGCTGGCGGAGGGCCGCCCGCGCCCTCCCTTGGCGGGGTGGCCACCCTTGTCGGGCTGCTCGCCCTTGGCGGGGTGCCCGCCCTCGGCGGGGTGCCCGTCCTTGGCGGAGCGCTCTCCCTCGCCGGGGAGCTCGTCCTTGGCGGGGAGGGTGGAACCTGTGGCTCCTCGGGAGCGACCTCCGGTTGCTCCTGCGGCTGCGGCTCCACTTCTGCACAAGGCAAATAAGACAACAAGATGTCAGTACAAGCTAAAACCTCATGCGCGCCCGACGAACAAAAAAAATCCAAAAACCCAGACTTACGCTGGGGGCTGCGCTGGGGGCTGCTCCTCGGAGCAGCAGGTTGGTCCGGCAAGCCTGCCGCTGGCGCGTCTCCGGTCGCCGCGGCGGGCGAATCGTCTTCGACCTCAACCACAGGGATCTTGGCCCTATTCGCCATCCGCTGGGTCAGGGTCCTGCAAGCAAAGCAAGAACAAGATCAGAATCATCAAAGAAAGAATCAAGACAGAATCGAAGAAGTTACAAGCAGCAAATACTTACTCCTCTTCCTCGTCGTCGTCGGAGCTGAGGGCGGAGAAATCGAACTCCACCTGAGTTGCTCCCGCGCGAGGAGCAGGAGGAGAAGGCTCCCTCGGGCGCTTGGCGGTCTCCGGGGCTGGGGGCTGCGAAGACCCAGCCTCCGTTGACGCCGAGGCCCGAGGAGCAGGCGGAGCGGCCGCTTCGCTCCGGGAGGATCCTCCTCCGCTTGGCGCTGGTGCGCGGGGCGCCCCCATCGCGGTTTGGCTTGCCCTGGTGGCGCGCGTCGCCCGGCGAACAGGCTGCTGTCGGGGCGCCTGCGTCCTTGTCGCTGTAGCCGCCTTGCGGAGGCACTTCAACGGTGTTCGCTTGGGACTTGCCGGAGGCGGGGAGTTCTCCGAGGACGAGGAGGCGTCGTCGTCAAGCCCCAGAGATCCACCGGTGTCCTCATCGGCCTCGACGTCCTCCTCCTCCTCCTCCCCGGCAGGCCCGCCGGATCCGGCATCATGGCCTGCGGCCCCGCTCCCTCCTGCGGCCCCGCTCCCTTCGGTGGCTCCGCTCCCTCCGGCACCTCTGTTCCCTCCGGCAACCTCGCCTCCTGCGGCGGCCTCGCTCACAATCCCGGGGATCCCGGCATGCCTCAGGGAAGGAACCCCGGCAAGCTCGTCGGGTGGAAGCTTAAGCAGCCTGCGGATTTCTGCCTCCTCTGCTTGGCACGACGCGTCCGCAGCCTCTGCCTCGTCGACGGTGAATCCGAAATCTCCCGCCGCTGCGGCTGCGGCAGCCTCTTCCATCCGGGAAGCAATATAGGCTATATCCCGCTCCATGGTGGCCCGGGTGAGGCCCTTGTTCTCCTCGGTGTTTTTGGGCACCTCGACCAGGTTGTCAAAGAAATTCAGTATTGCATCCGGCAGAGGCTCTATCCAGGTGGGGTCGACGCCGTGGGAATCGCACGCGGGCATCATCGCGCGCAAGGAATCCCGGGCAGTGCTGTTGCACAGCGGCACCACTCCCCGGGGAGATCTAAACCACTCTGGATGGGCCGGGTCATGCTTGAAGAGTTCCTGGACCATCCCCTTCAGCTCCAAAGCAGTGAAGTTGAAGTTCAATCCCGGGCGCAGCCTCATAATATCCGCTGCATTGCCGAATTCCCATGCTGGCCTTTTCCTTTCTTGTAAAGGGGCAATGCGGCGGCGGAGGAAATCTGCCCCTACCTCTCCAATGGTCAATTTGGCTACCCGGAGGCGAAGTATCCTGATGAGGGCGATATTGAGCTTGACGTCCTTCGGGGCCAACTCGCTCCAGTCTCTGTCGCGCACTATGGCAGTTGTGCGCGGCGCAGTGAAGGGCTCGGGCCTATCCTCCACTACCCAGCACCAATCCGCGCGCCATTCTTCCCACTTGCCGCGGAGTTCTCCCTTCAGGTATGAATCCTTCTTGTTCAACCGGAAGATCCAGGAGATGCCGCCGGAGAGGGGAGCGCCAGCCTCTACTCTAGGCATAAAGAAATGGCGAAAGAGTGCTACGTTTGGATGGATCCCCACATAGTTTTCGCACAGATGTGCGAAAACCGCCATCGTAAGGATGGCGTTGGGGGTAAAGTCTAGGAGGTGGAGGCCGTATGTGTTCATAATGTCACAGAAAAACTCCGAGAACAGAGGGCACAACCCGCAATGGAAGAAGACAGCGAAGAAGAAATACCCGCCGGGATACAGATCTCTGGCGACGGCGGGGAAGACTCTGGTGCGGGGATGAGCTTTGGTCTCCCCGGACCAGAAGAGGTAGTACTTGTTCCACAGCTCCCTCGCGCTGAGCCTCGGCGCGAAGACCACATTAATCTTCCGCAGGGCGGCGAGCTTTGCCGCCTGCTCGGACTTCTCCTTCTTGGTCTTCTCCGCTTTCGCCTTCTCGCTCTTCGGAGCCATGGCGGAAGCGGCGAGGGAAGGGGCGAGAAGCTCGACGGCGCCGCGGATGCGGAAGACGGCGGAGGAGGGGTGGTGGCAAAGAGCAGCGGAGGTTTTCTGGAGGATGAAAGCGCAATGAAGACGAAGGAGGGAAACTGCCCCTGCTTCCTCTGCTTTTAAGGGGGTAGTGGGGGACGCTCCGCATTTCCCATTAAAGAACGAGGCCACGATCTCTCCCACGACGCCGCAATCGACGCGTGCCGTTAGGGAGGGGCGCGGCGGATGCGGAAGGGGATTCGGCGTGCCGTGGGCCGCGCGTGCCCGTGCACTGTCTTGGGCCTGGCCCAAACAGCGCTCGGCACCGTGTGTGGCCCAGGCCCGGGGGCTCCTGTCGGTGAACTAAGATAGGGGTACCTTAGTACCCCAACTTGTGCACGGGCAGTAGCAGCTTCCCGCGGCAGGGTTTACCACGTGCTCGCCGGAAACCTTTCTGGTCCCTATGAAGCCATTCAAAAACAAAGTATACAAGACAGATGATCAAGCCCCCGGCAAGGGGAGCTTGCCGGGAAGGCCGCACCAGGCTCAAGATTATCACATTAACACAAGACCCTGGCAAGAGGAGCTTGCCAGGAAGACCAGAAGACTGCATTTTAGGAGACATGCCTCGGCGCACCCTGCGCCCCGGCAGGGCCCGGGGAGCGACAAGCTTCCGGGCCCGGCAAGATCAAGACCCCGGCAAGGTGCTTGCCGGGGAAGCCTGCGCTGTGTGCCCGCGCTCCAGCTCATCGGCCCACGCGTCGCCCTGGGGCCCTTCCAGGGACGCGTGGCGGATGGCTGTGCAGCCTGGGGGACACGGTGGCGCGCCACGGTGACGAGGCTACCGCCGTGGCGAACGGAGACGCATGGACGGGAGCTTTTGGGGCCGACGGTGACGGGCATTTAATGCCCTTGTCCCCCACTGTCAAGGTTAGGTGAAGACCACTGTTCATCCACTGTTCATGCACTGTTCCCGCACTGTTACAACTACCACCAAAGTTACATTTTTACCCTCCTCTACGTTGCCACCTGTCGGTGACCCCGTGAGCTATAAAAGGAGGCCCATGCACAACGTAGAAAGGGTTCGGAACCTAGATAGCTCTCTTGCTCGGTGCAGCTAGTTCTTCAAGCTCCCGAGCTCACAAACTCAATACAAACCAAGCAGGAGTAGGGTTTTACGCGTCCGCGCGGCCCGAACCTGGGTAAACTGCCCGCGTGTGCTCCTCGATCCGCTCTTCGTGCTCCCTCCGCTCCCTTACCGCAACATAGAAGGGGCTCCGGTCCCATAGGTGTTCGTGGTGGACAGTTTCCCCCGACATCAGTGTCAAAGATGATAGGCGTGCTGGACCATTTCAGTGACTTTTGGGCACCGGACGACGGCTCCGCCGCTGTAATCTCACGCGCCCACTGTTTAAGTTGGCGGTGAGAAGCCTGCAGCGAGGCGCCGCCATCGACGCACATGGCCTCCGTAGCTTTCTGAAATTCTTGGTCGCCGGACTCATCGTCCTCTTCGTGATCGTTGTCCTCGGGCCTTCTGTCGCGGCTCCGGGCGGGCCTCTCCTGCTGTTTATCCTTGCCGCGACGGCCTGCTTGGCCGTCACGCCTCTTGCCGGACCCTTCAGGACCGTCCTGGCCCTTCTCCTTGTCCCGCCTCTCATATTCAGCCCTCTGCTTCTCAGCAAGGAGCTCAACCTGTCGGCAGTCCTGGAGATCGTGGCCCTTGGTGCGATGAATCTTGCAGTATCGCTTGCCGGAGTTTCCTGGCTTCTCGGCAGCCGCCAAGGCCCGGCAGGCGACACGCCCGGCAATTTCCTTGCCGGGGTCACCCGCCCTGGTTTTCTTGGCGGAGCCGGCGTCATCAGATCCCTCGACGGCAAGCACGGCTTTACCTTTGCGCTTCCTGTTGCGGTGCCGGCCTTTCTTCACCCGGGCGGCAGTATCCTCATCTGAAGAGTCGGTTTCCACGCCGGCGTGTTCGCCGGGGTACTTCCTTCCCTCTTTAGCTCGGGCACATCTGTCAGCAAGAACATAGAGTTCCGCCACATCTTTCACCTTGGTCATCGCCAGTTCTTCACGCATCTTGCGATTACGCACGTTCTGATGGAACGCGCTGATGATGGCGGCAGGGTGAACATCAGGGATATTGTACTGTACCCGGCTGAACCTCTGTATGTACTTGCGCAAACTCTCGCCTTCCTTCTGGGGAATGACGTGCAGGTCACTTGCTTGGCCATGGGCTTGGTGACCTCCAGTAAAGGCGCCAACAAACTCATGGCACAAATCCGACCAGGAGGAAATAGAGTCCACTGGCAAGTGCATCAACCATGACATGGCGTTGGGTTTAAGAGCCAATGGAAAGTAATTCGCAAGCACCTTATCATCGTGGGCTCCGGCAGCTTGCATCGCGATGGTGTAGATGCTGAGGAACTCCGATGGGTGGGTCTTGCCGTTGTACTTCTCGCCAACATCAGGCTTGAAGGTGCGGTGAGTGGGCCACTGGAACTACCGCAGCTCACTGGTAAAAGCCGGATAGCCTACCTCGTAAAGTAGACCTCCAGGGCTCTTCGGTGCTGGGTGGTCCACAGGGGGCCCTGCTCGCCTATCTGACTGGTGGCGCGCTCCGCGCCGGCGCTCGATGGTGGTCCGAGCGTCTTCATGAGCTCGCTCCTGAAGAACTTGACGCTGGTCGTCGTGGGTCTGTGGGTCGGACGACGCTATGGAGATGGCGTCACCCGCAACGTCTTGACGAGTCGACACACGCGGTACCGGGCGAGGAGGAGGCGAATGCACCGTGTCCACGGCGCTGTCGGTCCTCCCGCCACCTGTGCGTGGGACCCCATCGAAATGTCGACCCGGAGGCCTCGCTAGACTTAGTTCATCCTTGTTGGTGACTGCGACAAGGCTTCGGATGGTGGCTCTCCATTCGTCGAGTTTCCCCATAACGGGAGGAAAGTCGAGGAGCAACTGCGCGCGCGTCAGGGCTTCGGCTGGGGTTAACGATAGCGAAACCTGCATGGATTGCGACGCGCTTCGACCCCTGACCATGTCAGGAGGAGCTCCATCACGATCCCGCGGTCGCATGCCGTTTCCACCAGTGCTTCGGCGGGCGGGCAAGTCTTCTACGTCCCGGGAGTGGCGCTCGGGGCTCTTCCCATGGCGACGCCCGGGATCCTCGGCGTGACGACACCGTTCGTCGCGCGCTGCTTGAGAGGAGCACTGTTGGCGCTGGCGTGGGAGTCCTGGAGGCCCTTGCGTCGCCTTCGGGTGATGCGGCAGCGAACTTGGAAGGCCCCGCGCCACTCGCGGAGGGCCTGGCTCCATCTTTGGAACTGGCGGTGTGTGGCCCGTTACCAGGCGCACAAACATCGCCACCGCCCAAACTCCGGCAGCTGGGATGGCATTGGTGTTCGCGAGCAGCGCCCCGGGTTCTTTCCGTGACTGGTCCGCTGCTCGCCCGCGTCGGGATGGGATGTCCGGCTTCCGACTGGCCAACCGCCACCGTCGTCTTCTTCTTGGGCGCCATGATGATGAAGAAGCGTCGAACTAACTGCTAAAGCAGATTCTCACAACTGCAGCCCCCTACCTGGCGCACCAAAGATGTCGGGGTATTGGATCGACACCTATGGGATCACAAGAATCCCTACTACGGTTGCGGGGCGCGGGGTTGAGAGAAGAGCGGATCCAACAGATAGCACACACGGTTCATTTACCCAGGTTCGGGCCGCAAGGATGCGTAAAACCCTACTCCTCCTTTGGTGGATTGTATATCTGTGTTCTTCAGCTAGCTATGGGGCACAAGGAGCTCCAAAAAGCCAAATCCTCCTCATGGTCGCCTCGGGCCTCCTTTTATAGGGAAAAGGGGTTCCCACAGTGGCACACATGAGGTGGAAAGGGTACAGTGATGCGAGGTTATCCCTCGCATTACATGACAAGGCACATTTAATGCGTCTTGCTCAGGTGTCCTTGCTTTATCGGGGACGGGGGAAGACATCCGTCTTGTCCGTCACCGCTCCTTCTTGTGTCGACACGCGCCCTGGCCAACGGTGCCTAAGATGCCATGTTGGCAGGCAGGCAGCTGAGGTGGCGCAATGGTGGGTCTTCACAAAGATCTGCATGTTGCCACGCAGGTGCCTGCCCAGCTGGTTGGGTCGGCAGCTGCATGGGGCGGTGGAAGCTTAGTTGGCGTGGGCCTGATGGTGGCCCTGCGGATGTCCTCGGCAAGGGCCTTGCCGGGGCCCCGGCAAGGGTCTTGCCGTGGTGCCTGCTGTCATCTCCGCCAAGGTGCTTGCCAGAGGTCTTGTGGTCTTCCTTGGCTGGGATCCCGCCAAGGGTCGTCGTCTTCTTAGTGTGTGTCTGATCTTGAATGTCTTCACAATGATCTGCATGCCACTACAGGGATGTCTCCCGAATCCTTGCTCCATGGGGCAGTGGACTCAAGGGTGATCCACTCCGTAGGCATGGGCGAGTTGCCGCGGCAAGGGTCTTGTCGGGGCTGCTAAAGCTGGCCCCGGCAAGGATCTTGTCGGGGCTGCTAAAGCTGGCCCCGGCAAGGATCTTGCCGGGGCTGCTAAAACTGGCTCCCTGCAAGGATCTTGCCGGGGGAACCCGCTTCGTCCCCTTGCTCTTTGTGGTCTTGGCTTTGGGCTTCAGTCTCCATCGAGCTTCGGTCTTACCCTGGCTCACCTCCCTTGCCGTGCTTGGTGTTGTGGTGCCCGTGGCTCAGACTGCCCGTGCACAGTCATAGGGGTACAAAAAGTGTGCCCTTCTTTTTGTATACCGACAAGAGGGCTCTACACCAGATGGCTCATAGTCATCATCATCATCCGCCTCAGCCTCAGCCTCCTCAGTCTCCATAGCAGCAGCAGAGGATGAACCCCCAGATTTGGGAGCCTGGGTGCCCCAGTTGTCCTTCCTCCTCAGACGCTTGATCTCATGAGACAACAACTCTCCAGTTTCAAGAAAAACATTGGGATAGACATGATCCCAAGCCTTCTCAATAAGCAGCATGATGAATGGTCCATAGATCAGGCACTTGCGTTCAGAGATGGCAGACAGGAGCTCAGACCACATCACATGAGAAATATCCAGGGACTCACCAGTGTTCTTCTCTAGCTGATGCTGGCAAAAGAGAAGCATGTCCACAAGATAGGAGTGAACCATATCATGATTCCCAACTCGAGGGAAGAGGGTCTCACGGAAGACGCGGTGAAGGATATCTAGATAGGCAGACAGATCATATGTGATCTTCTTAGTTTCAGGGTGGACCTTTGCAGTGCAGTAGGGCCAGAGAGCTTGCTTGTGGGTGGAGGTAGTGTTGTGATGAGGACGAAAGTCAACCGGAGTCTCAAGCCCCTGGTCTTCCACCCCAAGTAACTCCATGAAAGCCTTCCACTTGACAGAAAGCAATTTGCCATTGGTCATCCATGTCAGAGTCCTGTCCTCATCTGTCCCTAGATGGACAGTGGCATAGAATTGAGCCACAAGATCTGCATCAAAATCCTTGTTGAACTGAATGATCTGGAGAATGTTAAGCTGCGACCACATCTGAAGAGCATCGCCAAAATACTCATGATCCTTCTCCAGGTACTCCTTGTCGATGGAGCGAACACTGACAAAGAGATTCTTTTTCGCCTTGATCACATCAAAGTAGATGGCAAACTGAAAGCGGTTCCAGAATGGACGATTGACCAAATTGGGTTCTTGATCTACTTCATAGGGATTGCGGCGACGCCTTGCCCAGAACTCCTTGCCACTCATTTGGGTCACAGTTTTGCCCTTTGGCTTCGACATGGACTTCTTCTTCTGTTGAGGTGGAGGTGGAGCACTAGAGGAACCTCCTGCAGACTCAGATGTGCGGTAGCGCTTCGAGGTGGCACGATTGGGGTTGATACAGCGAGCTTGATGCTCAGGATGTTCATCACCTGGAACCAAACACAAACACAAGCGAACCAACCAGAAAGAATGAGCATAAGCCAACGAACACAACAAAAGAAGATCAAAGAATGGAAAAACATGGTTGAACTTGGCAGGCAGCGGTAGTACCATGACCTGTAAGCGGTAGCATCGCCCAAGCGGTAGTACCGCTCCAAGAGAGCGGCAGTACCGCTCGAGGCGGGGGAACAGCAGTTCCCTACTACCGTGGTCAGATCCGGCACTACCGGGCTGTCAAATTCAAAAATATTCCTACCATACTCTAATCTAGACAGTCTAGTTGCCTTCTCCAACCTACTCAAGCCTAGATTTAGCCAAAAATCTAGAGATGCAATCACTATTGCCCCTAAAACACAAGATTTGAAAATGAGACAAGAGGAGAAAAGGAACGGGGGCAATACCGGCATCCATTGCAAGAGGACTAGGTGGGGATCGACTCCACCGAAGGAAAAGGAGAGGAACGCCCTGGAGGAGGAGATCCGCCGGAGCCCTCCCACGGCAATGAACTGTTGGAGAGAGGACGAGTAACGAAGGGGCGAGTGAATGGGTATGGGGGAGAGAAACCTCCCCCTGCCCCGATATAACCCCCTCGTACCGCCCCGCAGCGGTAGTACCGCGCTGGTGGGCGGTAGTACCACTTATAAGCGGTAGTACCGCGCACCACCAGCGGTAGTACCGCTCAGCATGCCACGTCAACTATACTCCATGGCTTAGCTCAAGAAAAAGAACACAAAAGCAAGGAAAACCAAGACACAACAAACACACACCAGCAAGAGACAAGAAAACCCTCTTCAAGAGAGGGCGGTGGCCGAAGCCACCTATGTTTGAGTTAAGAGGAATGGCGCCGCGAAGATTTTAACCTTGGGCACATGACCAAAACTCGTCCTTGAAGCACAAGTACCATCAAAGATGGTTAATGTGAAAGACTTGATCAATTTATGCATAATGGGGGGAGAGAGAGTTCATTGAGAGAACAACACTCCCCCTATGTCCATGCCTACATCTAGATTAGACAATATGAAGAGTATGGTAGGGTGTGCACGTGCTCAAGTCACATTGCTCAAATCAATGATATTTAGCTCATGCCTTAACTCGTGAAATCTTGCTTCATCCAAAGGATTTGTGAAGATATCTGCAAGGTTATCATGAGTGTTGACATAGTGAAGCTCGATCTCTCCTTGCCGTATATGATCCCGGATGAAGTGATACCGAATCTCTATATGCTTCGTCTTGAAGTGTTGCACCGGGTTGAGAGAAATCTTGATGGCACTTTCATTGTCACACCAAAGAGGCACTTTGTCACAAGTGACACCGTAATCCTTTAAAGTTTACCTCATCCATAGGAGTTGAGCACAACAACTGCCAGCTGCCACATACTCTGCTTCGGTGGATGAGAGAGACACACAACTTTGCTTTTTGGACGACTAACTTACCAGTGAGCAACCAAGAAATTGGCACCCTCCGGAAGTGGACTTCCTATCCACTTTGTCTCCCGCCCAGTCCGAATCAGAGAAACCTACAAGGTTGAAGTTTGCTCCTCTAGGGTACCATAAGCCAAAGTTTGGGGTATGAGCCAAATATCGAAAGATTCGCTTGACTGCCAAAAAGTGACTTTCCTTAGGTGAGGCTTGAAACCGTGCACAGATTCCCACACTCAACATAATATCCGGTCTAGATGCACAAAGGTAAAGCAAGGATCCGATCATAGAGCGATATACCTTTTGATCCACCGCTTTACCATTGGGATCAATGTCAAGTTGGCACTTGGTTGGCATTGGAGTAGTAGCCGGCTTGACATCACTTAGATTGAACCTCTTGAGCATGTCTTGAGTATACATGGATTGTTTGATAAAGATCCCTTCTCTTCTTTGCTTGATTTCAAACCCAAGGAAGTACTTCAACTCTCCCATCATAGACATCTCAAAATGTGTGGTCATGAGTGCGGCGAACTCATCATTGATAGCTTTGTTAGGAGAACCAAAGATAATATCATCAACATATAGTTGGCAGACAAACAACTCCCCTTTGACCTTCTTAGTAAAAAGAGTGGGGTCGATTTTCCCAATTTCAAACCCACGATCTTGTAACAACTCGGTAAGATGCTCATACCATGCACGTGGGGCTTGTTTAAGGCCATAGATTGCCTTATCGAGTTGGTACACGTGATTGGGGAACTTGGGATCCTCAAACCCCGGGGGTTGTTTAACATACACCAACTCATTAATAGGACCATTAAGAAATGCACTTTTCACATCCATTTGTTGTAGCTTAAAATTATGATGAGAAACATAGGCAAGCAACAAACGAATAGATTCAAGGCGAGCAACAGGGTCAAAAGTTTCACCGTAGTCGATACCCTCGACTTGGTAGTAGCCTTGAGCCACCAGACGTGCCTTGTTGCGGATGACAATGACATGAGCATCTTGCTTATTCTTAAAAATCCACTTGGTTCCAATGACATTATGGTTCTCCTTTGGCCTCGGCACTAGATGCCACACTTTGTTGCGCTCGAAGTTATGGAGTTCTTCATGCATGGCATTAAGCCAATCAGGGTCTTCGAGCGCCTCATAGACCTTCTGAGGTTCAACACTGGAGACAAAAGCTTGATGAGCACAATAGTTTCCTAATTGTCTACGAGTGCTTACCCCCCTTTTGATGCTTCCAAGAATATTCTCCATGTGATGTTCTCTGGAAGCAAGCCTGGAGGCAACTTTTGCAGCACGACACTCCAATTGCTCCTCAAGAGATAATTGAGGAGCACTGAGTTGATCATCTTGAGCGACGTCGGGAGCTAGATCTTGATCTTGAGCTTCCTCTTAATCTTGATCTTGCTCAGAGGATAGAACTTGGCCTTGTGCATCATTTGGTGGTTCCCCACCATCTTGTGATTGATCTTGCACTTGGCCTTGTTCGTCCGGTTGAGGGCCTTCACTTTGTTCTTCGGAAGCGTGTGGGTATTGGGTTGGTGATGGTTCCACTTGAGTGGAACATTGTCCTTCTCCTTCAGCCACAAGGGGTTCCTCAATGGGTAGGATATATCCAACACCCATTCTTCTTATGGCTTGGGGAGGAATTTCATCACCTACATCACAAGTACCACTTTGCTCCACTTGGGAGCCGTTATTCTCATCAAACTCTACGTTACTCGTCTCCTCAATGAGTCCATTGGACCTGTTGAGGACACGGTAAGCATGAGAGTTTGTAGCATAACCAACAAATATGCCCTCATGAGCTCTAGATTCAAATTTAGACAAACGAACACCTTTCTTGAGGATGAAACACTTACACCCAAACACCCGGAAATACTTGAGATTGGGCTTGTTACCGGTAAGTATCTCATATGGAGTTTTGTTCAAGCCTTTGCGGAGATAGAGCCGATTGGATGCATGACAAGCGGTGTTGATGGCTTCGGCCCAAAAGTTGTATGGAGATTTGAATTCCGCCATCATGGTCCTTGCCGCGTCCATCAGAGTCTGGTTCTTTCTCTCCGCTACACCCTTTTGTTGAGGGGTATAGGGTGCTGCATATTGATGTTTGATCCCCTCATCACTAAGAAACTCATCCAAGGTGTAGTTCTTGAACTCGGTGCCGTTGTCACTTCGGATCATCAAAATCTTTGCTTCATGTTGTCGTTGAGCTTCATTTGCAAAATTGATGACGGTTTGTTGGGTCTCACTCTTCTTCTTGAAGAAGTATACCCAAGTGTATCTTGAATAATCATCCACAATCACCAAGCAATAATTTCTACCCCCAAGAATATCAAAAGATGGAGGCCCGAAGAGATCCATGTGAAGGAGCTCTAGGGGTCTTTTTGAGTAGATGATAGTCGTGGGAGGGTGAGCCATCTCATGTAACTTTCCTTCAACGCAAGCCCTGCAAGCACGATCTTTGGCAAAGCTAACATTTGTTAGTCCACGGACATGGTCCCCCTTGAGAAGACTTTGCAAAGATCTCATATTGAAATGGGCTAACCGGCGATGCCAAAGCCATCCCACATCAACTTTAGCCATTAGACATGTCGCGGTCTTAGTGGGTTGCTTCGAGAAGCTAACCACATAAAGACCGTTCTTGACATGTCCAGCATAAGCTACTTTAAGAGTCTTGCTCCACAAGAGGTCCACGGTATCAATATCAAAGAATTTAGCAAAGCCCATGAGTGCAAGTTGGCGAACAGAAAGTAAATTGTATGCAAGGGACTCAACAAGCATGACTTTCTCGATCGTGAGATCATGAGAGACAACAACCTTGCCAAGCCCCAATACCTTAGAAGATGAAGCATCACCCCATTTGACATTAGTGGCCATAGATGAGCCTAGATGCACGTCCACCACCAAGTCTTTGCTTCCGATCATATGATTTGTGGCTCCACTATCGAGCAACCATGATCCCCCACCGGAAGCAAACTCCTACAAGAGATCAATGCTTGGATTTAGGTACCCATTTGGTAATGGGTCCTTTGAGGTTAGTAACAAGGGTCTCAGGAACCCAAATAGACCATTAAAAGTACTCATAAGAAGAACCAACAAATTTAGCGAATACATGACCATCACTAGCACGACATAAAACATATGAAGGATTAAAGTCACCGGCCATGTTTGATGGTATGGTGGGGTTTTTCTTGACACCACCACCTTCACATTGTTCTTCTTCTTAGAGGCGCCCTCTCCCTCTTTCACAAAGGTTTGTCGGAGAGGGGGAGGTAGCTTGGTCTTGTCATTCTTCTTCTTCTTGGGCTTAGGAGCAAACCCAATTCCTTCCTTTGCCACAAACTCCTTTTGATTGCTTAAAAGGTTGTTTAGGTTCTTCTCACCCTGTATGCATGTCACAAGGCCTTTCTCAAGTTGCTTCTTCATCTTGGCATTTTCTTCAACAAGATGCACATGCTCGCAACATGGGTTAGTAGAATTTGCATTATCAATCAACACCATGCGAGGAAATATGGCCTTTTCCTTGGTTAGCGAAACTTGGAGTTGATCATGAGACTCCTTGAGAGAAGCATGCATACCTTTCAAGGCCTTGTGAGTCTTGTCAAGTGTAACAAACTCCTCCTTGAGTCTATCGTGGTCAACCCCAAGTTTTGCCTTCTCGGAGTTAAGCATACGAGAGACAACTAAAGCATGATCGAGATCTTTCTTTAATTTAGCATGATCATCGTTGTGTGACTCCTCAAGAGCCAAACGAAGACCACGCTCTTCCTCTAGGGCATTAGAGAGATCCGATATTTCATCAGCATAATCTCAACTATGACCTTCCATTTTAGCAATGGTCTCCTCGTGAGCCTCGATCATGTCATTGGCCTCACTGAGTTGTTCCAAGAGAGCAACAAAATGCATCTTGGGTTTACCCTTGAGTTTGCTCATAAACAACTCAAACTCATTCTCTTCCTCCTTGGCTCCCTCACTCTCATCAATACAATTCGTTAATGAAGGATTAGAGATGATGGTAGTGTTGATGTTTGGAGTTACCTTGTTGGTGGCCTTAGCCATGAGACACTTGGCGGTGATGTTCTCATTTGGAGAGTCGAAGAGAGATGTGCGTGGAGTAGTAGCAATAGCAATTGTGGCCATGGTGGCCATCTCATCATCTTCATCATTATCATCATCCTCAACACATTCTTCTTGGGCCACCAACCCTTTGGGAGGAGTCTTCTTGTTGAAGTTGTTCTTGTTGGGATAAGACTTGGCCTTGTCCTTCCGGATAAGCTTGCCTCCAAAGTCTTCTATTTTCTCATATGGGCAATCCGCAACGAAGTGGCTTACATTTCCAAAGTTGAAGCATGTCCTTACTCATTGCTTGCCCTTGTTTCCACTTGAGTTGTTCTTGTTGAAGTTGGGCCTCGTGTTCTTCTTGTTGCCCCAAAATTGCCGTGAAGCAAGAGCCATGTGCTCATGATAGGCATATTTGGTGTCCTCGGGGCAACTCTCATCATCATCCTCCTCCTCCTCTTCTTCCACACAAGCCTTGGACTTCAAGGCAAGGTTAGGCTTCTTTGATCGTTGAGCTCTTAAAACCGCATTGTCGGCGGTCTTGTCCAAGATCCTCATGGCAACGAACTCATCCAACACTTCATTTGATGACAAGTGGTGGAAGTCCGGTCTTTGACGGATGACAGAGGACATGGCCTTATGGTAGGGCATCATGGCCTTGAGAAACTTGCGCTTGATCCAATTGTCATCCGTCTCCTTACTCCGATGATCTCGAAGAGTGACCGCAAGAGTGGTTAATCTCCGATAAAGTTCACGAGGATCTTCTTCTTCGATCATAGCAAACTCATCGGCTTCATCTTGCACAACTTCATAGTTTGAGCGTTGAATGCTAGCGCTCCCCTTGTACATAGTGCCAACATGCTCCCAAGCTTCCTTGGCCACAGTGAAGGGTCGAAGATGTGCAATGTCTTCGGGAGGGATAGCATCTTGAAGTATGCAAAGAACGGACTCGTTGAATTGATGATCCGCAGTTTCTCTCGGAGTCATGTTGTCGGGATCACGTGGATAAAAACCTTGCTCAATGATTCTCCAAAGATTAGTAGAGCAATGATTTAAATGACGTTTGAAGCGAAACATCCAAGTAGCAAAATCAGAATTTTTTATAAACTTAGGAGGGGGCCCAATGGAATTTAAATGCAGTGTGGGAACGGGTCCTCCATAGTGAGTAGGAGGAGCGGAGTGGGCAAATATCCCACTCCCATTCTTAGTAACCGGGGCTTGTTCACTACTAGCTTCTCCCTTGTCGGGAGTAGCCTCCGACACGTTGGTAGCGGGGCGAACCACTTCCAACGGTGTGGTGGATAATTTAAGCCCCTCAAGCAAATCTTTAAACATGCCTTTGACCTCGGTAGCTAATGATTCTTTCAATGTGGTCATAGCCACATTGAACTCCTCACGAGAGACCGAGGCTCCCCCATCGTACGTAGGCAAGGACGGAGTTCCACCGGAATGTCCCTCCATCTTGACTACGTTGTCACCCATACTCTTTGGACGGTAAAGTCCTTAAAAAGAGACGAGGCTCTGATACTAATTGAAAGGATCAATATGGTTGACTAGAGGGGGGTGAATAGGCAACTAACAATTTTTAGCTTTTCTTTACCACTTTAAATTAAGCGTCAAAGTAAGTTGTCCAGATATGCTACTAAGATGACAACTAATTGGAAGTAAAGATAACAACCTCACAAGCAAACTATATAAGATAAACAAGTAACGCTTGCACAAGTAAAGGAAAGAAATAACCACAAGTGGAACCGGTGAAGACGAGGATGTGTTGTCGAAGTTCCTTCCCTTCGAGGGGAAGTACGTCTCCGTTGGAGCGGTGTGGAGGCACAATGCTCCCCAATAAGCCACTAGGGCCACCGTATTCTCCTCACGCCCTCGCACAATGCAAGGTGTCGTGATTCCACTAGTGGTGCCCTTGAAGGCGGCAACCGAACCTTTACAAACAAGGTTGGGGCTATCTCCACAACCGAATTGGAGGCTCCCAACGACACCACGAAGCTTCACCACAATGGAATATGGCTCCGAGGTGACCTCAACCGTCTAGGGTGCTCAAACACCCAAGAGTAACAAGATCCGCTAGGGATTAGTGGGGGGAATCAAATATCTCTTGGTGGAAGTGTAGATCGATGCCTTCTCAAGCAATCCCGAGCAAATCAACAAGTTTGATAGGCTAGGGAGAGAGATCGGGCGAAAATGGAGCTTGGAGCAACAATGGAGTATTTGGGGGAAGAGGTAGGTCAACATTGAAGAAGAAGATGCCTTTATATAGTGGGGGGAACAATCCAACCGTTACCCCTCACTCAGCCCCGCAGAGAGCGGTACTACCGCTTGAGTGAGCGGTACTACCGCTTATCAAGCGGTACTACCGTTTCACTTCAGCGGTACTGCCGCGCAAGGGGGCTGGGACCCAGAGCGGTACTACCGCGGCCGCAGGGCGGTACTACCGCTGGGCAGCGGTACTACCGTCACTACTACCGCTCCTAGTGCCGCAAAACCCGACACGAGAAAGTGCGCTCTCGAGTCGAGGCGGTAGTAATACGGAGCAACAACGGTACTGCCGCAGAGTGCTACAAGCGGTACTACCGCTCAGTGGAGCGGTACTACCGCTTGAGGCACTTAGGCGGTACTACCGCTGAGGCCCGCGGTACTACCGCTGGGGCCAGGAAAAACAGAGAAGGGGGGAAAGAAGAACTCCATTGAGGCGGGAAGGTATGGTGGGTGCAATAAGGAAGTGTACATGTTGATTCCACCCAAACCTTACCGAAGCATATCCCCTCTTAATAGTACGGCTTTCCTATTACTCAAATCCACCGAAAAAGAAGCAAAAGGAAACACCGTCTTCCATAAATTCCGAGGGGCACATAATCGTCTTGTGCCTAGGAGAGATAGATCTGAAAGTGAAGGAAATATGCCCTAGAGGCAATAGTAAAGTTGTTATTTATATTTCCTTATATCATGATAAATGTTTATTATTCATGTTAGAATTGTATTAACCGGAAACTTAGTACATGTGTGAATACATAGACAAAACAGAGTGTCCCTAGTATGCCTCTACTAGACTAGCTCATTGATCAAAGATGGTTATGTTTCCTAACCATAGACATGAGTTGTCATTTGATCAACGGGATCACATCATTAGGAGAATGATGTGATGGACAAGACCCATCCGTTAGCTTAGCACTATGATCGTTTAGTTTTACTGCTATTGCTTTCTTCATGACTTATACATGTTCCTATGACTATGAGATTATGCAACTCCCGAATACCATAGGAACACCTTGTGTGCTATCAAACGTCACAACGTAACTGGGTGATCATAAAGATGCTCTACAGGTGTCTCCGAAAGTATTCGTGGTGTTGGCATAGATCAAGATTAGGATTTGTCACTCCGAGTGTCGGAGAGGTATCTCTGGGCCCTCTCGGTAATGCACATCATAATAAGCCTTGCAAGCAAATGACTAATGAGTTAGTCACGAGATGATGTATTACGGAACGAGTAAAGAGACTTGCCGGTAACGAGATTGAACTAGGTATAGAGATACCGACGATCGAATCTCGGGCAAGTAACATACCGATGACAAAAGGAACAACGTATGTTGTTATGCGGTTTGACCGATAAAGATCTTCGTAGAATATGTAGGAGCCAATATGAGCATCCAGGTTCCTCTATTAGTTATTGACCGGAGATGAGTCTCGGTCATGTCTACATAGTTCTCGAACCCGTAGGGTCCGCACGCTTAACGTTTGATGACGATCGGTATTATGAGTTTATGAGTTTTGATGTACCGAAGGTAGTTTGGAGTCCCGGATGAGATCACGGACATGACGAGGAGTCTCGGAATGTCCGAGACATAAAGATTGATATATTGGATGACTATATTCGGACACCGGAAGTGTTCTGGAAAGTTTCGGAATTTACCGGAGTGCCGGGGGGTTACCGGAACCCCCTGGGGGAATGATGGGCCCTGGTGGGCCATAGGGGAGAGAGAGGGCGGCAGCCAGGAGGTGGCGCGCCCCCTCCCTAGGAGGAGTCCGAATAGGACTAGGGGAAGGGGGCGCGGCCCCTCTTTCCCTCTCCCTCTCCCTCTCTTTCCTTCCCCCCCCTTTCCTTCATTGGTGGACTCCTACGAGGAATAGGATTGCAATCCTATTCCTAGTAGGATTGCTCCCTAGCCGCACCATAGGAGGGCCGGCCGGCCTCCCCCTTGCTCCTTTATATACGGGGGCAGGGGGCACCCAAAGACACACAAGTTGAATTGTTCTAGCTGTGTGCGGAGCCCTCCTCCACAGAAACACACCTCGGTCATACCGTCGCAGTGCTTAGGCGAAGCCCTGCGCCGGTAGATACATCATATCCGTCACCACGCCGTCGTGCTGACGAAACTCTCCCGTGAAGCTCAACTGGATCAAGAGCTCGTGGGACGTCATCAAGCTGAACGTGTGCTGAACGCGGAGGTGGCGTACGTTCGGTGCTTGATCGGTTGGATCGCGAAGAAGTTCGACTACATCAACCGCGTCACTTGACGCTTCCGCTTCCGGTCTACGAGGGTACGTAGACACACTCTTCCCTCTCGTTGCTATGCATCTGGTAGATAGATCTTGCGTGATCGTAGGAAAATTTTAAAATACTACGTTCCCCAGCAGTGGCATCATGAGCCAGGTCTATGCGTAGATGATATGCACGAGTAGAACACAATGAGTTGTGGGCGATACTAGTCATACTGCTTACCAGCATGTCATACTTTGCTTCGGCGGTATTGTGAGATGAAGCGGCCCGGACCGACATTACGCGTACACTTACGCGAGACTGGTTTCACCGTTATGAGCACTTGTTGCTTAAAGGTGACTGGCGGGTGTCTGTCTCTCTCACTTTAGCTGAATCAAGTGTGGCTACGCCCGGTCCTTGTGAAGGTTAAAACAACACATACTTGACGAAACATCGTTGTGGTTTTGTATGCGTAGGTAAGAACGGTTCTTGCTAAGCCCGTAGCAGCCACGTAAAACTTGCAACAACAAAGTAGAGGACGTCTAACTTGTTTTTGCAGGGCATGTTGTGATGTGATATGGTCAAGACATGATGAGTTATACGGTTTTGTATGAGATGATCATGTTTTGTAATGTTATCGGCAACTGGCAGGAGCCATATGGTTGTCGCTTTATTGTATGAAATGCAATCGCCATGTAATTGCTTTACTTTATCACTAAGCTATAGCGATAGTCGTAGAAGCAATAGTTGGCAAGACGACAACGATGCTACGATGGAGATCAAGGTGTCGCGCCGGTGACGAAGATGATCATGATGGTGCTTTGGAGATGGAGATCAAAAGCACAAGATGATGATGGCCATATCATGTCACATATTTTGATTGCATGTGATGTTTATCTTATTATGCTTCTTATTTTGCTTAGTTCGACGGTAGCATTATAAGATGATCCCTTACTAAATTTCAAGGTATAAGTGTTCTCCGTGAGTATGCACCGTTGCGAAAGTTCTTCGTGCCGAGACACCACGTGATGATCGGGTGTGATAAGCTCTACGTTCAAATACAACGGGTGTAAGCCAGTTTTGCACACGCAGAATACTCGGGTTAAACTTGACGAGCCTAGCATATGCAGATATGGCCTCGGAACACTGGAGACCGAAAGGTCGAGCGTGAATCATATAGTAGATATGATCAACATAAGATGTTCACCATTGAAACTACTCCATCTAACGTGATGATCGGACATTGTTTAGTTGATTTGGATCACGTGATGGTTAGATGACTAGAGGGATGTCTATCTAAGTGGGAGTTCTTAAGTAATATGATTAAATTGAACTTTAATTTATCATGAACTTAGTCCTCGTAGTATTAGCATATCTATGTTGTAGATCAATAGCTCACGATGTTGCTCCCCGTTTATTTTTTTATGTGTTCCTAGAGAAAACTAAGTTGAAAGATGTTAGTAGCAATGATGCGGAATTGTTCCGTGATCTGAGGATTATCCTCATTGCTGCACAGAGAATTATGTCCTTGATGCACCGCTAGGTGACAGACCTATTGCAGGAGCAGATGTAGACGTTATGAACGTTTTGACAAAAGCTCGGTATGATGACTACTTGATAGTTTAAGTGCACCATGCTTTATGGCTTAGAACCGGGACTTCAAAAACGTTTTGAACGCCACGGAGCATATAAGATGTTCCAAGAGTTGAAATTAGTATTTCATACTCATGCCCGTGTTGAGAGGTATAAGACTTCTGACAATACTTTGCCTACAAGATGGAGGAGAATAGCTCAACCAGTGAGCATGTGCTCAGATTGTCTGGGTACTACAATTACTTGAATCAAGTGGGAGTTAATCTTCCAGATAAGATAGTAATTGACAAAGTTCTCTAGTCACTATCACCAAGTTAGTAGAACTTCATGATGAACTATAATATGCAAGGGGTGACGAAAGGAATTCCCGAGCTCTTCGCGATGCTGAAGTCGGCGAAGGTAGAAATCATGAAAAAGCATCAAGTGTTGATGGTTAACAAGACCACTTGTTTCAAGTAAAGGGCAAATGGATAGAAGGGGAACTTCAAGAAGAATGACAAGCAAGTTGTCACTCCCGTGAAGAAACCCAAAGCTAAAACTCAAGCCTGAAACTAAGTGCTTCTACTGCAAAGGAAATGGTCACTGGAAGTGGAACTGCCCTAGATACTTGGCGGATAAGAAGGATGGCAAAGTGAACAAAGGTATATTTTGATATATAGATTATTGATGTGTACTTTACTAGTGTTCATAGCAACCCCTGGGTATTTGATACCGGTTCAGTTGCTAAAATTAGTAACTCGAAACAAGAATTGCAGAATGAACAGAGACTAGTTAAAGGTGAAGTGACGATGTGTGTTGGAAGTGGTTCCAAGATTGATATGATCATCATCGCACACTCCCTATACTTTCGGGATTAGTGTAAAACCTAAATAAATGTTATTTGGCATTTGCGTTGAGCATGAATATGATTTGATCATATTCGTTGCAATACGGTTATTCATTTAAAGTCATAGAATAATTGTTATTCTGTTTACATGAATAAAACCTTCGATGGTCATACACCCAATGAAAATAGTTTGTTGGATCTCGATCGTGGTGATACACATATTCATAATATTGAAGCCAAAAGATGCAAGGTTAATAATGATAGTGCAATTTATTTGTGGCACTGCCGTTTAGGTCATAATGGTGTAAAGCGCGTGAAGAAACTCCATAGTGATGGACTTTTGGAACCACTTGATTATGAATCACTTGGTGCTTGCGAACCATGCCTCATGGGCAAGATGACTAAAACTCCGTTCTCCGGAACAATGGAGCGAGCAACAGATTTGTTGGAGATCATACATACAGATGTATGTGGACCAATGAGTGTTGAAGCTCGCGGCAGGTATCGTTATTTTCTGACCTTCACTGATGATTTGAGCAGATATGGGTATCAACTTAATGAAGCACAAGTCTGAAACATTTGAAAAGTTCAAAGAATTTCAGAGTGAAGTGGAGAATCATCGTAACAAGAAAAATAAGAGTTTCTACGATATGATCGTAGAGGTAAAATATTTGAGTTAGCGAGTTTGGCCTTCAGTAAAAACAAATGTGAAATAGTTTCACTACTCACGCCACCTGGAACACCACAGTGTAATGGTGTGTCCGAACGTCATAACCGTACTTTATTAGATATGGTGCGATCGATGATGTCTCTTACCGATCTACCACTATCGCTTTTGGGGTTATGCATTAGAGACAGCTACATTCACGTTAAATAGGGCACCATCTAAATCCGTGGAGATGACACCGTATGAACTGTGGTTTGATAAGAAACCTAAGCTGTCATTTCTTTAAGTTTGGGACTGCAATGCTTATGTGAAAAAGTTTCAACATGATAAGCTCGAACCCAAATCAGAGAAGTAAATCTTCATAGGATACCCAAAAGAAACTGTTGGGTACACCTTCTATCACATATCCAAAGGCAAGGTCTTTGTTGCTAAGAGTGGATCCTTTCTAGAAAAGGAGTTTCTCTCGAAAGAAGTGAGTGGGAGGAAAGTAGAACTTGATGAGGTAATTGTACCTTCTCCCGAATTGGAAAGTGGAACATCACAGAAACTAGTTCCAGTGATTCCTACACCAATTAGTGAAGAAGATAATGATGATGATCATGAAACTTCAGATCAAGTTTCTGCTAAACTTCGTAGATCAACCAGAGTTCGTTCCGCATCAGAGTGGTACGGCAACTCGGTTCTGGAAATCATGTTACTGGACCATGATGAACCTACAAACTATGAGGAAGCGATGATGAGCCCAGATTCCGCAAAATGGCTTGAGGCCATGAAATCTGAGATGGGATCCATGTATGAGAACAAAGTGTGGACTTTGGTTGACTTGCCCGATGATCGGCAAGCCATCGAAAATAAATGGATCTTCAAGAGGAAGACTTACGCTGACGGTAATGTTACTGTTTACAAAGCTCGACTTGTTGCGAAAGTTTTTCAACAAGTTCAAGGAGTTGAATACGATGAGAATTTCTCACCCATAGCGATGCTTAAGTCTGTCTGAATCATGTTAGCAATTGCCGCATTTTATGAAATCTAGCAAATGGATAACAAAACTGCATTCTTTAATGGATTTATTAAAGAAGACTTGTATATGATGCAACCAGAAGGTTTTGTCAATCCTAAAGGTGCTAACAAAATGTGCAAGCTCCAGCGATCCATCTATGGACTGGTGCAAGCATCTCGGAGTTGGGATATACGCTTTGATAAGTTGATCAAACCATATAGATTTATACAGACTTGCGGTGAAGCCTGTATTTACAAGAAGTGAGTGGGAGCACTACAACCTTTCTGATAACTATATGTGAATGACATATTGTCGATCAGAAATGATGTAGAATTTTCTGGAAAGCATAAAGGAGTATTTGAAAGGAGTTTTTCAAAGAAAGACCTTGGTGAAGCTGCTTACATATTGGGCATCAAGACCTATAGAGATAGATCAAGACGCTTGATAAGACTTTCGATGAGTACATACCTTGATAAGATTTTGAAGTAGTTCAAAATGGATCAGTCAAAGAAGGAGTTCTTGCCTGACTTGTAAGGTGTGAAGTTGAGTAAGACTCAAAGCCAGACCACGGCAGAAAAATATAGAGAGAATGAAAGTCATTCTCTATGCCTCAGCCATAGGTTCTATAAAGTATGCCATGTTGTGTACCAAACATGTTGTGTACCTTGCCATGAGTTTGTCAAGGGGGTACAATAGTGATCCAGGAGTAGATCACTGTACAGCGGTCAAAATTATCCTTAATAACTAGATGACTAAGGAAATGTTTCTCGATTATGGAGGTGATAAAGAGTTCGTCGTAAAGGGTTACGCCGATGCAAGCTTTGACACTAAATCCAGATGACTCTAAGTATCAATCTGGATGCGTATTGAAAGTGGGAGCAATTATCTAGAGTAGCTCTATGCAGAGCATTGTAGACATAGAAATTTGCGAAATACATACGGATCTGAATGTCACAGACCCGTTGACTAAACTTCTCTCACAAGCAAAACATGATCACACCTTATTACTCTTGGGTATTAATCACATAGCGATGTGAACTAGATTATTGACTCTAGTAAACCCTTTGGGTGTTGGTCACATGGTGATGTGAACTATGGGTGTTATTCACATAACGATGTGAACTATCGGTATTAAATCACATGGCGATGTGAGCTAGATTATTGAGTGTAGTGCAAGTGGGAGACTGAAGGAAATATGACCTAAAGGCAATAATAAAGTTGTTATTTATATTTCCTTATATCATGATAAATGTTTATTATTCATGCTAGAATTGTATTAACCGGAAACTTAGTACATGTGTGAATACATAAACAAAACAGAGTGTCCCTAGTATGCCTCTACTAGACTAGCTCATTGATCAAAGATGGTTATGTTTCCTAACCATAGACATGAGTTGTCATTTGATCAACGGGATCACATCATTAGGAGAATGATGTGATGGACAAGACCCATCCGTTAACTTAGCACTATGATCGTTTAGTTTTACTGCTATTGCTTTCTTCATGACTTATACATGTTCCTCTGACTATGAGATTATGCAACTCTCGAATACCATAGGAACACCTTGTGTGCTATCAAACGTCACAACGTAACTGGGTGATCATAAAGATGCTCTACAGGTGTCTCCGAAAGTATTCGTGGTGTTGGCATAGATCAAGATTAGGATTTGTCACTCCGAGTGTCGGAGAGGTATCTCTGGGCCCTCTCGGTAATGCACATCATAATAAGCCTTGCAAGCAAATGACTAGTGAGTTAGTCATGAGATGATGTATTACGGAACGAGTAAAGAGACTTGCCGGTAACGAGATTGAACTAGGTATAGAGATACCGACGATCGTATCTCGGGCAAGTAACATACCGATGACAAAAGGAACAACGTATGTTGTTATGCGGTTTGACCGATAAAGATCTTCGTAGAATATGTAGGAGCCAATATGAGCATCCAGGTTCCGCTATTGGTTATTGACCGGAGATGAGTCTCGATCATGTCTACATAGTTCTCGAACCCGTAGGGTCCGCACGCTTAACGTTTGATGACGATAGGTATTATGAGTTTATGAGTTTTGATGTACCGAAGGTAGTTCGGAGTCCCGGATGAGATCACAGACATGACGAGGAGTCTCGGAATGTCCGAGACATAAAGATTGATATATTGGATGACTATATTCGGACACCGGAAGTGTTCTGGAAAGTTTCGAAATTTACCGGAGTGCCGGGGGGGTTACCGGAACCCCCCGGGGGAATGATGGGCCCTGGTGGGCCATAGGGGAGAGAGAGGGCAGCAGCCAGGAGGTGGCGCGCCCCCTCCCTTGGAGGAGTCCGAATAGGACTAGGGGAAGGGGGCGCGGCCCCTCTTTCCCTCTCCCTCTCCCTCTCTTTCCTTCCCCCCTTTCCTTCATTGATGGACTCCTACTAGGAATAGGATTGCAATCCTATTCCTAGTAGGATTGCTCCCTAGCCGCACCATAGGAGGGCCGGCCGGCCTCCCCCCTTGCTCCTTTATATACGGGGGCAGGGGGCACCCAAAGACACACAAGTTGAATTGTTCTAGCCGTGTGCGGTGCCCCCCTCCACAGAAACACACCTCGGTCATACCGTCGCAGTGCTTAGGCGAAGCCCTGCGCCAGTAGATACATCATATCCGTCACCACGCCGTCGTGCTGACGAAACTCTCCCGTGAAGCTCAACTGGATCAAGACCTCGTGGGACGTCATCAAGCTGAACGCGTGCTGAACGCGGAGGTGGCGTACGTTCGGTGCTTGATCGGTTGGATCGCGAAGAAGTTCGACTACATCAACCGCGTCACTTGACGCTTCCGCTTCCGGTCTACGAGGGTACGTATACACACTCTTCCCTCTCGTTGCTATGCATCTGGTAGATAGATCTTGCGTGATCGTAGGAAAATTTTAAAATACTACGTTCCCCAGCAGAAAGAGCTTAGAGCACACGATTAGTCCGCAAAAGCATTGTCATCAATCACCAAAACACCATCGGGCTAAATATGCCCTTACAACAAGGGAAGATATTTTGTTCTTGAGAGCGAGGCCCAAGCTCATAACGCAGCAGTGAGGGCAGCACAGTAGGCTGAGGATTCCGCACCGAGAGCCTGCGTGAGCTACCACTCCAACTATTATCCTATAGGCTACCGATCGACTACCAAGCTAGGCCAAAAGCCTAAGCTTGGGGGAGTACGTGTTCCTCACCGACATTACATTTATGTTTACATATCATTCTATTTGTCGGTGCTCACACTTTTCCGTTGTATCATCGATGCTTAAATTTATTTTCCTGCTTTCTTCTTGTGTGTTTGAAAAACTTTTGAAAAAAACAAAAAAATAGTTGTAGTAATTTACTTTCTATGCATGCTTAGTAGTAGCACTAAAAAGAAAATCCAAAAAGTTTTCCTTGTTCTTCTTTTGCTTGTTGGGAGCTTTCCGTGTAAATAGTTTTTCTAGTTTTTGCTTTTTCTTTGTATTTGCATGTTCAAGGAAACCAAAAACTCCAAAAATATTTCAGTGTATTTCTCTGAATTTCTTTTCCTTTTATTCGAGTTGTACCGAGGAGAAGACCATGATGAAAATGTTGAGTGGCTCTCATATGAATAATTGTTGAACTAATGAAGAGCACATTTTACCTAGTCTTCTCCTGTTGAATAAAATGTTTTGCAGATCCCAGCTTAGTCCACGGCACTCTTGCACTATTATTATTTTCATATCATTCGGTCGTGCAAGTGAAAGGCAATAATGACGATATATGATGAACTGGTCGTGTCAAGGAGAAACTGGTATGAACTCGACTTGTTCTGTTTGTGTAAATATGTTTAACCAAGTACCCATGATTCAGCCAATTATGATTAAACATGTTTGCAATGACAATTAGAGATTATAGTTTCTCATGTCATGCATACGTAGCTAGGAGTTGATAATGACTTATCTTGGACATCAACATAGCGTTAAAATGATTGTGATGTAGTATGATGATATGGTATCCTCCTCTGAATGTTCGAGTGGCTTGACTTGGCACATGTTTATTCATGTAGTTTAATCAAAACCAACATAGCCTCTATGATATTTATATTCATGGTGTCCATATCCTACTCATGTGGGTGTCCTATTTATTATGCATGATGCATGTTCATGACCATTGTTGCTCTCTAGCTGGCCGCTTCCCAACCTATTTTGCTAGCCTTCACCTGTACTAAGTAAACCAGATGAGTCCAGATGAGTCAACCTATTGTGCATCAAATTCAAAAACTTGAAGTTATTCCAGATGAGTCCACCATACCTACCTATATGCGGTATTACCCTGCCGTTCCAAGTAAATTTGCATGTGCCACCTCTAAAAACTTCAAATAAATATCCCTTTTGTGTGTCTGGATCATTCATGGAACGACATGAGGTGGTCGGTTTCCATGCTAAGCTGGTTATTCTCAGGTTGAGTGTTTATTCACTCGCAATTGCACGAGAAAAGGGCGGTAATAGGGATTCCCAGCCCCAATTCGCAAAAACAAAAAGCTTACAAATAAACAAACAAAAACTCCCAATGGAGTTCCAACATTTACTTTTCTGCTTGGGAACCGTCACTAGCTTGTTTAGCATGGGAGATATCGATAGCTGATTGTCGTGAAGTGAATGAGAAGGGTGCACCTCTCAAAATTTCATTTACCTCTGTTTTAAAAAACTTGAGCTCTAACACCTCTGCAAATCACTGCTTCCCTCTGCGAAGGGACTTTCTATTTACTTTTATGTTGTGTCATCACCTTCTCTAATAAGCGCCAGATCTGAGAGCACAATTGTCATGCCTATGCATTGTGTGTAGTGAATGTTGGGTGCTATCATGACTGGATCTTTTCTACCATGAATTACAATGTTTAGTCGCTGCTTGAACTTTGGAGGTGCTCTGCATTTATGTTTTGCGGTCTCAGAAAGGACTAGCTAGATACCACTATTGTCATATTATATCATGGTTGTTTTGACAACATGTTGCTGTTTGAGATGTCTTATTATTGCTCGCTAGCTGATTATGACATTGATATGAGTTAATATAATCTTTAAGTGTTATTGTCGGCATGGTTAGTCATAATGCTAGCTTAAAACCTGGGTGCTGTTTAAGCTTATTTATGCAAACAAGAGCAAAAGAGTTCATAAAAGTTTTTCTTTCTCACTTTCAGTTTATCAACTGAATTGCTTGAGGACAAGCAAAGGTTTAAGCTTGGGGGAGTTGATACGTCTCCAACGTATCTACTTTTTCTCTCGCTTTTCCTCTTGTTTTGGACTATAATTTGCATGATTTGAATGAAACTAACCCTGGACTGACGATGTTTTCAACAGAACTACCATGGTGTTGTTTTTGTGCAGAAATAAAAGTTCTGGAATGAAACGAAACTTTGCGAGGATTTTTTATGGAATAAAAGAAAAATACTGGAGCCAAGACCCACCAGAGAAGGGCCCCTGGGTGGGCACAACCCACCAGGGCACGCCCCCCTCTCCTAGCGCAGACGACGACCCTGACCCTATAAATTCCTATTTTGAGAGAAAAATGGGAGAGAAAGAATTATCATGATCCACAAGACGGAGCCGCCGTCACCTCTCGTTCTTCCTCGGGAGGCCAGATCTGAAGTCCGTTTGGGGCTCCGGAGAGGGGGGGGGGGTCTTCGTTCTTCGTCATCTCCAACCCTTCTCCATCGCCAGTTCCATGATGCTCCCCACCGGGAGTGAGTAATTCATTCGTAGGCTCGCTGGTCGGTGAGGAGTTGGATGAGATTTATCATGTAATCGAGTTAGTTTTGTTAGAGCCCGGTCCCTAGTATCCACTATGTTCTTAGATTGATGTTGCTATGACTTTGCTATGCTTAATGCTTGTCACTTTGGGCCCGGGTGTCATGAACTCAGATCTGAACCGTTCATGAATTCATCATTATATCCATGTTTTAGATCCGATCTTGCAAGTTATAGTCACCTACTACATGTTATGATCCGGCAACCCCGGAGTGACAATAACCGGAACCACTCCTGGTGATGACCATAGTTTGAGGAGTTCATGTATTCACTATGTGTTAATGCTTTGTTCTGGTTCCCTATTAAAAGGAGGCCTTAATATCCCTTAGTTTCCAATATGGACCCCGCTGCCACGGGAGGGTAGGACAAAAGATGTCATGCAACTATGTGTTAATGCTTTGTTCTGGTTCTCTATAAAAAGGAGGCCTTAATATCCCTTAGTTTCCAATATGGACCCCGCTGCCACGGGAGGGTAGGACAAAAGAGGTCATGCAAGTTCTTTTAATAAATCACGTATGACTATTTACGGAATACATGCCTACATTATATCGATGAACTGGAGCTAGTGCCGTATCGCCCTAGGTTATAATTGTCACATGATGAATGTCATCCAACAAATCACCGATCCAATGCCTACGAATTTGCCCTTTATTGATCTCGCTAAGTTACTACTGTTGCTGCTACTGTTACACTTGCTACAAAATTACCGTTATCATTGTTACCGTTACTATTGCCATTGTCACTACTATCAAAACTATCAAACTACTTTGCTACTGATCACTTTGCTGCACATAATTAATCTCCAGGTGTGGTTGAATTGACAACTCAGCTGCCAATACCTTCAAATGTTCATTGGCTCCCCTTGTGTCGAATCTATAAATTTGGATTAAATACTCCACCCTCGAAAACTGTTGTGATCCCCTATACTTGTGGGTTATCAGAGACATCCTTTGACCAAAACAAACAGATGCCTCCGCTTAAACCAACACTTTTTACTGTAGAACATCCATCAAAACCCAAAGTCATCTTCAGATTTTCCACCCATGCTGCCCTTACCATCGTTTCCATAACAAAGAGTAGGGCATGCCCTTCTTGCTTCACCACACTGCAAAGCTCTCGAACTGCCTCAAGGTTCCCAAGCCCCCGGCAGTTCCAACTAATGATACTCATTGGGACTGGCAGCGCTGCTCTGCAGCTACTGCCGAGTTTTCCGGTGTTGGCCTCTTCTTCGGTTCCCTCTCCAAACCATTGTGGTCCCCTTCATCATCGTCCCCATATCCTCTCTTTCCCCGGTCTGGGTTTTCTCTCTGATGTTGTTCACCGGCAGTAAGGAGGAGGGGGCATCTACTCTGCGGTAGACATGCTTCAGTGCCTTTTTCCCTTTGGCATAGAGTCGGGTTTTTGACTGGAGAGTTCACCTCCACAGTTTCTCCCACATTGCTTGAGTTCTTAGAGTCTTTCCTACTACTCGGATCAAATTGTTGCTCTTTACTCTGATTCTCACCTGATGTAGGTTTCCTCTTCTCTTCAGGTGCTCTCAACCATGATCGAAACATGAGGTCGCTGTTTTTGTCTCGCGGACCAGGTGTTGGGTAAAACAGATCATTATGTCCTAGGCGGCCACAAGAGAAGCATAAGTGAGGCACCTGTTCATACTGAATATCGTATAGTTCTTCTTTCTTTCTCTTGGCCGAATTGATCAAAATCCACCTCCTAAGAGCTTTATTGACATCTATGGATACTCTAGCTCGCAAAAAACCTCCAACATGATCAAACTGAACCGACGTGGGATTCATGTCAGTCTGTTGAGCTATCAGACGCACCTAGGAATCATCTCTCAGATTGTAGGGCAGGTTTGGGATTGTCACCCACATGTGTAGACGATCAAAAGTGACCTCATCAGGTCTCATATGATCCTCAAAGTCAGCAAGAATTACTGCATTTTTTACTAACATGCCAAGGCGAACCCGTCCAGATTCGATCTCAATCTCTCTGGGTCTCGAAGTCTGCCACAAAAGTGTTCTCTCCCATTGATCTGAACTGCAGGCCCCTAGGGTTTCCCCACGCTGGCCGAAGAGCACTAGCAAGGGTTTGGATATGGAGTAGATGACGATGGAGCACCTTGCCTGCCAGTAGCCACTTCTTCGACTTCCCTTCATCTGCATCATCAATCACCAGAGGCTTTGCCTCCTTTTCGGTGATGCTCAGCTTTCCAAGTGCTTCTTCGAGTTTTGCCCTAGCCGACCGAGGAGAGTCGGGAGCTGTCCCTCCGCTTGCGCTTGGGGATGGCGCTGTCATCCATTGTTGGAGCTCAGGTGCGCCCCGCCCAATCAGATCCGACGGTCGTCGTCAAGTCCACCGCGAAACCCTAATCGCCCGAGGGGTTTCAGGTCCCGAGAGGAAAAAGAAAAAGGCGCTTCCATCGTGATCATCTACACAGAGCCAATCTGGACGGGCTACATTGTCTCCGCATCCACTTTACAAGTACGGCCACGAAAAAATCATCATCTAGCACATCTATGAGAGACATGCACCATCCATACGACATGCCGAGGTGGAAAGGATGAAATTATTCACCCCACTTTTTTTTTCTTATATTTACCGAAAAAGGCTTTCACCCTGCTTTATATATAAATAATTTAGGCTTAAAAGAAAGTGTCAGCTTATTATTCTTGGAATGTTGTTTTCCATGGATTTCTTCTTGGCATACACCCCCCCCCAATTCGATGACTTGTCACGATAGGGCATCGAAAAATTTCACCGCAAGGGACACTTTCAAGTGGCCTATCATCGTCTACACTACACGTTTCTCGCTATGCCATCACGGACACTCATCGCCAAGGTCTTCATCGACATCTTTGTCAACACTATTCTGCATTCACAAGATGAAGACCTTTAGTGTCCTCTAACATACATTTCTACAAGATATGACATCGACGATGACAAGACCGTGTCACGACGACGAAATCGACCACGTCATCTACAATGACACGATTGCATCGACACAACGTCACTCTAGCGATGATCCCCACACACCCACACGGTTCTGACAAGAGACAAAGCCGCTGCGAATAACACATACAAATAATGTTCAATTAAGCAAAGTAACTACCAATGATCATGCGCATAAGTACATAGGGCTAAGCCTATGACTTGAGGAGATTACTCACACATCATAATCATATCATAGATGGAAACACATTGTAGATGGTACTGATAGATGAATGTATCTTCAAGAGTATTTCATTCTGCTCAGTCTGACTGAACCTGTAATTTATTAATCGAACAATCTTATTGGTCAATTGACCAAGTAATTTATAATGATTCTTCAAAATATTTTTGAAGTTTTCATTCTGCTCAGTCTGACTGGCAATCAAACTTTTCAGAGTATCTTCAAGAGTATTTCTATTATTGCTATTAACTCCATTTAAATTATTTAATGATCCACTATTGTTAGGATAAGGAAGTCTAGAAGCATATCCATTATTTTTCCAACTGGTGTTATAACTATTGCGAGAAATAAAATTCACATCACTAACTTCTTCATTAGTGACGGCATTCACGTTTACCTCTTATTTACCTTTCACGAGGGAGATGATTTCATCAAGTTTGGCTGTCAACTGCGCATTGTTTTCTTTTTTTTTACCATGAAGACTGCAAGGCTTACACCTCACAGCATTTTATTGAAAAATAAGTGCAAGTATATACAACCTTCTTAGGAGAGAAGGGGGGAGGGGCTAAACTATAAAAAGAGAAGATCCTACTACTTACATAGCTAAGGGCAGAAATAAAGTTCAGGGGGAAGAAAATCTATCCATTTGAGGAGAGCATCTCTGAATCTGGCTTTGATCATGTGAGAGATCATGGTGATGTCATGTGTGAAGCCAGCTCTCCACTGTCTAAAGGTTGGGGGAATGTGTCTGAAGGCTTTATCATTTCTGACTTTCCAGATATTCCACCATGCCAAGAAGACCACTTCTGCAAAGAAAGGCTGACCAAAATCTCTTCTAGCTTGTTTAGCAATTTGATACATATCTGAATTGTCAATCCATTCAATCTGCAAGTAATTCCAAACTCTCACACTAAAGTTGCATTGGAAGAATAGGTGATTCCTGTCCTCTAGTGTTGTTGTAGGGCAAAGCACACATTGTGGTCCATCATTGATTTTCCAGTGTCTGCGTTGCAACATGTCTTTGGTATTGATCATGTCCATAATGACCAACCAGGCAAACATCTTTATAGACATGGTACAAGAGCTCTTCCAAATCCAACCAAATAGTGGGTTAGCTACCATTGGTTGATGCACATGTATATAGAACTTCTTGGCTGTATACTCAGAAGCCTTTCCATGCTTCCAGAGCCATGTATCTGGAATTTGTTGGTTGAGATGCACAGTGGATAATAGTGTGGAAAGAGCCAGCATTTCATCATGGGCCATCTGAGATAGTGGAAGGGAAAACAACTCTTCAATGTCCTCAGTCATAAAGTAATCCCTGACTGATATAGATTTATCAGAGCAGAAAGAGTGCAGCCTTGGAAATCTATCCCTCAAAGGTATAACACTGTTATCCAATTCCCAGCTATCATACCAAAACAATGCAGTGTCTCCTGAGTTCACCTTTATCATTGTTACTGCTCTGAATTTATCCATTAACTTGGACACATCCTTCCACCAAAAAGAACCACAAAGAGTAGTGTCATGTGGGACTCTATGAAAGTAATAAGAGTCCCAGATCAAGTTCACCCAGGGTATATCTGCTTTAATGTAAAATTTCTTCAGGTGTTTCATGAGGAGGGCTTCATTCTGCAATCCAAGATTCAGGATACCAAGTCCCCCCTTGGACTTAGGCCTACAGACTAAAGGCCAAGCAGCCAGAGAAGGGCCCTTATCTTGGCCATACTTTCTCCATAGGCATTGCCTCTGTATTCTCTCCAATTGTTTCAGAATGCCAGCAGGTAATGAGAGGCTGCAGAGGAAATATATTGGCAAAGAGGAGATAACAGAGTTAACCAGTTGCAACCTGCTTCCTTGTGGTAAGAACCAAGAGCTAGCAGTGAGCCTTCTCTCCATACAATCAACCAGGGGCATTAAGTCTGCAATCTTAGGTCTGGTGGTGCCCACTGGAAGGCCCAAGTATGTGAATGGCATTGATCCCAACTTACAACCAAGTAGATTTGCTAAAGCAGAGGCTGAGATGTCATCAGTATTAATAGGGTACATTGAGGACTTGTGGTAGTTGATCTGAAGGCCAGTGGCTGTGGTAAAGGAATCCAAAACCTTTCTTAGTGCAAGCAATTGTGATTCCTCTACTGGAATAAACAGTAGGGTGTCATCAGCATACTGCACTATGGGAAAATCAGGATCATGAGTTGGAATAGGCAGGTTGATGTCTCCTTGGCACAGTAGATTATTTATCATTGTTTGCAGGAGGTCAGCAGCTATAACAAAAAGCAATGGGGACATTGGATCACCTTGTTTAACCCCACACTTACATTTAAAGTGCTTACCAGGCACTCCATTAAGTAAGACTGTGGATGTACTAGAGGATAGTAGCTCCTTAACCCAACCTACCCACTTTGGAGTGAAGCCTTTAGCCTGTAGGATTCTGATCATTGCCTCATGTTGTATTGAGTCAAAAGCCTTTTCAAAGTCCAACTTAAGCAATATAATTGACCTCCTAGACTGATTGCATTGATGGATGTATTCAAAAGTCCAGGCCAAACAATCCTGGATTGTTCTTGTTTTTATAAACCCATATTGGTTCTTGTGGATGCAATCAATAATCATTTCCTGAAACATGTTGGCAGCCAATTTGGTTAAGAATTTTAGGCCCACACTAGTGAGAGAGATGGGCCTGAAATCACTAGTAGTCTCGGGTGAGTTCTTCTTAGGAACTAGTGTGATGAAAGCATCATTGAGATTCTCCAGCCTGACTGTACCTGCATGGAATTCATGAACCAGAGTGATGAAATCCTGAGAGATAATTGGCCAACAATGCTTGAGGAAGAGTCCATTGAAACCATCAGGTCCAGGCGTCTTATCAGTTGTAGCGACCACGATCCGAATGGACCGAAGTCTCTGTGTTCTGTGTCATCCCTGGATCGGTATGCTGACACACACAGTACTCGAGGATTTATAACAGAGGTAAATCACATGTATTAAGTAACGTAAATACTATTACCTCAATCCAAAATAGCGGAAGCAACAAGGTTGTGGATTCCCATCAACACCAACGGCAAGGTTGAGTGTAGAAATCGTAACCCTAACGTATCACTTACTCATCGTAAGATAATCCTGCAACATGAGACGTTGCAGCCACAAAGGGTCAGTACATTGAATGTACTGGCAAATTCACACTGTAATGATAATGATGAGCAAAGCCTACAACTACATGCATATTTGGCTGGTGGAGGCTGTAAGGTTAAAGTTTTTGCGTAAAGCCAATTTTTCCCTACTGCAAAGGAATAGATTTTAATTAACTATCATGGTAGTTGAAACATCGTTGAGAAGATAGACATCCTCTCAACCCCAATTAAAAATAATCATTAAACCCAACAGTATTAAATTAAAGTAACATGATGAGATTCACATGAAAATCCAAGTACTAGTTACTCAAGACGTCCATAACCGGGGACACGGCTAATCATGATCAGTTTGTACACTCTGCAGAGGTTTGTGCGCTTTTCCCACAAGACTCGATCGCCTCCGTTTGGTTTCTCGCACTGCATGATGTTTGAGAAACGGATGGCCGAGACATAGTCTTTCAGAAGCGCTAGCACCTTACGATCAGGCGGACCGTACCAACCTACATCCCCTACATCTGCTAGTCCACCACTGTAAGAGTTCGCACAACTTACTCATACTATGCTAGAGCCCATAATAGCATTGTGGCTGCACACGGAAGTTTCTAGTATGAATAATCTCATGATCCCTTTGAGCCTGGGTGGCGGTCCAAAAGAAAAACAGGCAATCACTGGAATACCCAGATGCCTCAATCCACCCAGATGTGTATTAATGTTGCCACCTTAAGTTGAACCATTAATTAACAAACTCACATCTGTCATGGATTTCACTCACCCAATCCACGTCTACGAGCATAGCATGTCCTAACAGCAAACGTAGAAGTAACTCCCAAAGGTTTGAATGTAATGCAGTAATAGGTACTACCTCAATCTACTTCCCAACCCCACAAGTTAATTGATCCTACTCATGCAATGTGTGAGGGTTGAACTAATGCAATGAAATCTGGGTAATTGGAAAGTATGATCAAAGTGTGAACTTGCCTGCAATGTTGATGAAGATGATTCGCACTCAAAACTCTTGATATCTCTACTCGTCACACTCCGGTCAATCTATCGTAAGCAAGCAATAGTAACCACGCATAAGCAATCACTCAGAAAGATCGGACAGAACGCAGAAACCCTTCGGAAAACTTCGAAAACAAACAAATGACTATTGAAACATAAAACAATTTCCAACAGTACCAAAATTATGTGAATTTGGCCTTATCAGAAAGTTTAGGTCAAGAGTGCAAAAAGAATCAACTCAAACGGAGTTACGAAACTCAAGTTATGATCAACGAAGTTTGAATCTAAAACTAGTTGAATTCAAATTTTTAAAACTTTCAAAAACTTGTTTAAGTTGTATTACTGGAAAGAGGGCTTCGTAACGAAAACGTGAGCGTTGGTTTCATTGGATTTGGACCAACGAGCAAAAAGTTAAGGCCGTTTGAAGTTTAGGGGCTAATCTATAAAATAAAATTTACAGATGGGTCCCTGGCCGAAAACTAAAACAGAAAAGAAAAGCTAACGAATGAACGTTCGTTTTCTAGTCCTAACGGGTGAACGTTCACTTTATAACTAAACCTAAAAAAATAAACCGATCTAAAACTAAAAACCTAACTAAACAGAAAACCAGAGCGGGTTTATACCTATAAGGTTTTCCGACGATAAACCGCCGGTTCGGCGAAGAAAACCGGCAAGGCGGTTCGGGCGCGGACCGGACCGGAACTTCGGCGAGGTCTCTGGCCGGCGGCCAACTCCGGCGCGGGGCTGCGGCGGCTTGTGGGCGGCGAAGCAGCGGGCGAGGAGGCGGCGGCTTGCGGGCGGCGGTGCTGCTGCGGGGCGCGGCGTGCGCGGTGGCGAGGAGCAGCGGCGGCGGCAGGGCAGAGCAGCGGCTCGGCGGCGGCGACGGCGGCGCGTGAAGTGCGGGGCGGCGGCGGTGCGGGCGAGAGGAGGGGAGAGAGGGGTATTTATAGGAGGGAGGGGCGGCTGCTTGCGTGGGGGAGGGGTCGGCGAGGTGGCCGGAGCGGCCACGGCGGCGCGGGCGTGTGCGCTCGGGACTCTGTCCCGAGCTCGAAGGCGGTGGCGTCCTGGGCCGGCTGGGCCTTCGGCCCAGTTCGGTTCGGAGGGAATTTGTTTTTTAACTGGAAAGAAAACTAAAAGAACAAAATAAAATAAAATAAACTATAGGCATATAATATATCAAAATTTGCAGAAAAATAAATCCTACAACATGCACATTTTTCTATTGTCAAATAAAATGCCCACAAAATGTAATAAATCAAAAGGTCCTACTGTTGCAATAAAAACCAGTAAAAATCACTTTAAAATACCAAAATGATTTCAAAATTATTTCTCTCCAATTTTCTACTGTAGGGAATCATGTTACCCTATTTTCCATGTAATTTCTTTTTGGAGAAAAATAATTTGAATAAAAACCAAATAACTCAATATTTGGAATTGAGTTGCAGAAAATTCAAAAAACCTCCAACTCATAATTCCTATAATTTGAAGAAGTCATTTTATCTTCTCTCGGGAAAATCATTGAGTTGCTTAAAGTCTCTGAATTGAAAAATATTGCGAGGATGAAATTCAAAATCCTTTCAAGCCCTTTATCCTTTAAAATAAATGGAAGAAGTCATATTATCTTCACTCTAGGGTTTGGTGTTGAAAAGAATTTGAATTCCCTCGGAGATCAAAAGCAAAGTGAAAGTTTTGGGAAAGTCATTTTATTCCCTCTCATTTAACTTTCAAAAGTTTCAAATTTCACTCAATTTCACTCAGCACATCAAACAGCAATTAAATCTATCTATTTATTATAACATTCCAAAATTTAGAATTTTGGGATGTTACAAACCTACCACACTTAAAATGAATCTCATCCTCGAGATTCGGAGAGGCTAGCAAGAAATAGGTTAGGGTTTGGGGGTCTCCTATCAAATCCACTGATTGGTGTGGCCTAGTGTGCTACCACACTTAAAAAATGATCACGGTTCTATCTGGTGTTCATATACTCCGTCCTTTGGGTTGACGGCGTCAGTCTTCTCAAATCTTCAGGGTATTTCCTTCTCTGGCTCTTTCGGAAGTGGCATAACCTTTGCCCTCAATTCTTGTATCCTTTCATCTTGATAAGGTTCTTTCGAGACGGGTTCCTCTTAACTAATAGGTCTGGCATCAATACTAACAAATATCGATCTCTCATGGTGGTCATCAACCAAATGAATTTGGGTCCCCGTAGAAAACGGGTCTGGGCTTCTTCCTCACCGTATATCCTACGGTTGGCAACAGCATGTCGTGTACAAGGGAAAAATTTCTACACCATTCTAAGGTTTGAACAAAGTTTGGCATCGCCGTATCTCTACTATAGGTAAGTCACTCAGATTTACCATCCCGTATAACAGAGGCGAATAATAAGAGTAAGTCGGTATGGTGATCAATCCATCCCGCACCCAAATCATTACCTTGTATATGGTTTAGTGAATCTCGCATTCTAACACTCGGTCATCCTCACAGGCATTGCAGAATTTCATCTTGTTGACGAACTGAGTTCGAACATATCCATTTATTCTGCAAGCCAAACAACCATCTATCGTGTTTCACAACCCTCGGGTTTAGCGCAAAACCTATAAGATCATCTATTGACAAGGTCGTAACTTCTTCGAGAGGTTTTCCTTCAGCAAGAGTGTGCTTGTTTTCCTGACATGTCCTGGGGCCTGTGGGTTATGGCTCATCTCATCACTAGCAACACTTGGTCTCATCATCGGGTTGCAACTGGTCATTCTTCCAACATCCAACTTCATTGGCTTTCTTAAATCGATCCAAGTATCTCTTACTTATCTAGGTTTAAAACTGAGGGTGATTACTCACACTCATCCTTGGGCAATCCATTCCAAGTCGGACGTATCTAACCACTAGCTAGTGTATTCGGGTAACTGTGTTGGGTTCTACCACACTTAAAATGAATAACACTAGTTTCTTCAAAATCTCCTTCTAGGTATCGTGTCTTCACTCATCACTATAGAGTAACAACTCATAAAATCCAAAATCAATACTAGGCTGCTAACTTCACCGATTCTCAACTTACTACGGTCTACTACATTTCCATTGCAGGCTTCAACTCCAATACTTAGCACAGAACTCCTTCTTCTTGGTACAATCTATAGCAAAATGCACTGCTTTACTACAGCAGATACACATAACTATTGACAAGTCTAGTGGTTCCCTCGTGATTATATAGCCTCCTTAGGTCCTCGGCTAAAGGGTCCACGTCAGAACTTGTATATCCATAACTCAATCCTTGGGGTCACCCTAGTTCCATACTCCAGTATTACCCCCTCTAAAATCCAATTGTACTTCTTTCCTTCATATCCTTGGGGTAAGCTTCATATCAAAATAAACTCCAACTTATTTGTGCAAATTCTACTCCTTGGAGCAACACTTTCTTTTCCTATGGGTCCAGGATTCACTCAATAAGGTTCAACTAAACAAAATGCACTGGTTCATCCATAATCCATATTCTCCTCATATCAAATCTTTTATTACTTCTTGAACCAGTATTCAACACTCCAGTTACAAAGGTGCTTCAATACAAATGTTGCCATCCACATAGTGGGGTATGGTCAAACATTCCTCCCATCCTTATTCCTTTGTCCTAGCTAAGGACGCTTCAGTCCCACTGGAATTGCGTAATGTGATTCTTAAATCCATCAATCTTTTGCTTCATCCTATTGGTCGTGTGCTTCATCTCCACCATCTCTGCATGCATCATACTCAGGCATCCCTGGGTATAACGAAGTCTTGCTTCGATTATTTCTCCAATTTGACGTATGGCCTCCATAGCAGCTTCACGAAGAATGTTGTTCGCGGAACTCGAGAGATGAAAAAGTATTGACCCATAGTCTTTGGGCAAACTCCTTTCACACGATGGAGGTGTACCTCCACGTACCAAAGTTCAACTCCATTCTCCATGAAGGGATAACCCTTGTAAACTGCATCTCCTTCCAGTTGAACATGCTTCATCATGTCCTTCAGGATCTTTGGATAATCCTGATCACTAGTCAGGGTCATGATGGTTTCCGGGCCTTTGAGAAAAGACTCGAAAAGAATTGTCATCTGTAGGCATAAGACAGAAGGGGTTTTCAGGACAACATACGGACATCCTTGGATAAAATGGGGTCGTTTGTCCGAGAAAGGTTTGGGGTCAACTGGTCCATGGGTTCTAGGTTTTGGTCGGGATGAGATAGCAAGAGAGGCACTCACAATCATCCAACAACTCATAACATCTCCTTCTTAGACTAAAAAAATGTCAACTTCTATTGCTTCACGAACTATTACAATGTTCTTTCCATAACTCAACTCAACATTGTAATAAAGTGTATTCCATATTTAGCTACATGCTTCATTCTAATATCCAGATCTCAACTACTCTGATCATCCTTCCTCTGCTCTGAACATTCTCTTGGTGAAATGATCCTCTTCCTTGTAGTGTAAACTAATGTCATAAGACAGATCTAAGGACTTCATGGTGACTATCCTGGTTCACTTGGTTCTCCGTTTCCTGGTTGGGCAGTTGATAGCATAATGACCTAAGTCCTTGCACCGATAACAAGTGATGTTACTCAGGTCCTTTTCCGTAGAAGTTGGGTTCTTCTGGGGACTCATGCTCTTTCTCTTCCTCGACTTCTTCGTTCCCATCAATTCTTCTATCTTTTGTGGATCAAACTCCACTTCTTCTGTCGGAAAGTCTCCCAGACACTCATGGCTTTCCTTAGTGCAATGCTGGGAAAAGTGTCCTTCTTCCCCACATGAATAGCAAGCACGTGAGTAATACCTGTCTAGTCCTTCTCCATCAGGGTCGTCAATATCTTCCTCCATCACGGATTCCTTTAAGGTTTCCTCGAGGACTTCTTTCATTGCTTCTTTCTTCTGCTGGACAGCTCGTTGCACCATGGGGTAAATGTGACACTGAGCAGGGTAGTGGGTAGTCCCTTCACACAAGAAACAAGTAATCTGTCTAGTTGGGCATTCTTTAGCTAGGTGACTTCCTTCACAATTAGGGCATTCATCCTTGTGTTCCTCCTGGGTATGTCCTATTTCTCCACAAATCCTGCAGGCACAACGTTTCGGGTTGTCACCACGCTCTCGGATGAGACGGGATCCTAACAGAGTCTTCTTGAATTCCTCCCAATTTTCTGCTCTATTACATCCTTGTATGGCTTGATGCATCTTCCACCATGTAGCAACACTTTTCGTGAAGTACTGAAGAGCGTATTGAACCTCATACTTCCTTTCAACTAAATTTTCCCTGAAGTGGTCCTCCATGCTTTGTATCCATAGTTCTGCCTTCGGTTTAGTCATCGGTCCAGAGACTTCAAGCCTATCTCCAGTCATCCTCTATTGGGTCCAAGGGTTTTGGGATGAGATTTAGGAGGGATGGAGAGAGAGATACACTCAATACAAACAAGTATTTTTGAAAAGACGGGTTTTAGTTTGTGGCCGTCGGAAAATCATCAAACAAATGACGGCTCACAATCGTCGCATCTAACGTAAGTACATAATAGGGGTTTGGTCTTCCAAAGGTCATCATCTCTTCAAAGTTGTCAACTCTTCAAACTTTCGGAGTATCCATTGTTGTAGCTTCAACACTTCCAATGTATGGTAAAATCCTCTTTACTCCGAAGTGGTCCAAATGGTAAAGGGTATTGTCTACTATTTAAGGTCAAAGAGAAGATTTGACAAAGCTCAGAAAAGAAGAGAGATAAAAATCTTTTTGAGAAGAAAGTTTTTGAGAAATCCTTTCCTATGGGCATTGCTAGTTTCTAGGGTCACGTCCTACAGTCAACATGTGCTCTGATACCATCTTGTAGCGACCACGATACGAATGGACCGAAGTCTCTGTGTTCTGTGTCATCCCTGGATCGGTATGCTGACACACACAGTACTCGTGGATTTATAACAGAGGTAAATCACATGTATTAAGTAACGTAAATACTATTACCTCAATCCAAAATAGCGGAAGCAACAAGGTTGTGGATTCCCATCAACACCAACGGCAAGGTTGAGTGTAGAAATCGTAACCCTAACGTATCACTTACTCGTCGTAAGATAATCCTGCAACATGAGACGTTGCAGCCACAAAGGGTCAGTACATTGAATGTACTGGCAAATTCACACTGTAATGATAATGATGAGCAAAGCCTACAACTACATGCATATTTGGCTGGTGGAGGCTGTAAGGTTAAAGTTTTTGCGTAAAGCCAATTTTTCCCTACTGCAAAGGAATAGATTTTAATTAACTATCATGGTAGTTGAAACATCGTTGAGAAGATAGACATCCTCTCAACCCCAATTAAAAATAATCATTAAACCCAACAGTATTAAATTAAAGTAACATGATGAGATTCACATGAAAATCCAAGTACTAGATAATCAAGACGTCCATAACCGGGGACACGGCTAATCATGATCAGTTTGTACACTCTGCAGAGGTTTGTGCACTTTTCCCACAAGACTCGATCGCCTCCGTTTGGTTTCTCGCACTGCATGATGTTTGAGAAACGGATGACCGAGACATAGTTTTCAGAAGCGCTAGCACCTTACGATCGGGCGGACCGTACCAACCTACATCCCCTACATCTGCTAGTCCACCACTGTAAGAGTTCGCACAACTTACTCATACTATGCTAGAGCCCATAATAGCATTGTGGCTGCACACGGAAGTTTCTAGTATGAATAATCTCATGATCCCTTTGAGCCTGGGTGGCGGTCCAAAAGAAAAACAGGTAATCACTGGAATACCCAGATGCCTCAATCCACCCAGATGTGTATTAATGTTGCCACCTTAAGTTGAACCATTAATTAACAAACTCACATCTGTCATGGATTTCACTCACCCAATCCACGTCTACGAGCATAGCATGTCCTAACAGCAAACGTAGAAGTAACTCCCAAAGGTTTGAATGTAATGCAGGTAATAGGTACTACCTCAATCTACTTCCCAACCCCACAAGTTAATTGATCCTACTCATGCAATGTGTGAGGGTAGAACTAATGCAATGAAAACTGGGTAATTGGAAAGTATGATCAAAGTGTGAACTTGCCTGCAATGTTGATGAAGATGATTCACACTCAAAACTCTTGATATCTCTACTCGTCACACTCCGGTCAATCTATCGTAAGCAAGCAATAGTAACCACGCATAAGCAATCACTCAGAAAGATCGGACAGAACGCAGAAACCCTTCGGAAAACTTCGAAAACAAACGAATGACTCTTGAAACATAAAAGAATTTCCAACAGTACCAAAATTATGTGAATTTGGCCTTATCAGAAAGTTTAGGTCAAGAGCTTCGATTTGCAAAAAGAATCAACTCAAACGGAGTTACGAAACTCAAGTTATGATCAAACGAAGTTTGAATCTAAAACTAGTTGAATTCAAATTTTTAAAACTTTCAAAAACTTGTTTAAGTTGTATTACTGGAAAGAGGGCTTCGTAACGAAAACGTGGGCGTTGGTTTCGTTGGATTTGGACCAACGAGCAAAAAGTTAAGGCCGTTTGAAGTTTAGGGGCTAATCTGTAAAATAAAATTTACAGATGGGTCCCTGGCCGAAAACTAAAACAGAAAATAAAAGCTAACGAACGAACGTTCGTTTTCTAGTCCTAACGGGTGAACGTTCACTGTATAACTAAACCTAAAAAAAATAAACCGATCTAAACCTAAAAACCTAACTAAACAGAAAACCAGAGCGGGTTTATACCTATAAGGTTTTTCGAGGATAAACCGCCGGTTCGGTGAAGAAAACCGGCGAGGCGGTTCGGGCGCGGACCGGACCGGAACTCCGGCGAGGTCTCTGGCCGGCAGCCAACTCCGGCGCGGGGCTGCGGCGGCTTGTGGGCGACGAAGCAGCGGGCGAGGAGGCGGCGGCTTGCGGGCGGCGGTGCTGCTGCGGGGCGCGGCGCGCGCGGTGGCGAGGAGCAGCGACGGCGGTAGGGCAGAGCAGCGGCGAGGCGGCGGCGATCTGCAGCGGCGACGGCGGCGCGTGAAGTGCGGGGCGGCGGCGGTGCGGGCGAGAGGAGGGGAGAGATGGGTATTTATAGGAGGGAGGGGCGGCTGCTTGCGTGGGGGAGGGGTCGGCGAGGTGGCCGGAGCGGCCACGGCGATGCGGGCGTGTGCGCTCGGGACTCTGTCCCGAGCTCGAAGGCGGCGGCGTCCTGGGCCGGCTGGGCCTTCGGCCCAGTTCGGTCCGGAGGGAATTTTTTTTTAACTGAAAAGAAAACTAAAAGAACAAAATAAAATAAAATAAAATAAACTATAGGCATATAATATATCAAAATTTGCAGAAAAATAAATCCTACAACATGCACATTTTTTTACTGTCAAATAAAATGCCCACAAAATCTAATAAATCAAAAGGTCCTACGGTTGCAATAAAAACCAGTAAAAATCACTTTAAAATACCAAAATGATTTCAAAATTATTTCTCTCCAATTTTCTGCTGTAGGGAATCATGTTACCCTATTTTCCATGTAATTTCTTTTTGGAGAAAAATAATTTGAATAAAAACCAAATAACTCAATATTTGAAATTGAGTTGCAGAAAATTCAGAAAACCTCCAACTCATATTTCCTATAATTTGAAGAAGTCATTTTATCTTCTCTCGGGAAAATCATTGAGTTGCTTAAAGTCTCTGAATTGAAAAATATTGCGTGGATGAAATTCAAAATCCTTTCAAGCCCTTTATCCTTTAAAATAAATGGAAGAAGTCATATTATCTTCACTCTAGGGTTTGGTGTTGAAAAGAATTTGAATTCCCTCGAAGATCAAAAGCAAAGTGGAAGTTTTGGGAAAGTCATTTTATTCCCTCTCATTTAACTTTCAAAAGTTTCAAATTTCACTCAATTTCACTCAGCACATCAAACATCAATCAAATCTATCTATTTATTATAACATTCCAAAATTTAGAATTTTGGGATGTTACATCAGTGGGCATTTCTTTGATAACCTTTTCAATCTCCGAGGCAGTGAAAGGTTTAGACAAAACCTCTAGACCAGGAACATATTTAAGAAGAGACAAGATTTCATCACCCAACACTATGGGTTTTACTGTTCCCATTCTTTTTTTTTGAACACCTGCAAGAATTCAGCTGCCATGTCATCATGATTAGCCGTTGATGTCCCATCCTGCAACACTAAATTTGCTATGGCATTTTTCCTGTGCCTCTCAGTTGCCATAGCATGAAAAAATTTGGTGTAGTCCTCTCCCACCTTTATATATCTGATAGTGCACCTTTTCTTCCAATATAAAAATTGAAGGTGCAGAAGGTGCTCATGGTGCAACTTGACCATCTTTCCAAAGTTTCTCTCAGGCACCGAGAGGGGTCTGATCTCCTCAAGGTCATCAAACCATATGATTACCCAATTGGTCTTTAGGAGCAATTTTTTAATATGTGAGAGCCCTTTCTGCCATTTCTTGAGGGCAAATCTCAAGGACTTCAACTTGTCAACTATTATTGCAGAAATATGTGACTTTGTTGATTTCCTTTGCCAAACTTCCTTAGCACATTCCATGACGCCAGGCTGTTCAACCCAAAAATTCTCAAATCTGAAAATATGTGCCTTGGGGATATTGGTGCAAATAGAAATGAGACAAGGTACATGATCAGAAGTGGTTTTGGCCAATGGTGTGACATGTGTCATTGGGTACTGAAGGATCCAATTGCATTCACTCTTTTCGTGGTAGTTCTTTCAACATGCCATTGGGCATGCTTACATATCATCAAGTAGTTTCTTGACATCATTTATGGGCATTCCCATGATTATTTCTCTTGCAGTTGTATCAAGCATAGTTTTTATATATGATTTAAACCATTATAAAACATATGAAGGATTAATCATTTCTCCATGCCATGGTTAGGATAGTTCCTTATGGCTTCTTTTATTCTATCCCACATGAGCGCTAGTGGCTCACGTTCTTCTTGCTTGGAACCTGTAATCTAAGAACGAAGTTGCCTAATTTTTGCAGGTGGATGAAATTTAGATAAAAATTTGCTGCAACAATCAGCCCAAGAAGTTACATTGCCTCTAGGTAAAGCTAGAAGCCTTTTTTTTTTGCTTTTCCTCTCAGATAGAAAGGAAATAGACGCAACTTCAAAGCGCCTAGGTCATGTTGCACAATTTAGCTAAATTATGCAAGTGCATATCGACATCTTCAGAAGCAGAGCCTCCAAATTGATCCTGTTGAACCATGGAAACTAAGTCGGGTCGCGTCCAGCCGATGCCAGCATCAACAACCGCCAACAGTCGTCAGCAGCGCTCTGCATCGCGGCCGCGTCCTCGGCCCGCAACCAAAAGTACGGCCTAGATGACGGTCAATCCTCCTGATCGTGCAAAGTGGCAAGCAACGTTGGAAGCACACAAGACGAAGGCGACCAATCCTCCTGCAGGAATCGATGATGTCAATAAACTGATGTTTATCTGCATGCATGCTTTTATTGGTGTTTTGTCTCGTGGGAAGCAAATCAAAGCTGTTATTCTCCTAGTGTTGTTAAACTGGGACAAGTTTTCTTGTTGAATTTGTGGTCTCTGGAGGGGAGTTTCATGCATGATTTGTTGAAAATCTGTGATTCAATAATATGTGCTGCTCATGCATTGCAAAAGCTTGTTTCTTAACTTTGTGACATTTATGTGTGATGGTTTCAACTGGTTGTTCATTTGTTTGATATAATGTGCTATCATTTTTAAGATGGTATAAACATAAATTTGTTGATCTCCAGTCATTTTTAAGTGAGCATCGGTCACAAGTTGATACATGACAATCATACAGATAACTTAAACTCATCCAAATATAATGATGCTTTGATAACGTCAGTATTGTTGCATGGTTGCCTTCACCTGCCTACTTCTGTTTTATTAATTTTGGTAGCAGTGCATTCAGAGCACTGAGTGCCTGGGTTTCTACTGTAGAAAAGTTTCACTGACCTTTTTCTCAAATACGAGTTTCACTGACCTTTTAACGGGGCTATGACAATCATTTGTATTATGATGGGTATCATATGTGCGTAGATATGTATTAACAATCATTTGTATATGGAAATACACCGACAATCATTTGTATATGCAGAGTGTGTATATGTATTATGATGGGTATTGTCTTGTCTGAACCAATGCTGACGATGTGACAACATTCAACCTTGAACATTACTTTTCATATGTACTCCCTCCGTTCCTAAATATAAGTCTTTGGAGAGATTTCACTATGAACCACATACGGATGTATATAGATGCATTTTAGAGTGTAGATTCACTCATTTTGCTCCGTATGTGGTCCATAGTGGAATCTCTCCAAAGACTTATACTCCCTCCGTCCAAAAATAATTGTCATCAAAATGGACGAAAATAGATGTATCTAGAACTAAAATACATTTAGATACATCCACTTTTATTCATTTTGATGACAAGTATTTCTAGACCGAGGGAGTATTTAGGGTGTGTTTGGTTCGAGAACGAAGTGTAATAGAATGTCATGGTTCTGTTCCACTATAATGGGTCGGTTCCATCCTTGTGTTTGGTAAGGGCAGTTCCAAGGAATGGAATGGTTACATTTTAATGTTTGGTTTGATAGTTTGGTAGATGGAATGGAATGGATTTGTAAGTTTATACAACTGCAGTCTGCCTCGCTGAACTGAACCGGAGAAATAAGATTCAAACAAGATTCAAAGCGACAAAGTCTCAAACCAGCAATCAGTATCAGGATCATCAAAGGCAAGAAACAAAAACGTATCTCCCAAATGCAGACTATATATAATTCAGTGTTAACTAAACAGAGAACATACGTCTGATTATTATCACAGATTTTCCTCAGAACCAGTAAAATTAATTCTCAGAACAGAGTTGTGAGCATCACCAAATCGGACTCAAGCAATTTTCCTTTGAGCATCAACGAATCTAATCCATCCATCAATGCAACGTACAGAGGTGTGCGCGACAAGAACCGGACTCAACCATGAGATAAACAGTAGCTACAAGAACTGAATGCGAGCTGAGAGTGGCGGCCGGCTGGATGCGCGGCTTGGCCTTGGCTCCCGGCGGCGCGAGCTCAAGCCTGAGGCGCGGTCAACAGCCAGCGCTTGGAGCGGCTGCTCCGTCGCTCACCGCCGTGTGCCGCCGCTGTTGCCCCACCGCAAGACCGCTGCACCTGCTCGCCCGCCACACGTGCTTCGGAGGAAGACGAGACAATGGAGCCGGCGTTGCAGATCGAAGGAAGACGGCAGCGTTGCTGATTGAAGGAAGACGGCCGGCGGCGTAGATCAGAGGAGGAGGTCGGGCGGCGCAAATCACGGAAGGGGGAGAAACCAGAGAGACGAGCGGTATGACAAAGGACAGGGCTGCGTGAGTGCGAGGAGAGGAGCGGTTCCGCTTCCGCGTCGTCCGTCCAATTTGGAGGTATCACCCCGTTCCGGATCTGGGGCGAATATTCGATCCACGGGAACCAGTTGGTGACTGTTCCACCTCGAACACGAGAACGAGGCCTAGGAACGGGTTGGACCCGTGACATTCCAGTCCATTACTGTAACCAAACACACCAACGGAGGGAGTATATATCATTTTTGTTGAATCTATACTATTTTCAGCTTACCACTCAAAATAACATCTCATAATTTTTCAGTCATAGCTATAAATGTTTGACTTGAAAAATCTATAGCAAATCATGTATTTATGCACACATGCAGTATATACAATACATGGTTCACTTTACCACTAGTGCAAATAAATACTCAAAATGAAACTTCCTAATTCAATGATTTTTCTTCACAAACTCAGCAAAATCTGTGCTATATACTCTTGAAATACGCCCTAGGTGTTCAAATTATATATTTGAAATGTCATAAAATCGTCACAGGGACATAAATGGGCCAGAAATACCAGAACATACGACCTCAGCCTGGGCCCCAAAGTGGCCATGAGGCAACAATGAGTGATGATCCAACAAAATCTGCAAACTATTTTATGACCAGGTAGAAAGCAAAATGACAGATCCAAACTTTGCATACTACTGTACTGTATTCATCAGATTTGTTTCCTGGAGCTTGCTTGTGAAAGCAAGCACAAAGGGATCAATCAGTCTTCTTCCTCTTCTACACTAAAGAATGAATTACAACAGAGTTGTGACACTGTAAACTTAATGTGTCATCCTAATTGCCGTTTTTAACCTCCTGTGGCTCAGTCACAACAAACCAGTCTTCATCAGGTCCCCGTTCCCTCCCTGGAGCGTCTCATGCTCTCGTCGATCAGCTTGAACGTCTTCTTTACAAGTTTCTGGTCCAGCGCCGTCGTTCTGTAGATCTTGAACACCCGGTCCACACGGTCCGGCTTGCTGCTCTGGAAGTAGACCTCCTCAAACTTCTTCTTCACAAACCTATAGAAACAAAACACTATCAGTCAGCTAGCTAGGTACAGTAGCTCACAGATTTCTAATAATGTGGTGATAAGCGTGCACTCACTCATAGGCATGTTCCACATCCTGTTTGCCAGGCGCGATCGGCTCATAGTCTTTAAACCACTCGCACACGGTCAAAGGAACCTACGTACATACACAAAGAAATGTGAGAGCATGCTTGAGTATTATCACTACCAAGCTCGCAGCCCTCGGTGGGTATAAAAAGTGCTCCCTCGTTAGTCACCTTTTGTATTTTCCTCTCAAATATGTCAAATTTGTTGAGGAACAGCATGAACGATGTTTTCTAGATCAACAAACAACAACAACAAGATCGCATCAAGTAAGATCCAGATTAAAAATATCATGAGGTTGAAACAGGAAATTTGAAATACAGACCTCAAAACATCTTTGCTTTAGTACCCAGTCGAACAGTTCCTTCGTCTCCATCATTCTGTTCTGTGTCTCGTCCTCAAACAACAGCTGATCATACCTGACATTAACAGCCTCCAAACATTAGACCAAAGGCTGTCTGTCACAGGCCCTCTAGATTCAAAGGCATAGTTGAAAGATACTTTACATTGAAAGTAGATTTATTGTAATGGCTTTGCAGAACATATGCTCTATTTTGAAAGTTCACATGCTTTGCAGAACGAATGCTCTATTTTGTACCAGGAAGCATCCATACATGCAAATATTTACTAGTGTCAGTACTAATGAAACTAACTGAAAGGTTGCTTACATTTTAATTTGTATGGGAATGTACAAAGTTTTATAATATGCTGGTTTTAAATAATAAATTAAAGCCAAAGTAAGAAACACAACAGCTAAACCTGACAACCGAAAATATATCAAGCACAGGAAAAAGCTTTCAGATGCAACTTCCATGTCACTCCTTTTGCAGTGCTACCCACCACTCAGGACTTCAACATTAAGAGGTAGCTTCAGACTAACTTGGCCGTTTAGAAATCATACTTACTCGCTAATGGCAGCGCAAAAGATGACGGCATCGACGCCTTCAAAAAGATGAATCCACTTCCTCCTCTCATTCCTTTGACCTCCTACATCGTACAACCTGTATACCTCTCCGCCTCTTTTGCTCTCTCCAAGGGGGCTGCAGAGAAACTACACAGTTAACTTCAGTCTGTCATTCTGTATTGAGCAGAGCGAAAGACATGGAGACCTCAAGTAAATATATTACCTAAATTGAATTTCCACAACCCCATTTGTCCGTACTCTGGCATGGAGCACATCCTCCTGGAAAATATCTCAAAATGTTAAAAAGAGGAATACTGCAGATGTATTCTTAAGTAAGAACGGCAGAACAGCCACCGGCAATTTGGTGTTCATCTTCATCACTGAAGATGCATCAGTGCATAAGCCTATAGTAAAGGTTCTGATCTGCCGTCTGGTGTTCAATGTCAGAACACCAAAGTAGCTTTTGATCGAGAGTTTACAGTTTGGTTTTTCATTCTACTGACCCTAGTTATGCAGTGCAATGGTAGCTCCTCCATCAAATATTCGATATTGAAATATTAGCTCCCAACAGTTTACAAAAGAACAAGGAATATCCATCTTACAACCTCAAACTCAGATGAAGGTTTCAGTACACTGATAGCCAATATCAAACAGATGATGCTCCAGACAGGAATTATATTGTGGATAATCACAGACCTTTGTTGGTACATAATCTGGTTCAGCTAATCGGTCCAGATTCTCCATAAAGTAGTGTGCACAGTCAGGAACTTGCAGCACACTTCCACACGAGTAAGTTTCCTACAGATGCATTTCTTTAGGATTAAGTTGGCTGTTGACAGTATACACAATTCAGAAACTGAAATAGGAAGTTGTTTTCACCTGAATGGCTGGATCTTCCCATAATTTTCTTACATCCTGTACGAGTTCTTTGTTAAGGAGTGGGTAATCCAACCTGCCTCCGATTTCTGATAGTTTTTCTCCAATCTCCTGTAGATAGGAGAGCAGCACACCATAAATAAACAAACTCCATAATCTCAATGATACTGTAAGGCATACGATGTGAAGCTGGTAACCAGTATCCTTCGCAACAATTCTCGACAAGGAACTGGTTTCAGCACCATCAACAAAAAGGCAAACAGTAAGGCCCTGAAAGCGCTTGAATCTAAAGAACCAACAATTTAATGAAAATCATTTGAGCTTATGAAGAACTACCAAGTTACTCCCTCCATTCCTAAATATACGTCTTTTTAGAGATTCCAACTCATTTTGCTCCATATGTAGTCCGTATTGGAATCTCTAAAAAGACTTATATTTAGGAACGGAGGGAGTAGTATTCTTTCTCTGAAGAAGTCAAGTGTAATAAACAAGTAAAGAGTACATATTTCCCAGTTATCAGAAGAACAATAATTTGTGGAAAATCAAAGCAGTGATACATAAAAAGAGCAGGTTAGAGACAAAACTCTGTATATTTCATTGGGCTGAAACATATCCGAAAATGACAGTGGAAAAGCAGCAACATAGTTCGATTATAGCCTAGTTCTGCTTAAAGCAGGTGCAATGTCTGAACAGGTTCAATTATAGCCTAGTTCTGCTTCAGCTGTAACAAGTTGCGAGACATTGGTGTTTCAGCCCAAATGTAACTCTACTTACTGAACATAATATAATAGGATGTACAAACCTGGTTATCCGGGGATATAACATGTTTTGAAGAAGACTCAGTTTCCATTTGGGCAAGCTCTTTAGCTCCATCATACAGTATCTGTGCAAATTAAACTCATTACTCAGCAAAGGATGTGCAGACACACTCCCATAATAATAACATCATAAAGCTGCCTACATAATCTGATCCCCGCTAGGCAATAAGAGGAAAAATACATTAAAACACACCCTTTCCAGTATTGGCATACTTTGATTGTCTGGAACACGTTGGCATGGATGACCGGCGTATAGCCCTTGAGTTCTGCCTCGTCGAAGCCGGTTCGAAAAAGAAGCTTAATCTGAAGATAAACATTCAGTAAACGTAACGCATACTATTTTGTCATGGGGATAGTGATTTTCCAGGGAAGAAGAATACAATGGGATTCTTGCCTGCTTAAATATCGTGGACTTTCCTGATTCTCCAGCACCTTAAAAAGAAAGCATCGCCTATTAGGAATTGGTCCTAAAACGTGCTAAAAAAGACAGCTATCGTGAATTGGTCCAAGTAATATTTCGTAGGACCATTGTTTTCAGTGTTCTATTAATGACAAACATGATAAGGCTTGCAAAAAAAAAAATTAAGGAGACACACAAATGAAGTTGGCTAGAAAGAATTAGTTGGGTGAAGCAGTAAATTGTGAAGATAGAGCTTGGCAGTACCGAGAAGCAAGAGCTTGTGGACGTGCTGATCCGCCTTTGTCTCCTGCAGAATCCGCCGGTCGATGTCTGCAGACTGACACAATCGAGGTGTGTGTATCAGGACAGAAGGAATCAAATCAAATCATGAATCAAGTGCGGCAGACATTTCAAGTGGAATGGAATGGAAGGAAGCTTACTCTTCTGTTGTCGGCTGCCTCGGCCTCGTTTACGGAGTGAGGTCTGCTGCAGGAGGAGCCCATGGTTTGAAGCGCGCACGCGAGCATGGACATTATTAGTCTAGACAGGCGCGTGGTCTCATGCTTCCTTGCAAAGACAGACACCTAGATCCTCCTAGTGCATTCCGGTTGATGAGCGAGGCAGATAGCAGCTGTCCACTAGACAGACAGAGAAGTGCAACAACCTGAAAGATGACGGTCGAGATCCAGAGATAAATAAAACTAGCTAAAAGGGAGTACTATAGTTGCAGTTGCAGGCAGCACAAGATGAAGAGTTCGGTTGAATGAATCAAGATTGTTGGTATGGGTATTTTGGGCCTTACTATGCTAGATTCAGACTGAGTGCGGCGCAACTGCCCATTCTAGGAAGGAACCAAGCAAAATGCACCATTATCGGATCACAGAAGCCACATTTTGCTTGCTTCCTTCCTATAGAATGAGACATGATGAAAAAAACTACAATGCACACACCATTTGTCCATGAGTTATTCAGAGCATTGGTACATAATAAACCATGCAACAACATGAGTATAAATGACAAAACAAAATCACGGTACAAACATGAAGTAGGAGTAGATAATATACCTTGGCACCACGGTAATTTGACCTCCTAAATCCCCTGGAAACATGCATAGTTCAAACAAATCATACTTTAGCAACACACAAACTCGAGCTCTTAAATTCGAGGAATTGGACTGCATCTAAGGAGGTACAGTGAACACCACAAAAATGGAGTTCTCCTACGGACACCACAAAAAAGTTGGGGCTGTACACGGGAGGGGATGGCGCCACTCCAGCCGTCCTTCCACTACCACCGTCGTTCCCCTGCGGACGACCTATTCCCGCCGCAAATCCCTACAGTCTAGGGTTTGAGGGCCTCGCCGGATGAGGTCCTTCCATGGCCGACGAACAGATGGAAGAGGATGAGGGGACGGATGGGAGGGAGAGGAGGGAAGGGACGGATGGGAGAGGGAGAGGAGGGCCGGAGAACTGACCGCCGCCGCCGCCGCCGCCGCCGGTTGCTTCAGGGTAGTCGGGAGTGAGATGGGGTCGCAGCGAGAGGAGCTCGTCCAGGAACGAGCGAACAGGTACGCGGGGTGGGGGCTGCGGGCGCTCGGAAACCTTGCGCGAGGGGTGGACGTGCGCTGGTGGATCGCTTGGAATTGGGCCAAGTTTTCCAAGCCCAAATCTTGTACCACCCCAAACAACAACAGAATTGGGCCAAGTTTTCCAAGCCCAAATCTTGTACCACCCCAAACAACAACAGAATTTGGCCTGGCAATTCCAGATGGAATATCCTATTTGACGCGATTTTTAAGTCAAATTGTCGAGGTACCGCACACCCCCTCGACTCCGGCAAGAGACCGCCGCCCTCGTAAGGAGCCGCCGGGCCTCTGTGCTTCCTTTTCATCCACGCCGCCACATCAAATATGGCTGACTTCGTCCCGTTGGATGTTTATTTGCAGGTCGTCAGTGTCTCTGGCATCGGCGTCGGCGTCGTATAAGGTTCCGACAAGGTCGGCGTGGTCTAGGGTTCCGTCAAGGTCAGCGTTGTCTAGTTCCCCGTCAAGCTCGGTGTCGACAAGGTAAACTCGCCCAAATTCCCCTGTTATGTTCCTTGCTCTGTGTATGGTACCGCGCGATGGAGCCCATGATTTTAACTCAAGTTCATATTTTAAGGCACAACAACAGCAATGACATCCCAGTTCATATTTTAACTCAAGTTCCAAAGCAAGTGTTAGATCCGCAGCAATTGCAGGAAACTGAGCAAGCACCTTCAACTGTGAACAATGATGTTATTTTCTCAACATAATGAAGCAAATTCACCTTGGAACAATGGTATTCTTTCTGATAACACATTCGATCAACATATTTCTTTTAGTCAAACAAGTGATGGCACTCAATTTGCTGTTAACACTCTTATTGAGATCTCAGGTACCTTTTCTGAGCGAATTCAGTCTCCATCAATTCCAGTACTAGAACAACTGGGTCATGTTGATCATGTAGTAGATAGTGAGCCATATCAGAAAGATTTCCAGCATGCCAACCCAGTAGTAGTAGATCTGCAGGCAACTCCTCTTTGTGGGGACTCAATTCATGTGAGTGAGCAAGTACAACTAGTGTAAGGGCATATTTCTCCCTAAGTGGTTTTGGTGATTGATGACAATGCATTTGCGGACTAATCGTGTGCATTGAGCATTTCAGATATCTCATGTCTAGGCACAAGACGATTCATTGCCCCTCGGAGCCTATCGAAGACGGTGTTTCCTTTTGTTTCTTTTTGGTGGAATTGAGTCATAGGAAAGCCGTACTATTAAGAGGGGTCCGCTTCGGAAAGGTTAGGGTGGAATCAACACGTACACATCTATCCCTTTGCGCCACCTTTCCTTCGCTTCTTTGGAGCACCGACTATTTTCCTTGTCGTTGCAAAGACAGAGGCTTCCTACTACTATTGTTCTGTGGCATGCGGTAGTACCGCTCAAGGGAGCGGTAGTACCGCAGAGACCCATGGTAGTACCGCCCGTGGCTGCGGTAGTACCACGCCCGGATCGCGGTAGTACCGTGGCCTCTGCCCCAGGGTCGTGGCTGGCGCGAAAGTAGGAGCGAAAATAACTTTTTACTTCTGCACCCTATGCGGTAGTACCGCTCCATGTGAGCGGTAGTACCGTGCCGGGTTTTTGCATCGATCGAAACTCAGCGGAAGTAGCCACGGATGTAATTTTATTAATCCGTGCTTCTCCCAGCCCCGACTGAACCCTGTCGTGCGGTAGTACCGCAAGGATGCGCGGTAGTACTGCTCCGGCAGTACTACCGTTCGTTGCTATACGCAACAGGGCCGCATCTGGCTCCTTCCGTGCGAGCGGTAGTACCGCACCACCTTGCGGTAGTACCGCAAGTCTGGTGTGGTAGTACCGCGTGTCGTAGGCTGAGTTGGTGGATGACGGTTGGATCTTTCCTCATGCTATATAAGGGGGTCTTCTTTCCCAAGTTGACTACCTCTTCCCTTCCTAAGCTCCATTGTTGCTCAAAGCTCCATATTCTCCCGGTCTCTCTCCCTAGCCAATCAAACTTGTTGATTTCCTAGGGATTGGTTGAGAAAGCATCGATCTACACTTCCACCAAGAGAAAGTTGATCCCCCCCACTAATCCCTTGCGGATCTTGTTACTCTTGGGTGTTTGAGCACCCTAGACGGTTGAGGTCACCTCGGAGCCATAGTCCATTGTGGTGAAGCTTCGTGGTGTCGTTGGGAGCCTCAAATTAAGTTGTGGAGATAGCCCCAACCTTGTTTGTAAAGGTTCGGTCGCCGCCTTCAAGGGCACCACTAGTGGAATCACGGCACCTCGCGTTGTGTGAGGGCGTGAGGAGAATACGGTGGCCCTAGTGGCATCTTGGGGAGCATTGTGCCTCCACACCGCTCCAACGGAGACGTACTTCCTCTCAAAGGGAAGGAACTTCGGTAACACATCCTCGTCTCCATCGGCTCCACTTGTGGTTATCTCTTACCTTTACTTGTGCAAGCTTCTGTTGTGGTGTATAGCTTGCTTGCTTGTGTGCTTGTTATTGTTGCATCATATAGGTTGCTCACCTAGTTGCACATCTAGACAACCTATCTTGATGCTAGCCCGATGGGAATCCGTCCTTGTCTACGTTCGATGGGAGACCCTCGGTCTCTCGTGAGGAGTTCAATGCGGCTTTGGACACATTGAAAACCTCAATGACGACCGAGGTCAAAGGCATGTTCAAGAATTTCTTGATGGTCTTAAATTATCCACCGCACCGTTGGAAGTGGCTCGTCCCACTAACAAGGTGACGGATGCTCTTCCCAAGAAGGGAGAAGCTAGTAGTGATCAAGATCCAGTGTCGAAGACCGGGAGTGGCATCTTTGCCCATGTTGAACCACCCATTAGTTATGGAGGACCCGTTCCCTCTCCGCATCTAAATTCCGTTGGTCCTCCCCCTAAGTATGTGAAAAATTCTGATTTTGCTACTTGGATGTTTCGCTTTAAACATCATTTAAATCATTGTTCTACTAATCTCTGGAGAATCATTTAGCAAGGCTTCTACCCGCATGATCCATACAACTTAACTCCAAGATAAGCCGTGGATCATCAATTCAATGAGTCCGTTCTTTGCATTCTTCAAGAAGCCATCCCTCCCGAAGATATTGCACATCTCCGACCCTTCTCCGTGGCCAAGGAAGCATGGGAGCATGTTGTTTCCTTGTACAAGGGAAGCACAAGCATTCAACGCTCAAACTACGAGGTTGTGCAAGATGAAGCCGATGAGTTTGCCATGATCGAAGATGAAGAACCCCGTGAACTTTATCGGAGATTAACTACCCTTGCCGTCTCACTCCGAGATCATGGGAGCAAGGATACGGATGACAATTGGATCAAGCGCAAGTTTCTCAAGGCCATGATGCCCTGTCACAAGGCCATGTCTTCCGTCATCCGCCAAAGCCGGACTTCCACACCTTGTCCTCAAGTGAAGTGTTGGATGAGTTTGTTGCTATGAGGATCTTGGACAAGACCGCCGACAATGCGGTGTTGCGAGCTCAACGATCAAAGAAGCCCAATCTAGCTTTGTAGGCCAAGGCCTGTGCGGAAGAAGAAGATGAAGAGGATGAAGAGGAGTGTTGTCCCGAAGACACCAAATATGCATATCATGAGCACATGGCTCTTGCTTCACGACAATTTTGGGGCAACAAGAAGAATTCAAGGCCCAACTTCAACAAGAACAATTCAAGTGGCTTCAAGGGCAAGCAACGAGTGAGCACTTGCTACAATTGTGGCAATGTGAGTCATTTTGTCATGGATTGCCCATATGAGAAAAGGGAAGACAATGGAGGTAAGCTTATCCGAAAGGACAAGGCCAAGTCGTTCCCCAACAAGAACAACTTCACCAAGAAGCCCAAAGGATTGGTGGCACAAGAAGAATATGATGATGATGATGATGATGACGATGAAGATGATGAGATGGTTACCATGGCCACCGTTGCAATTGCAACAACTCCATGGTCATCCCTCTTCGACTCACCAAATGAGAACATCACCGCCAAGTGCCTCATGGCTAAAGCCACCAACAAGGTAACCCCCAACATCAATTCTACCATCACTTCTAATCCTTCATTGACGGACTTCATTGATTAAAGTGAGGGGGCGGAGGAGGAGGAAAATGAATTTGAGTCTTTTATGAGTAAGCTCAAAGGTAAACCCAAGAAGCACTTCGTTGCTCTCTTGGAACGACTTGGTGAAGCCAATGACATGATCGAGGCTCACGAAGAGACCATCTCTAAGATGGAGGGTCATAGTCGAGACTGTGCCGATGAGATATCGGATCTCTCTAATGCCGTTGAGGAAGAGCGTGGTCTTCGTTTGGCTCTTGAGGAGTCACACAATGATAGATGATCATGCTAAATTAAAGAAAGATCTTGATCAAGCTTTAGTTGTCTCTCATGTGCTCAATTCCGAAAAGGCAAAACTTGTGGTTGACCATGCTAGACTCAAGGAGGAGTTATACACACTTGACAAGGCTCACAAGGTCTTGAAGAGTGTTCATGCTAGCCTCAAAGAGTCTCATGATCAACTTTAAGTTTCGCTAACCAAGGAGAAAGCCACTTTTCCTCACATGGTTTTAATTGATAATGCAAATGCTACTAACTCATGTTGTGTGCATGTGCATCTTGTTGAAGAGAATGTCAAGTTACAGAAGCAACTTGAGAAAGGCCTTGTGTCTTGCATACAAGGTGAGAAGAACCTCAACGTCCTTTTGAGAAATCAAAAGGAAGTTGTTGCCAAGGAAGGGATTGAGTTTGCACCCAAGCCCAAGAAGAAGAAGAATGACAAGACCAAGCAACCTCTTCCTCTCAAGCAAACCTTTGTGAAGGAGGGAGAGGGTACTCCTAAGGAGAAGAAGAACATTGTGAAGGGTGGTGGAGTCAAAAAGGGCATTGTCACTCCTTCCAACAAAGCCGGCAACTTTAACCCGTCTTATGTGTTATGCCATGCTAGTGATGGACATGTTTATGCTAAATTCGTCGGTCCTTCTTATGAGTACATTGAATGGTCTATTTGGGTTCCTAAGACCCTTGTTACTAACATCAAAGGACCCATTACAAAATGGGTACCTAAAACCAAGCATTGATCTCTTGTAGGAGTTTGCTTCTGGTGGGGGATCATGGTTGCTCAATAGTGGAGCCACAAATGATATGATCGAAAGCAAAGACTTGGTGGTGGACGTGCGCAAAGGTTCATCTATGCCCACCAATGTCGAATGGGATGATGCTTCATCTTCTAAGGTATTGGGTCTCGGCAAGGTTGTCGTTTCTCATGATCTCACGATCGAGAAAGTCATGCTTGTTGAGTCCCTTGCATACAATTTACTTTCCGTTCGTCAACTTGCACTCATGGGTTTTGCTAATTTCTTTGATATTGATTATGTGGCCCTCTTGTGGAGCAAGACTCTTAAAGTATCCTTTGTTGGGCATGTCGAGAGCGGTCTCTATGTGGTCAACTTCTCGGAGCGACCCACTAAGACCGCGACATGCCTAATGGCAAAAGTTGACGTGGGATGGCTTTGGCATCGTCGTTTAGCCCACGTCAATATGAGATCTTTGCAAAGTCTTCTCAAGGGGGGCCATGTCCGTGGACTAACAAATGTTATTTTTGCCAAAGATCATGCTTGCAGTGCTTGTATCGAAGGAAAGCTACATGAGGAGGCTCACCCTCCCACGACTATCGTCTACTCGACGAGGCCTTTAGAGCTCCTTCACATGGAACCCTTTGGGTCTCCATCCTTTGATAGTCTTGGGGTAGAAAGTATTGCTTGGTGATTGTGGATGATTATTCAAGATACACTTGGGTATACTTCTTAAAGAAGAAGAGCGAGACCCAACAAACCATCATTAACTTTGCAAATGAAGCTCAACATCAAGATGATGCAAAGATCTTGATGATTCAAAGTGACAACGGCACCGAGTTCAAGAACTACACTTTGGATGAGTTCCTTAGTGATGAGGGGATCAAGCACCAATATGCCACGCCTTATACCCCTCAACAGAATGGTGTGGCGGAGAGGAAGAACCAGGCATTGATGGACGCGACAAGGACCATGATGGCGGAATTCAAGTCTCCGTACAACTTTTAGACCGAAGCCATCAACACCGCTTGTCATGCATCCAATCGGCTCTATCTCCGCAAAGGCTGGAACAAGACTCCATATGAGATACTTACCGGTAACAAGCCCAACATCAAGTACTTCCGGGTGTTCGGGTGTAAGTGCTTCATACTCAAGAACGGTGTTCGTTTGTTAAATTTGAGGCTAGAGCTCATGAGGGCATATTTGTTGGTTATGCTACAAACTCTCATGCTTACGGTGTCCTCAACAAGTCCATCGGACTCATTGAGGAGACGTGTAACATGGAGTTTGATGAGAATAACGGCTCCCAAGTGGAGCAAAGTGGTACTTGTGATGTAGGTGATGAAATTCCTCCCCAAGCCATAAGAAGAATGGGTATTGGTCATATCCTACCCATTGAGGAACCCCTTGTGGCCGAAGGAGAAGGACAATGTTCCACTCAAGTGGAACCATCACCAACCCAAGACCCACACGCTTCCGAAGAACAAAGTGAAGGCCCTCAACCTAATGAACAAGGCCAAGTGCAAGATCAACCACAAGATGGTGTTGATCCACCAAGTGATGCACAAGGCCAAGTTCCTTCTCCTGAGAAAGTTCAAGATCAAGAGCAAGCTCAAGATCAAGAACAAGCTCAAGACGACGCTCATGATGATCAAGTTACCGCACCTCAACTCTCACTTGAGGAGCAATTGGAGCGTCGTGCCGCCAAAGTTGCTTCCAAGCTCGCTGCTAGAGAGCATCACATGGAGAATATCCTTGGAAGCATTACAAAGGGGGTAAGCACTCATAGATAATTACCAAACTATTGTGCTCATCATGCGTTTGTCTCTTGTGTTGAACCCCAAAAGGTCTATGAGGCGCTCGAAGACCCGGATTGGCTCAACGCCATGCATGAAGAACTCCATAACTTCGAGCGTAACAAGGTGTGGCGGTTTGTGCCAAGGCCGAAGGAGAACCATAATGTCATTGGAACCAAATGGATCTTTAAGAACAAGCAAGATGCTCATGGGATAGTCATTCACAACAAGGCTCGCTTGGTGGCACAAGGCTACTCCCAAGTCGAGGGTATCAACTACGGTGAAACCTTTGCCCCCGTTGCTCGCCTTGAATCTATTCGTTTGTTGCTTGCCTATGCTTCTCATCATAACTTTAAATTGCAACAAATGGATGTGAAAAGTGCATTTCTTAATGGTCCTCTTAAGAGTTGGTATATGTCAAACAACCCCCGGGGTTCGAGGATCCTAAGTTCCCCAATCACGTGTATCAACTCGATAAGGCGCTCTATGGCCTTAAACAAGCCCCACATGCATGGTATGAGTATCTTACTGAGTTGCTACAAGATTGTGGGTTTGAAATTGGGAAAATCGACCCCACTCTTTTTACCAAGAAGGTCAAAGGGGAGTTGTTTGTATGCCAACTATATGTTGATGATATTATCTTTGGTTCACCTAAAAAAGCTTTCAATGATGAGTTTGTCGCACTCATGACCGTGGAGTTTGAGATGTCCATGATGGGAGAGTTGAAGTTCTTCCCCGGGTTCGAAATCAAACAAAGACGAGAAGGAATCTTCATGAAACAAGCCAAATACACTCAAGACATGCTCAAGAGATTCAATCTAAGTGATGTCAAGCCGGCTACTACTCCAATGCCTACCAAGTGCAACCTTGACATTGATCCCAATGGTAAAGCGGTGGATCAAGAGGTATATCGTGCGATGATTTGTGCATCTAGACCGGATATCATATTGAGTGTGGGAATTTGTGCACGGTTTCAAGCCTCACCTAAGGAAAGTCACTTTGTGGCGGTCGAGCGAATCTTTCGATATTTGGCTCATACCCCAAACTTTGGCTTATGGTACCCGAGAGGAGCAAACTTCAATCTTGTAGGTTTCTCGCATTCGGATTGGGCGGGAGACAAAGTGGATAGGAAGTCAACTTCCGGAGGGTGCCAATTTCTTGGTTGCTCTTTGGTGAGTTGGTCTTCCAAGAAGCAAAGTTGTGTATCTCTCTCCTCCACCGAAGCCGAGTATGTGGCGGTCAACAGTTGTTGTGCGCAACTTTTATGGATGAGGCAAACTTTAAAGGATTACGGTGTCATTTGTGACAAAGTGCCTCTTTGGTGTGACAATGAAAGTGCCATCAAGATCTCTCTCAACCCGGTGCAACACTTCAAGACGAAGCATATTGAGATTCGGTATCACTTCATCCGGGGGCATATTTAGCGAGGGGAGATTGATCTTCATTATGTCAACACTCATGATAACCTTGCAGATATTTTCACGAAGCCTTTGGATGAAGCAAGATTTCGCGAATTAAGGCATGAGCTAAATATCATAGATTTGAGCAATGTGGATTGAAACCTTGCACACCCCACCCCACTCAATATGTTGTCTTGTTTAGATGTAGGCATGAACATAGGGGGAGTGTTGTTCTCTCAATGAACTCTCCCGCCCTCATTATGCATAAATTGACCAACTCTTTCACATTAGCCATTTTTGATGGTACTTGTGCTTCAAAGACGAGTTTTGGTCATGGGCCCAAGGATAATTCTTCGCGGTGCCATACCAAGTAACTCAAACATAGGTGGATCCGGGCACCGCCCTCCCTTTGGAGAGGTTGAGTTGTGTCCTTGCTCTTTGTTGTCCTTTGCTTTCTCTTTGAACCGCGTTTGTGTTTTGAGTTGCCTCGAGTGTGTGCTCTTTTGCGTGTTCGCGTGTTGAAGGATGTAGTGCAAAGGCCTCGGTCTTCTTGTGTTTGTGAAACTAGCACTTTTCTTGGGTTACGGTACTACCGCGACATGCCATGGTACTACCGCAGGAGTTGAGCACGGTACTACCATGCCCATCACGACAGTAAATTTTACTGCTGCTGGACGAGCGGTACTACCGCCCTGCATGTGGTACTTCCGCACGGGCGGTACTACCGCGATGACCCACGGTACTACCGCGCCGTCGCGAGCGGGTGGGGGTTAAGAGCGGGCAGGGGGAGTTTCAACTCCCCCATACCCATTCAACTATTATTCCCCATCTCGTGTCTCTCTCTCTCTTGACCAAGAACGGCGTCGGAGGACCTCGCCGGATCTCCATCTCCGGCCGCTCTCCTCGCATTCCGACCGGTGGGATCATTCCCCACGTCGCCCTCTTGTCATGGACCCCGGTATCTCGCCTAGTCCTAGTCCCTCCCTCTTTTTGCCTTGTTTTGTGTTTCTAGGTCTTGGGGAGATTCATGTGTAGTTCATGTGATTTTCGGCTAAATCTATGCATGAGAAGGGTGTAGGAGAGTACTAGTGCAGTAGAAATGCTATTTGGTATGATGCAACAGTGTGGTTTTGATCACCAGTAGTACCGATCTATTTGTGCGGATGTTTTCAGATCCGTAGATGGGATTCGCGTGCTTGTTGAATCCGTGCGGTACTACCGCTCGGCTGAAGCGGTACTATTGCTCGACTGGAGCGGTACTACCGCTGGGAGCGCAGACGTAAAATTTTACTTCCGCTCCAGGCGCGGTACTACCGTTCCATGGTACTACTGCGGCTCGAGTGGATGTAAATTTTTACATCCGCCCTCCGAGCGGTACTACCGCACCCCCGTGCGGTACTACCGCACACACAAGCGGTCACTACAAAAAAAGACACATCCGTGACATTTTGGGCCGAACGAAACTTTTTTCTGTCATACTTATGACACTTCTATGACAATAATTGTGACAGAACACAGTATCATCATAGATGTGGTGGGGTCCTACTTCTATGACAAAAAATCATGACAGAAAATGGGCTTTTCGTCCTGGGCGGGCCGGAGACGCAGCTGCATGACATTCTTTGGGCCGTCCATGATGGAAAAACCCGTGGTAGAAGCGAGGGCGAGGAAAATATCGGGGTGTTCCCGGCTACGGTGGGTGGTCGGGGCCGAGCGATGCGCGTTTGTCTCGTACATGCACGCGCATGGGCGCGAGGCGTTGGGCTCTAATTGAACCCGAGCGATTGCACTGCAGGCTATGCGTTACTGAACCCGAGCAATCAATCGATGGCTGTTAACTGAACCCGAGCGAGCGATTCCTTCGCTACTGCTGCTAACTGAAGTCGATCGATGCTGCCTCTGCATTAACAGTGAGCGTTGCTGGGGGGTTTGGATGAACAGTTCCCGGTGGGGGTGGCTGAACAGGACCCCATGGTGTTGAAGAGGACCCCGATCAATCGAGCCGGTTGGGGCTGCATGAATAGGACCCCGTGGAGGGCTGGATGAACAAGACCACCCCGTGGAGGGATGGATGAACAGTGGATGGTGGAGGGCTGGATGAACAGTACCCCATGGAGGGGTGGTTGAACAGGAGCCCATGGAGAGGGCTGGTTGAACAGTAGCTGGTGGAGTAGCGCGCGATGGAGGCTGAACAGTCGCAGGTGAAGGCAGGAGGAGGTCAGTGGTGGATGAACAGTAGCCCATGGAGGCTGGAGGGGGTCGACGGTGGAGATGAACAGTATCCCGTGGAGTCCCGTTTTGCAGTACGCCACACCCCTCCCAATGAACAGGACCCCCGTTTCGACCGTAGCGCTCCAACACAAGTCCGTTTCCTCCATTTTGCGGTACGCCACACCCCTCCCGATGAATAGGACCCCCGTTTCGACCGTAGCGCTCCAACACAAGTCTGTTTCCTCCGTTTTGCGGTACGCCACACCCCTCCCGATCAACAAGACCCCCGTTTCGACCGTAGGAGATCCGTTTCCTCCGTTTTGCCGTATGCCACACCCCTCCCGATCAATAGGATCCCCGTTTCGATCGTAGGAGGTCCGTTTCCTCCGTTTTGCTGTACGCCAGACCCCTCCCGATGAACGGGATTCCGTTTCGAACGTGGCTGGTCGAACACAAGGCCGTTTCCTCCGTTGTGCGGTACGCCAGGCCTCGTTTCCATCAGCTATTCCATCCAAGCCCTTCCGGTGAACACGACGACGCATTCCGTTCCGACCCAGCCGGTTGACTCCCCATGAACACGACGACGACGCTGTTTCTCCGTTCCGACCCAGCCATGTACATGAGCCCTGGCCGTACGTACGCGCGAGTAGGCGTTCAAGACCCTGCCCGTATGTACGTACATGGCCGTATTTACTTTCTTGCACCCTGGCCGCTGTACGTACGTGTACATGCTACGTGCGCGCCTCTGCTACGACACGTGCGCGCCTCTACATCGACGAGTATGTACGTACACGTTCGCGACCACAATGACAATGCTACGTACGCTTCGACCAGGTGGGTCCTGAATGTCAGGCACTTCCTTGCGTGCGAAGATGTAGCTGGTGGGTCCCAGCAGTCAGGGTGACGAATCGTTTTTTTTTTGCCTGGACGCACTTCCTTGCGTGCGAAGATGTAGCTGGTGGGTCTCAGCAGTCAAGGGGAAACGGTTTTTTTTCGCGAAATATGGTGGCCTGTCCGGTGGGTCCCTGTTGTCAGGTGGAGGAATAGTTATTTTGCGCGTAATAAGGAGGCACTTCCTTGCTGCGGCCGTGGACCCAGCTGTCAGCCTCTCCATGTACAGTCCACGTCTGATGGAACCCGTTCCTTGATCACGTTGACCACGCCGGCCGCGCTGAGAGCACCAGGGCGATGGGCGACGGTGAGGCCTAGGAAGGGGACGACGCAGAGCCGGGGAAGACGCGGCAGTGGATGCCCACGCGTAGAGGAGTACGAGGGTTCACTGGTTCACTGCAGTGTGAGGCTACCGTCGCCGCATAATAACAGGGGGTGTGGGTGAGTAGAGGGATGGCCTGGCTTGTGGTGTGAATAGTAGGGGGCGGTGAGGCCTCTGCGGCAGCACAGCCGGCCACGGGAGGCAAGAGCATGCGGCACGACCGGTGCTGCTTTGGGCGGCTGGAGCAACAAGACCAGAGGTTGAATAAGCACTACGGCCATTGGATGGACATCGTATGGTAACTGGAGCTAGAATCGTGCATATTGACTAAGTTGACAAAGCCCTCTGTCCCCGTCAACTTAGTAGGCCCACAAGTCAGCCTGCCACTATACTGGGTCCCAGCTAAAACGGGGAGTATTCATTTTTGTGTGCGTAATAAGGAGGCACTTCCTTGCGTGCGAAGATATAGCTGGTGGGCCGACCTGTCAGCGGCGGTAATGTTTTTTTTCGCGAAAGACAGAGGCCCCTTCGGTGGGTCCCAGATGTCAGGTGGAGGAATCATTATTTTGCGCGTAATAAGGAGGCATTTCCTTCTGTGCGGCCGTGGACCCAGCTGTCAGCCTCTCCACGTACAGTCCACTTCAGATGCATGTCGGTCGTTGACCACGCCGACCATGCCGCGCCGAGAGCACCAGGGCGGTGGACGACGTCGAGGCCTAGGAAGAGAATGACACGGTGGCAGGGAAGACTCGGCAGTTGTTTCCCACGCAGAGGGGAGTACGACTGTACGAGGGTTTACTGGTTCGTCTGCCGTCGCCGGAGAATAACAACAGGTGTGGGTGAGTAGAGGGATGGCTAGGCCAGCGATGGGAGTACGGTGGGGCGGTGAGGCCTGCGCGGCAGCACAGCCGGCCACGGGGAGGAGAGAGCAGGCAGTCTCGCTGGCGCTTGTTTGAGTGGCTGGAGCAGGAAGAGCAGAGATTGAAAAAGCACGACGGCCGTTGGATGGACATCCAACAGTCACTGCTTGTGCGTCAACCTTTTTTTTAGGAAAGCCTCAAATCTGTGAAAAACATCATGCAACCCATCTGCCATTATTAATAATAATTTACAGCCCATTTGCTAATTCTTAAGGTTTTTTTGGAGCCCATATTCTTTTTGTTATCATTACAACCCATATTGTGGCCACGGATAAAAAATTATACGAAATTTTGCATATTTCGGTGTGGTCCGAACTGTTTTTAATCCCAAAATTTTGAGTCACATTCAAACTGATTTTAAAAATAAATGTATATCAATATAAAATCCAACAAATTGTACACGCATAAAAGTCAATGCAATTTAAAAACTCGAAATGAAAACAAGAAATTTGAAACTAATTGCGGTTTGATGTGTTTTAAAAATGTACAACCCATTTCTCATTACTGATAGGCCATTTTCTCGGCGAGCCGAATGAAGCTCTCCTCGTCTTAGAAGATTTGCAGCCCAACAGCCCTGACAAAGCGACTTACTTGGCAAATCACAAAAAAAAACTAGGCTGTGGCCGTGGACCCAGCTGTCAGCCTCTCCACGTACAGTACTCTTTCAATGGAAGTTGATCGTTGACCACATTGACCACGCCACGCCGAGAGCACCAAGGCGGTGGACGACGGCGAGACCTGGGAAGGGGATGACGTAGAGCCGGGGAAGATGCGGTAGTGGATGCCCACGTGGAGAGGAGTACGAGGGTTCACTGGTTCGGCTGCGGTGTGAGGCTGCCGTCGCCGTAGAATAACAGGGGGTGTGGGTGAGTGGAGGGATGGCTTGGCCAGCGGTGGGAGTAGTATGGGGGCGGTGAGGCCTCCACGGCAGCACAGCCGGCCACGGGAGGCAGGAGCAGGTGGCACGACTGGCGCTGCTTTGGGTGGCTGGAGCAAGAAGACCAAAGGTTGAAGAAACACTATGGCCGTTGGATGGACATCGTACGGTCACTGGAGCTAGAATCGTTCATATTGACTAACTCGACAAAGCCCTTTGTCCCCGTCAACTTAGTAGGCCCACAAGTCAGCCACCCACTATGGTGGGCCCCAGCTAGCAGGGGGGTATTAATTTTTTTGTGCATCATAAGGAGGCACTTCCTTGCGTGCGAAGATATAGCTGGCGGGTCCGACCTGCCAGCGGGGGGGGGGGGCATTTTTTTACGAGAAATACGGAAGCCCTTCCCGTGGGTCCTAGCTGTCAGGTGGAGGAATCATTATTTTGCGCGCAATAAGGAGGCATTTCCTTGCGTGCGGTCATGGACCCAGCTGTCAGCCTCTCCACGTACAGTCCACTTCCGATGGATGTCGTTCATTGACCACGTTGACCAGGCCACGCCGAGAGCACCAGGGCGGTGGACGACGACGAGGCCTAGGAAGGGAACGACACAGAGCCAGGGAAGACTCGACAGTTGTTTCCCACACGGAGGAGTACGAGGGTTTACTGGTTCGTCTGCCGTCCCCGAAGAAAATAGCAGGTGTGGGTGAGTAGAGGGATGGCTAGGCCAGCAATGGGAGTATGGTGGGGCGGTGAGGCCTGCGCGGCAGCACAGCCGGTCGTGGGGAGGAGAGAGCAGGCAGTCCCGTCGGTGCTTGTTTGAGCGGCTGGAGCAGGAAGAGAAGAGATTGAAGAAACACGATGGCCGTTGGATGTACATCCAACAGTCATTGCTTGTGCGTCAACCTTTTTTTAGGAAAGCCTCAAATCTATGGAAAACATCATACATCCCATCTGCCATTCTAATAATTTACAGCCCATTTGCTAATTCTTAAGGTATTTTTTGGAGCCCATATTCTTTTTGTTAGCATTACATCCCATATTGTGGCTACGGTTAAAAAATTATATGTAATTTTGCATATTTCGGTGCGGTCCGAACTGTTTTTAATCCCGAAATTTCGAGTCACATTCAAACCGATTTTAAAAATAAATGTATATCAATATAAAATCCAACAAAGTGTCCATGCATAAAAATTAATGCAATTTAAAATCTCGAAATGAAAAAAATGAAACTAATTGTCCATTTGATGTGTTTAAAAAATGTACATCCCATTTCTCATTATTGATAGGCCATTTTCTCGTCCAGCCGAATGAAGCTCCCCTCGTCTTGAAAGATTTGTAGCCCAACAGGCATGACAAAGCAACTTACTTGGCAAATCACAAAAATAACTGGGCTAGCCATTTTCAGAAAGAAAAAAACTACTGGGCTGGTATGTGGTAAACATAAAAGAGAAGGCTGTCTAGACAGGCCAGAGTGCCCCACATAGCCCAATTGACACCCTGCTTCCGTCTCAAAAACAAATTAGATAAATGCCACTCCAGTTATGGTGATTCATAAAAATGCCACTGCAATTTCCAAACTTTGAAAAATGACACTTCAATTTTTGCAAACTTTGGAAAACGCCACTGCAATTTGCAAACTTTAAAAAACGCCACTCCAGACTTCAAAAAATGCCACTGGAAATGGCATGAAATGGCATTTTTCAAAGTTTGGAAATTTCAGTGCCATTTCTCAGAAACACCAGATTTGGAGTGGCATTTATCAAATTAACCCAAAAAAAACTGGGCGAGCTGCTGGGTCCCTGCTCTCAGCCGCTCGTTGTGCAATTCTCTCGTTTATTGACTACGTTGACAATGGCATGGGACCCAGATGTCAGAAATCCATTAGGAGGAGCCATTTTTTTATTGTCTTGAAATAAGGAGGCACTTGCTTGCGTACTGCCATGACCTTGGTGGGTCCCTGCTGTCATCCTCTCCACGTACAACCATCTCCTGATTGTGTACGCGTCAACTTGGTAGGCCCACAAGTCAGCCTCTAAGCCCATGGAGGACAAATACAACCCATTTACAAAAATAACAGCCCATTCCATACGTTCAAACAGAAAGTTCAACATTCAGAACAAAGTAACAGGACTGATCCACATATAGAGTACTGAACTTCCACGTTGACAACCATCATAGCCAAGTTAACTATCTACTCCCACTAATACTGTAGTAGCGTACAAGTACTAACTTACTCTTAGCTAACTAGACGATGCCGGCCGCTGCTACTTCTCGAGCTTGCGTTGTATTCCCTCGAATAGGAAAGGGAGATGCAGCACGGTAGCGTAAGTATTTCCCTTAGTTTTTGAGAACCAAGGTATCATTCCAATAGGAGACCACGCGCGAGTCCCTCGCACCTGCACAAACAAATAAGAACTTCGAAGCCAACGCGATAAGGGATTGTCAATCCCTTTACGGTCACTTACGAAAGTGAGATCTGTTAGAGATGATAGTTTATATTTTTGGTATTTTTGGTTTATAAGAACAGCAAATAAAAGCGATAAAAGCAAAGTAGATGTCGATTGATATGTTGAGAATAGACCCGGGGGCCATAGTGTTCTCTAGTGGCTTCTCTCATGATAGCGATATTCAACGACGGGTAAACAAATTATTTTCGAGCAATTGATAGAAAAGCAAATAATTATGAGACTATCTAGGCATGATCATTGTATATAGGCATCACGTCCGAGACAAGTAGACCGAAACGATTCTGCATCTACTACTATTACTCCACACATCGACCGCTATCCAGCATGCATCTAGTGTATTGAGTTCATAAGAACAGAGTAACGCCTTAAGCAAGATGACATGATGTAGAGGAATAAACTCAAGCAATATGATATAAACCCCATCTTTTTATCCTCGATGGCAACAATACAATACGTGCCTTGCTGCCCCTACTGTCACTGGGAAAGGACACCGCAAGATTGAACCCAAAGCCAAGCACTTCTCCCATTGCAAGAACTATAGATCTAGTAGGCCAAACCAAACCAATAATTCGAAGAGATTTGCAAGGATATTATGAGCACACATAAAAAGTTCAGAGAAGAACCAAATATCTTTCATAGATAATCTTGATCTTAAACTCACAATTCATCGGATCTCAACAAACACACCGCAAAAAGAGATTACATCGAATAGATCTCCTCGAAGACCGAGGAGAACTTTGTATTGAGATCCAGAGAGAGAGAAGAAGCCATCTAGATACTAGCTATGGACCCGAAGGTCTGTGGTAAACTACTCACAACTCATGGTGAGGGCGATGATGATGATGATGAAGAACTCCGTGATGGATCCCCCTCCGGTGGAGCTCCGGAACAGGCTCCAAGATGGGATCTCACGGGAACAGAAGGTTACGGCAGTGGAATTAGGGTTTTCTCTCTATTGTCGAAGGTTTCGGGGTACGTAGACTTATATAGGAAGAAGGAGGACACCGGGGGGGTGCTCGGGGGCCCCACGAGACAGGGGGTGCGCCCTGGGAAGGGGGACGCGCCCCCCACCCTGGTGGGCAGCCCCTTGATCCCCTGACGTGGTTCTCAAGTCCCCCGTGCGTGATTTTCTCCAAAAATATCTCTCGCGAAGGTTTCATTCCGTTTGGACTCCATTTGATATTCGTTTTCTGCAAAACCCTGAAACACGCAAAAAACAGCAATCTGGACTAGGCCTTTGGGTTAGTAGGTTAGTCCCAAAAATGATATAAAAGTGTATGATAAAGCCCATTAAACATCCAAGACTTCATAAATAATAACATGGAACAATAAAAAATTATAGATACATTGGAGACGTATCAAGTATCCCCAAGCTTAATTCCTGCTCATCCTCGAGTAGGTAAATGATAAAGAAAGATTTTTTGATGTGGAATGCTAACCAATATAGTTTTTCAATGTAATTCTCTTAATTGTGGCATGAATGTTCAGATCTGAAAGATTCAAGGTGAAAGTCTATATTGACATAAGAAACAATAATACTTCAAGCATACTAACAAAGCAATCATGTCTTCTCAAAATACTATGGCTAAAGAAAGTTATCCATACAAAATCATATAGTTTTGGCTATGCTCCCTCGTTATCACACAAAATATTCATATCATGCACAACCCCGATTTCAGCCAAGCACTTGTTTTCATACTCTATCTTTTCAAACCTTTCAACTTTCACGCAATACATGAGCATGAGCCATGGACATAGCACTATGGGTGGAATAGAGGTGGTTGTGGAGAAGACAAAAAGAAGGGAGATAGTCTCACATCGACTAGGCTATCACCGGGATATGGAGATGCACATCAATAGATATTAATGTGAGTGAGTAGGGATTGCCATGCAACGGATGCACTAGAGCTAAATATGAATGAAGGCTCAACAAAAAGAAACTAGTGGGTGTGCATCCAACTTGCTTGCTCACGAAGACCTAGGGCATTTGAGGAAGCCCATCGTTGGAATATACAAGCCAAGTTCTATAACGAAAAATTCCCACTAGTATATGAAAGCGACTAAGCATGAGACTCTCTACAATGAAGAACATAGTGCTACTTTGAAGCACAAGTGTGGAAAAAAGATAGTAGCAATTGTCCCTTTTTCTTTTCTTTTCATTTTGTTCTTTTTTCCAGAGGGGCTTTATAGATTCAGCCTTTCCTCACATGGGACAATGCTCTAATAATGATGATCATCACACTTTCATTACAACTTGATATTACAACTCGATACTACAACAAAGTATGACTCTATATGAATGCCTCCGGCGGTGTACCGGTATGTGCAATGAAACAAGAGTGAAATGTATGGAAAATTATGCATTATGGCTTTGCCACAAATACGATGTCAACTACATGATCATGCATGGCAATATGACAATATGATGCGTGTCATATGAACGGAACGGTGGAAAGTTGCATGGCAATATATCTCGGAATGGCTATGGAAATGCCATGATAGGTAGGTATGGTGGCTGTTTTGAGTAAAATAATATGGTGGCTGTTTTGAGGAAGGATATATAATGGGTTTATGGCACCGGCGAAAGTTGCGCGGTACAAGAGAGGCTAGCAATGGTGGAAGGGTGAGAGTGCGTATAATCCATGGACTCAACATTAGTCATAAGAACTCATATACTTATTGCAAAAATCTACGAGTCATCAAAACAAAGCAATCAACACATGCTCCTAGGGGGGAGGTTGGTAGGAGTTAACCATGGCGCGCCCCCAACCTCCACACAAAGGTTGGCACTTTACAAATACCTCATGCTCTAACTTCGTCACATAGCGGTTCACCATACGTGCATGCTACGGGAATCACTAACCTTAACACAAGTATTTCTCAGTTTCATAATAACTCCACTAGCATGACTCTAATATCATTATCCTCATATCTCAAAACAATTATCAAGCATCCAACATATCATTCTATTCAATGCACTAGGTGTGAATTTTTTTACTACATTGACATTGGATGTCTATCATGTGAAGACTAGTTTCTTTAGCCTAAACACATTAACATGCTGTTTTAATAGACTCTCAAATAGATATAAGTGAAGCATGAGAGTTCAACAATTTCTACAAATAATAACCACCACCGTGCTCTAAAAGATATAAGTGAAGCACTAGAGCAAAAACTATTCAACTCAAAAGATATAAGTGAAGCACATAGAGTGTTCTAACAATTTCTAGGCCATATTTAACTCTCTCAAATAGGTGTGTCCAGCAAGGATAATTGTGACAAACTAACAATCAAAGAATCAAATTATACGACGCTCCAAGCAAAACACATATCATGTTGCGAATAAAAATATAGCTCCAAGTATAGTTACCGATGGATAAAGACGGAAGAGGGGATGCCTTCCCGGGGCATCCCCAAGCTTAGGCTTTTGATTATCTTGAATTTACTTGGGGTACCATGGGCATCCCCAAGCTTAGGCCTTTTCTACTCCTTGTTCCATAGTCCAGCAAAGCAATACTCAAAACTTGAAAACTTCACAACACAAAACTTAGACAAAAATTCTTGTGAGCTCCGTTAGTATAAGAAAGCAAACCACTACTCAAAGGTGCAGCAATGAATTCATTCTTTGTTTATATTGGTGTTAAACCTACTGTATTCCAATTTCTCTATGGTTCATATCTTCCAATACTAATCATATATGCATCGAAATAAGCAAACAACACACGAAAAATAGAATCTGTCAAAAACAGAACAGTCTGTAGTAATCTGCAGGTTTCCCCTACCTCTGGAGTTCCAAAAAATTCAAACTAAATTGGTAAATTTGCGGAATTTGTCGACTAATCTTCTGCAAAAAGAATCAACTAAATAGCATGCTCCAGTAAAATCTGAAGACCACTTTAGCCAGCGCTAACGATTCTGTTTTTCACAGCAAGATCACATAAACTTCACACAAGACTTCCCAAAGGTTCTACTTGGCACAAGCACTAAACAAAACACGAAACCACATCTAATCAGAGGCTAGATGCAATATTTATTCCCTAACAACAACAAAAACAAAAAATATAAAGTTGGGTTGCCTCCCAACAAGCGCTATCGTTTTACGCCCCTAGCTAGGCACGATACAAGATAAATCTAAATATTGCCATCTTTGGAAGGCATTCCATAAGTGGCTCTCATGATTGATTCATATGGTAATTTGATTTTATTTCTAGGAAAGTGTTCCATGCCTTTCCTTAACGGAAATTGGAATCTAATATTTCCTTCCTTCATATCAATAATTGCACCAATCGTTCTAAGGAAAAGTCTACCAAGAATAATGGGACATGAAGGATTGCAATCTATATCAGGAACAATGAAATCTACGGGCACATAATTCCTATTGGAAACAATAAGAACATCATTAATCCTTCCCATAGGTTTATTAATAGTGGAATCCGCAAGATGCAAATTTAAAGAACAATCATCAAGCTCATGGAACCCTAGCAAATCACACAAAGTTTTTGGGATAGTGGAGACACTTGCACCCAAATCACACAAAACATAGCATTCATGATCTTTTATTTTTATTTTAGTAGTAGGTTCCCACTCATCATAAAGCTTTCTAGGGATAGAAACTTCTAAGTCAAGTTTTTTCTTCATAAGATTGCATCAAAGCATCAACTATGTGTTTGGTGAAAGCTTTATTTTGACTATAAGCATGCGGAGAATTTACCACGGATTGCAACAAGGAAATACAATCAATCAAAGAGAAATTGTCATAATTGAATCCCTTGAAATCCAAAGTAGTGGGTTCATCACTATGCAAAGTTTTAATCCCTTCACTCCCACTTTTAACAATTTTAACATCAAGATCTAAAAACTCCAAATCATTGGGACACCTTAAAGCAGAATCATCTCCAATCCTATCTTCATCAAGATTTATACTAGAAAACAAGGATATAATAGGAGACACATCAATAACTTACATATCTTCATCTTTATTTTCATGATAACTAAAGGAACACGCTTTAATATAATCTTCTCTTTTAGCACGCATCCTAGCGGTTCTTTCTTTGCATTCATCAATGTAAATTCTCATGGCTTTGAGAGACTCATTGATATCATGCTTAGGTGGTAATGATCTAAGTTTCAAAGAATCAACATCAAGAGTAATTCTATCCACACTTCTAGCCAATTCATCAACCTTAAGCAATTTCTCTTCAAGCATAGCATTGAAATTCTTTTGCGAGATCATAAACTCCTTAACACTAGTTCCAAATTCAGAAGGCATCTTTCCATAAGAGTTGTTGTAGGAATTACCATAATTATTAGAGGAATTACTAGGAAAAGGCCTAGGATTAAAATTACCTCTATAAGCATTGTTACCAAAATTATTCCTACCAACAAAGTTCACATCCAAAGATTCATTGCTATTTTCAATCAAAGTGGACAAAGGCATATCATTAGGATCAGAAGAAGCACTCTTAGCAGCAAATAATTTCATAAGTTCATCCATCTTTCCACTCAAAACACTAATTTCTTCAATAGCATGCACTTTTTTACTAGTAGATCTTTCGGTGTGCCATTGAGAATAATTAACTATAATATTATCTAGGAGTTTGGTAGCTTCTCCTAAGGTGGTTTCCATGGAAGTGCCTCCCGCGACCGAGTCTAAAAGATTTCTAGAAGCAAAATTCAAGCCAGCATAAAAGTTCTGAATAATCATCCATAGATTCAAACCATGTGTAGGTCAATTACGTATCATCAATTTCATTCTCTCCCAAGCTTGTGCAACATGCTCATGATCTAGTTGCTTAAAATTCATAATATCGTTTCTAAGAGAGATGATCTTAGCAGGAGGGAAATACTTAGAGATAAAAGCATCTTTGCACTTATTCCATGAATCAATACTATTTCTAGGCAAAGAGGAAAACCAAGTTTTAGCACGATCTCTAAGTGAAAACGGAAATAACTTCAATTTAACAATATCGTTATATGTATCCATTTTCTTTTGCATATCACGCAAATCAACAAAGTTGTTTAGATGGGTAGCGGCATCTTCATTAGGAAGGCCGGAGAATTGATCATTCATGACAATATTTAACAAAGCAGCATTGATCTCACAAGATTTAGCATCGGTAATAGGAGCAATCGGAGTGCTAATAAAATCATTATTGTTGGTATTGGAGAAGTCACACAATTTGGTATTGTCCTGAGCCATAGTGACAAGCAAGCAATCCAACACACACACAAGCAAACAAGAAGCAAGCGAACAATAAACACACGGCGGGAGAAGGGCAAATAAAACGGCAAGGGTGAAGTGGGGGAGAGGAAAACGAGAGGCAAATAAATGTAATGCGAAGGATAAGGGTTTGTGATAGGTACTTGGTATATGACTTTTGCGTTGTATTCCCTCGAAGAGGAAAGGGAGATGCAGCACAGTAGAGTAAGTATTTCCCTCAGTTTTTGAGAACCAAGGTATCAATCCAGTAGGAGACCACGCGCGAGTCCCTCGCACCTGCACAAACAAATAAGAACTTCACAGCCAACGCGATAAGGGGTTGTCAATCCCTTTAAGGTCACTTACGAAAGTGAGATCTGATAGAGATGATAGTTTATATTTTTGGTATTTTTGGTTTATAAGAACAACAAATAAAAGCGATAAAAGCAAAGTAGATGTAGATTGATATGTTGAGAATAGACCCGGGGGCCATACTGTTCTCTAGTGGCTTCTCTCATGATAGCGATATTCTACGGCGGGTAAACAAATTACTGTCGAGCAATTGATAGAAAAGAGAATAATTATGAGACTATCTAGGCATGATCATTGTATATATAGGCATCACGTCCGAGACAAGTAGACCGAAACGATTCTGCATCTACTACTGTTACTCCACACATCGACCGCTATCCAGCATGAATCTAGTGTATTGAGTTCATAAGAACAGAGTAACGCCTTAAGCAAGATGACATGATGTAGAGGGATAAACTCAAGCAATATGATATAAACCCCATCTTTTTATCCTCGATGGCAACAATACAATACGTGCCTTGCTGCCCCTACTGTCACTGGGAAAGGACACCGCAAGATTGAACCCAAAGCCAAGCACTTCTCCCATTGCAAGAACTATAGATCTAGTAGGCCAAACCAAACCAATAATTCGAAGAGACTTGCAAGGATATTATGAGGACACATAAAAAGTTCAGAGAAGAACCAATATCTTTCATAGATAATATTGATCATAAACTCACAATTCATCGGATCTCGACAAACACACCGCAAAAAGAGATTACATCGAATAGATCTCCTCGATAACCGAGGAGAACTTTGTATTGAGATCCAGAGAGAGAGAAGAAGCCATCTAGATACTAGCTATGGACCCGAAGGTCTGTGGTAAACTACTCACAACTCATGGTGAGGGCGATGCTGATGATGATGAAGAACTCCGTGATGGATCCCCCTCCGGTGGAGCTCCGGAACAGGCTCCAAGATGGGATCTCACGGGAACAGAAGGTTACGGCGGAGGAATTAGGGTTTTCTCTCTGTTGTCGAAGGTTTCGGGGTATGTAGACTTATATAGGAAGAAGGAGGAGACCGGGGGGTTCTCGGGGCCCCCACGAGACAGGGGGGCACGCCCTGGGAAGGGGGGCGCGCCCCCACCCTCGTGGGCAGCCCCTTGATCCCCTGACATGGTTCTCAAGTCCCCCGTGCGTGATTTTCTCCAAAAAAATCTCTCGCGAAGGTTTTATTCCGTTTGGACTCCGTTTGATATTCTTTTTCTGCAAAACCCTGAAACAGGCAAAAAACAGCAATTTGGACTGGGCCTTTGGGTTAGTAGGTTAGTCCCAAAAATGATATAAAAGTGTATGTTAAAGCCCATTAAACATCCAAGACTTCATAAATAATAGCATGGAACAATAAAAAATTATAGATACGTTGGAGACGTATCAGCCGCCATCTGCGGTACACGCTAAACGCCGGCACCGGCGTCCTCCGCCTCGCCTTGGACTTGCGAGAGGTGCGATAGGGCGCGTTGCTCGCGCGCGTTGGCCCTTTCCATGCCGGCGTGGTCCACCGAAGCTTCGGCTTCTAAGTGGGAAACCCACTTGACGAGCTGGTAGTAAAAATTGGCGTCGCGAACGCGTGCGTGCCCGACAGCCTCCAGGGCTATTTGTCGGGCGTCGGCCTCCACGTAGTCGGCCCAGTTGCGGGCGCTCTGCTCGCTACTCAAAGCATTGGTGCGCTGCTGCTCCATGTCCCGCTGGCGGCGTAAATTGATGATACGTTGCTCCTTCGCCAAGCGGTCGCACTCCAACCACTCCTGCTCCTCCGCGAGGCGGTCGCGCTCCAACAAGTTCTCGATCTCTGCATTGCCATCTAAAGACCTATAGAATGCCTCCTTGTCGGGGGAAACTGTCCGCCACGAACACCTATGGGACCGGAGCCCCTTGTCTGTGCGGTACGAGGGCGGAGGGAGCACGAAGAGCAGATCGAAGAGATCACGCGGGCAGTTTTACCCAGGTTCGGGCCGTGGTAGACGCGTAAAACCCTACTCCTGCTTGGTTGTGTATTAAGTTTGGAGAGCTCGAGAGCTTGAAGAAGCAGCTACACCGAGCGTATGAGTGATCTAGGTTCCGAACCCCCTCCACGTTGTGCATGGGCCTCCTTTTATAGTGCAAGGGGTCACCGACAGGTGTCAACGTAGGAGAAAAGGGTAAAAACGTAAAAGAGGTGGTAGTTGTAACAGTGCGGGAACAGTGAAGCTACAGTGCAGAACAGTGGTCTACACCTACTTTGACAGTGGGGGACAAGGGCATTTAATGCCCGTCGCCGTCGACCCCAAAAGCTCCCGCCATTGCGTCTCCGTCTGCCACGGCGATGGATCCACCACCGTGGAGTGCCACCGTGTCCCCCAGGCTGCACAGCCATCCGCCACGCGTCCCTGGATAGGCCCCAGGGCGACGCGTGGGCCGATGAGCTGGAGCGCGGGCACACAGCGCAACCTTCCCGGCAAGCACCTTGCCGGGGGCTTGATCTTGCCGGGCCCGGGAGCTTGCCGCTCCCCGGGCCCTCGTCGGGTCTTCTACGATGGAATCTTCTAGTCTTCCTGGCAAGCTCCTCTTGCCAGGGCCTTGTGCTAATGAGGTAATCTCGAGCCTGGTACGGCCTTCCCGGCAAGCTCCTCTTGCCGGGGTCTCGGTCTTCTTTCTTGTATACTTTGTTTTTTGAATGGTTTGATAGGGAGCAGGAAGGTCTCCGACGAGCGCGTGGTAAACCCCGCCGCCGGAAGCTGCATCTGCCCGTGCACAAGTTGGGGTACTGAGGTACCTCTACCTTAGTACACCGACAGGAGCCCCCGGGGCTGGGCCACACACGGTGCCGAACGCTGTTGGGCCAGGCCCAAAACAGTGCACGGGCACACGTGGCCCACGACGCACCGAATCCACTTCCGTATCCGCCGCATCCCCTCCCAACGGCACGCGTCGATTGCGGCGCCGTGGGATGGGACGTGCCCACGATCTCTTAATGGAAAAAGGCAAAACGCCCCCCACTTCCCCATAAAAGCAGAGGAAGCAGGAGCGATTCCCCTCCTTCGCTTTCATTGCATCTTCTTCATCCAGAGATCCCTCTTGCGCTCCGCCTCCACACCTCCGCCGCCGCCGTCCGCATTTCCGGCGTCGCTGAGCTCTTCGCCCCTCTTCTTCCTCCGCGTCTGCCATGGCCCCGAAGTCCGACAAGGCGAAGGCGGAGAAGGCCAAGAAGTCGGAGCAAGCGGCGAAACTCGCCGCGTATCGGAAGCAGCATCTCGTCTTCCCGCCGAAGCTCGGCGCGCGGGAGCTCTGGAACAAGTACTACTTGTTCTGGGCCAAGGAAACCAAGGCTCACCCCCGCACGCGAGCATATCCGGCCGCCGCCAAAGACAACTACCCCGGCGGGTACTACTTCTTCGCAGCTTTCTTTCACTGCGGTCTTTGTCCTCCTTTCTCTGATTTCTTCTGCGATATCATGCACACCTACGGCTTCCATCTTCTTGACTTCACCCCCAACGCCATCCTCACAATGGCGGTTTTCGCACACATGTGTGAAAACTTCATAGGGATACACCCAAATGTAGCGCTTTTTAGGCACTTTTTCACTCCTAGAGCAGAGGCCGACGCCCCCCTCTCCGGAGGAATTTCTTGGGTTTTCCGTCTGAACAAGAAGGGGTATTACTTGCCGGGGGAGCTCCGCGGCAAGTGGGAGGAATGGCGTGCGGAGTGGTGCTGGGTTGTCGAGGATGCGCCGCAAGCCTTCACCGCGCCGCGCACAACGCCCATCGTGCGCGGCAGGGACTGGAGCGAGCTAGACTCGGACGACATCAAGCTCGACATCGCCCTCGTCCGGATTCTTCGTCTTCGGGTGGCACAGCTGTCCGTTGCAGAGGTAGGCGCAGACTTCCTCCGCCGCCGCATCGCCCCTCTCCAAGACAGGAAAAGGCCGGCCTGGGAGTACGGCGGCCCGGCGGATATAATGAGGCTGCGCCCCGGGCTAAACTTCAACCTCACGACGCTGGAGCTGAAGGGGATGGTCCGGGAACTCTTCAAGTACGACCCGGCACACCCTGAGTGGTTCCGAGCTCCCCGGGGAGTGGTGCCGCTCTGCATCAGCACAGTCCGGGATCGTCTCCTCGCCATGATGCCCGCATGCGATTCGCACGGCGTGGACCGCACGTGGATTCCGCCCAAGCCCATCGACGTCCTCAACTTCTACGACAACCTCGTGGAGGTGGCGAAGAACAAGAATGACATCAAGGAGCACACGCGGGACACCACCGAGCAGGAGCTTGCTTACATAGCTTCTCGGGCTGAAGAGGCCGCTGCAGCTGCAGCGGCGGGAGATTTTGGGTACACGCCTGAAGAGGCGGAGGTTGCGGATGCATCCAGCCAGGCGGAGGAGGCGGAGATCCACAGATTGCTGCAACTCCCTCCCGACGCACTCGCCGGGGTCCCCTCGCTGAGGCACTCCGGGATCCACGGAATCATGGCCGAGGCCGCGGCAATGGAGGGTGCCGCCGGAGGGAACAGAGGCGCCGCGAGGGGCGGAGGCGCCAAGGGAAAAGAGGCCGCAGCGCAGGGCGCTGGGCCCAGCGAGCCGGCCGAGGAAGAGGAGGAGGAGGAGGCCGAGGACTCCGGCGGATCTACGGAGCTCTACGCCGATGACCTCTCCTCGTCGGAGAGCTCCCCGCCCCCGGCAAGCCCAAGGCAGTCTCCACCGAAGCGTCTCCGCAAGGCGGCGACGGGAGAGAGGGCGCAAGCGCCCCGGCAACAACCAGCTCGCCGGGCAGCTCCCCGGGGGAGCCAAGCCGCACCAAGGGCGACCGGCGTACCAGCCGCAGCAGAGGCGGCCCGCGCGCGGGCCACGACGGAGGCGCCTCGCAGGCCGGCGCCAAGCCGGCAGGGGTCTTCTCGGAGCGGAGCAACGGCTCCGCCCGCTCCTCGGGCGTCGGCTACCACAGGGGCTGGGTCTTCGCAGCCCCCAGCCCCAGGGACCACCAAGCGCGCGAGGGGATCTTCGTCTTCCGCTCCTCGTGCCGACGCGCCGACGGTGGAGTACGACTTCTCCGCCTTGAGCGAGGACGACGAGGAGGATCAGGAGTAAGGATCCGGGATCTTACACCTTCTCGAGTTTTGTCTTGGTTTTTGTTGATGCTGACTTTGTCTGTTGCTGTGATTTCAGGACCTTGGTTCAGCGTGCGGCGAAGAAGGCCAAGGCACCTGTGGTTGAAGTTGCGGAAGACCCGGCCCCCGCGGCAACTGAGGACGCGGCGGAGCCAGGCCTGCCGGACCCTAGCGCTGCTCCGAGGAGCAGCCCCCAGCGCAGCCCCCAGCGTAAGTCTGGGTCCCATTCTTCCGCTTGTCGGGGTGCGCTTGGGTATCTTGTCTTAATATCTTGGTGTCTCTTGTCTTCTCTTGTGCAGAGGTGGAGCCGCAGCGGGAAGAGCGCCCGGAGACCGTCGTCGAGGAGCCGCAGGCCCCGCCGTCCCCGCCAAGGCCGAACTCTCCGGCAAGGGAGAGCGCTCCGCCAAGGGCGGGTACTCCGCCAAGGCAGAGTACCCCGCCAAGGGCGAGCAACCCGGCGAGGGCGGCTACTCCGCCAAGGCAGAGCTCCCCGGCAAGGGAGCCCGCCGCTGAGGACGTCCGCCAAGGTATGTTCTGTAGCTTGTCTCCTTGGCTTCGTCTCTCTTTTTTGGATCTTTGCTTGGCCTTGAACTTCTTTTTCTTCTTCTTCTTTTTAGATCCTCCTCCTCCTCCTGAGCCGATGGAGACTGAGGTCATCAACATCGATGAGGAGGAGGGCGCGCAGGGCGGCGGCGGTGGCGCCCCTGCCACCGAGGAGATGGCTGAGGCCGCCGAGCCGGCCGCGCAGGAGACCACTCCGGCTGTGGACGCAGCGGCCGGGGAGGGGGACGACGACCGCACCGCCGACCCGGAGGCGGCGGGAGCACCAAGTGCTGCGCCGGCCGCCGACCCCTCCGCCGGCAAGGAGCAGGGCTACTACCTTGAGGCCCCCAACGGCGTCTTCATCCAGATGCCTTGGGGGTCTTCATCGCGAGCTCCCGCGGAGGGCGAGGCGTTTGACGGAGAAGTCCTCGCCTCCGCGGGCCTGAAGATTGTCGAGGCGCCCGGCGGGAACGAAGGGCCCGAGGAGGAAAAGCTGCTCCACCAGCTCCTGGCCCTTTACAGGGCTAGGCAGGCGAAGCTCGCTTCCCGGGAAGCCCTTGCCGCCAAGGCCGCCGTGGAGATGGAGAAGCGCGCGACAGAGCTCAGCGCCGCCAACCAGGCGGCTCGCCGCGAGGTGGCGGAGGAGCGCGAGCGTCTCGCCGGCGAGTACCAAGAATGGGTGCTGGAGAAGGCCGAAGCCGAGGAACAGCAGCGGCTCGCCGGGGTGGAGCTGTCCCGGCGAGAAGGAGAGCTCGCGCAGCGGAAGGTCGAGCTCGACTCCCATGAGGAGGACCTTGCCGCTCGCGAAGCGGCCCTTGGCGGGGAATTGAAGGAGGCGAAAGCCGCCGCGGTTGCCGCGGAAAACGCCAAGAAGGAGCTCGCCGCCAAGGTCGTGCAGTTGGAGAAGGCGCTGAAGGTGAGCGCGGAGAAGGTTGCCGCGCTCATCACGGAGCGTGAGAAGGACGCCCACACAAATTCAGAGCTCCAGGTGAGCCTTTCTAAAAGGGGCGACGAGTTGAAGGCCGCCAAGGACTCCATCGAGGACTTGGAGTTGAAGGTCACTACATTGAAGGATTCGCTCGACGCTGCCCGGGCTCGGGAATCCAAGCTGAAGGAGGAGCTCCGCAAGGAGCGGACCTTGGTGGACAGCGTCAACAAAGCATCCGAGCTCTTCCGCCAGACCATTGAGGTATGGACCGAAGACTTGGTTTCTTCCGCGTCCAATATCGACCAGGAGCTGCTGGCGTTGAAGGTCGAACACCTCATCTACTCCCCGGATCCGGATCTCCCGCACAGCGCCAAGCTCAGCCTCTTCTTCAGAGGGATCGCGCCGGCCCTTGCAGGTCTCCGGAACCAAATCCCCGCGCAGCTGGCCGAGGAGTCGCGCCTGCTCTGCGCGGGAACTCTGGAGCGGGTGTTGACGAAGATCGTGTACCGCAATCCGGGGATCAATCTCATCAACGTTCTTCGCAGCTTGCCTGCTGATGCGAACACGGAGGCCTTGAAGGAGCAAGTCGCCCACATCATCGCCAAGGTGGCCAAGATCTCCAGGAAGGAGGGCGACCGCGTGGATTAGGCCTCTATTATCTTTTTCCTTTTGTTTTGCTGCTGCACATTATGAAGTTATGAACTCATTAGTCCATCGCGACAAGTTATCTTTTTGTAAGATATTTATCTCATTTTAATCAATCAGTGCAATGTTATCTTCCTCGTCTTAATCCTTGACTTTGTATGTTTTTCACCCTACGCTCCCGGGGAGCTTGCCGGCAAGGGTCCTTTGCCGCGAGCGCTGAGTGCTGGACTCTGAGCAGCCTGCTGGCCAAGGCCTCACCGGCAAGCAACCTCGCCACAGCTAGTCGCAACGCACTTAGCTTGCTGAGCGTACTCGGAAACGAAACAAGGGCGCGACACTTGTCGCAGCTCACTTAAATCGTTGAGTGAACTCGAAAACAAGATAAGGGTGCGGCAAGCTACGGGTAGGTTCCTCCGCGCACAGGTTTTCCATACAAAGTGTGATTGTTCAAGGAAAACAACTTAAAAACTTAAAATTTGAACTGGTCAAATTCTAACAACTTATCTTTCATGTTTTGCTTGTTTTCCGGTAAGGCTTCTCTCCCTTGAACATCACTTGGTTCCTCCTCCACCTCCTTCCCCCCCGGCAAACTTGTGCGCGAGGAACGTTCCTTCTGCTTAAGAGGCAAAGGAAAAGAAGAGGGAAACAAGTACACGGCTTTTCGGCGTGCTAATGCTTACCGGGTGTGTATGTTGCGCAAAATGCCAAATAAGACATGCAAATAGCAGAGAAAAACATGCAAATGGCAAACAGCGCAAAACACGAAATCTTTACTGATGCACGGGGTCTGCGCCCGGCTTTGTACAAAGGGTTACATGCAACAGCGGCAAAGCTTGTACAAAAGGTGGTTGCCGGAGTGGATCACGGCAACCGCGCCTTATGGGTGAAACTTGCGAAGGTGCTCTATGTTCCAGGAGTTGCTCACCGGTAAGCCTTCTTCGGTCTCGAGGCGGACAGCGCCGGGCCTCGTGACTTGTCTCACCCGATAAGGGCCTTCCCACTTCGGCGTCAACTTGTTGGAATTCTTGGCGGACTGAACACGCCGAAGAACAAGGTCGCCTTCCTCGAGACTCCTGGCCTTGACCTTGCGGCTATGGTAGCGACGCAAGGCTTGCTGGTATCGAGCAGCTCGTACAGCAGCCTGGAGACGTCCCTCCTCAAGGAGCAATGCATCATCTTGCCGCAGTTGCTCTTGCTCGAGCTCATCATAAGCGAGCACTCGAGGAGATCCGTATACGAGTTCCGTGGGGAGAACTGCCTCTGCTCCATAGACTAGAGCAAAGGGTGTCTGTCCGGTGGCTCGACTTGGTGTCGTTCTGATTGACCAAAGAGCCGCCGGTAGCTCCTCTATCCAATTTCTTCCGCACTTGCGCAGCCTGTCAAAGGTCCTCGTCTTGAGTCCGCGCAGCACTTCAGCATTTGCCCTCTCCGCTTGGCCGTTGCTCCTCGGGTGAGCAACAGAAGCGAAACAGACCTTGGCGCCAAGGTCTTGGACGTACTGCATGAAGGTGCGACTAGTGAATTGTGTACCGTTATCGGTGATGATCCTGTTAGGGATCCCGAAACGGCAAACAATCGACTTGAAGAACCTGACTGCTGACTGTGCCGTCACTTTTCTCACTGGCTCCACTTCTGGCCACTTTGTGAACTTGTCGATTGCAACGTACAAGTACTCAAAGCCCCCGACGGCTCGGGGGAAGGGGCCGAGGATATCGAGCCCCCAGACCGAGAAGGGCCAGGACAAAGGGATTGTTTGGAGAGCTTGAGCTGGCTGATGGATTTGCTTTGCATGGAACTGGCACGCTTCACACTTGGTTACTAGTGCAGTTGCATCTTGGAGGGCTTCTTGCCAAAAGAACCCTTGCCGGAAAGCCTTCCCGACAAGCGCCCTTGCGCCAATGTGGTGGCCGCATATGCCTCCGTGTATTTCTGCCAACAGCTTCTGTCCATCTTCCCTGGAGATGCATTTCAACCTGACACCATTGAGTCTTCTTCTGTACAGCTCGTTATCCACGAACTGGTACATACTTGACTGCCTGGTTATCTTCTCTATCTCTTGAGAGTCGTCGGGAAGTTCTCCGGTTTGCAGGAAACGGACGATCTGCTGCGCCCATGCCGGAGCCTGAAGCTCGACGGCAAGGACTAAAGGCTCGAGGGCCGCTGCGGGAACCTCAGCTTCTACGACAAGGACCTCTGGTTCTGCCGGAGCTGAAGGTCCCCCGGCAAGCTCGCCGGGGCGAGGCTCGTCGGGAACGCTTGCTTCAACTGTACAGACCCGAGGATCTGCAGGAGCAAACTGTTCCTCAGCGTTGTGGTTGTTGATCTTGGGGACCTTGGCGGCGGTTTCAGGAAGATCCGCCGGCAAGTAGTCGCCGGAGACCAACTTTCTTTTCTTGGACTGCCCAATTGATGGTGTAACGGATGGTTGAGTCAGCTTGAGCAAGAAGGTCCCTGGTTCCACAGGTAACTTCATCGAAGCACACTTTGAAAGGCCATCTGCAATTTCATTCTGAGCTCTCGGGACGTGCTCCATCTGCAGACCTTCAAAGTGTTCCTCAAGCTTCCTCACTTCATCGACATAAGCTTCCATCAAAGGGCTCTGATAGCTCTTGTTAACTTGCCGGACCACCAACTGAGAATCTCCCCGCACAATCAGCTTCCTTATCCCAAGTTCGGCCGCAATCCTGAGGCCGGCAAGCAAGCCTTCATATTCAGCAGTGTTGTTCGTCGCTTGCTCCCTGGGAAAGTGCATCTGGATAACATATTTGAGGTGCTCTCCGGTGGGCGCGATGAGTACCACGCCGGCTCCGGCGCCTTGCAGCGAGAAGGCACCATCAAAATACATTACCCATTCACTTGTCGCTTCTTGTACGGGTGCGCTTGTTTCTTGGACTTCTTCATCGGGCGTTGGGGTCCACTCAGCTATGAATTCTGCCAAAGCTCGGCTCTGTATGGTTGAAGTACTTTCAAACTTGAGTCCAAAGCTTGACAGCTCCAGTGCCCACTCAACGATCCTGCCTGTTGCTTCTGGGTTGTGCAATATCCTCTTCAGCGAGAAGCGAGTGACCACTGTTATCTCATGGGCTTGGAAGTAATGGCGCAGCTTTCTCGAGGCCATGAGGAGACCTAAAAGCAACTTTTGCACACCAGAGTATCTTGATCTAGCCCCCTGGAGAAGGGAACTTACAAAATACACTGGGCGCTGCACCATCTTCTTCCGCACCTCATCCTGTTCCTGCGCAGAGTCATCCTTGTCGGGGCCAGAGCTTGCCGGAGCAGCCCCCTGCTTGTCGCTGGATTCGCTTGCCGGTGGAGTAACCTCCTCGTCGGACTCTCTCTCCGCTACTAACGCAGCACTAACCACCTGGTTGGTTGCCGCTAGGTACAGCAGCAACTTCTCCTGTGGTCTAGGTGCGACAAGTATTGGAGTGGAGGACAGGTACCGTTTCAAATCCTGCAGCGCAGCCTCCGCTTCCGGAGTCCATTTCATGGGACCTGCCTTCTTCAAGATTTTGAAGAAAGGTAGGGCGCGTTCTGCAGACTTCGAAATGAACCTACTGAGGGCAGCCACACAACCTGCAAGCCTTCTGACATCCTTGACTCGCTTCGGGGCTTCGATCTGCTCGATGGCTTTAATCTTGTCGGGGTTGGCTTCAATACCCCTCTGTGACACAAAGAACCCGAGAAGCTTGCCGGAGGGGACTCCAAAGACGCACTTCTCGGGGTTCAACTTAAGCTGGATCTTGCGCAGATTCTGAAATGTCTCTTCCAAATCTTGGACTAGGGTATCCTTGCTCTTGCTCTTCACCACGATGTCATCCATGTAGGCTTCTACATTTCTGTGGATCTGTGGCTCAAAAGCAGTGTATACTACCCTTGCAAAGGTTGAGCCTGCATTCTTCAATCCAAATGGCATGCGAATAAAGCAATAAGTGCCACATGGAGTGATGAATGCAGTCTTCTCTTCATCCTCTTTGGCCATAAAGATCTGGTGGTAGCCTGAGTATGCATCAAGAAAACAGAGTAGCTCACATCCGGCGGTGGAGTCAACGATCTGGTCAATGCGCGGCAAAGGGAATGGATCCTTGGGACATGCTTTATTCACGTCGGTGAAGTCTATACACAGTCTCCACTTCCCATTGGCCTTGCGCACGACGACTGGATTTGCCAACCACGTCGGATGGATCACACCTCTAACTAGGCCTGCTGCTTCTAGCTTCTTGATCTCTTGGTTGATGAACTCTTGGCGCTCCACGGCTTGCTTCCTCACTTTCTGCTTGATGGGCCGCGCATGAGGACAGACAGCAAGCTTGTGCTCAATCACCTTCCTGGGAACACCGGGGATGTCAGATGGCTGCCAGGCAAACACATCGACATTCGCCCGCAGGAAGGCAACGAGCGCGCTTTCCTATTTGCTGTCAAGGGTGGCACTGATGGTGAAGATACCACCAGTGCCGTCCTCCTTGGCGGACACTTTCTTGGTTGCCGGAGGAGCGGCCATTCCTTTCTTACTCTTGCCGGTGGAGCTCGATGGAACGTCCTCGACGGCAGCGCAGCACTCCGAGGAGGTGCGGTTGCCGGAGTGGGTCCCAGAGCACTTGCCGGACTTGGTCTTCGTCTTCTTCCCTCCGGGAGCTTCAGCGGCAAGAGTGTCCTTCTCGGCTGCTGCTGCTGCTTCCCGGTAGATCTTGTCGGCGCAGACAAGCGCATCTTTCTTGTCACCGTGGACAGTGATAACGCTTATCGGCCCCGGCATCTTCAGTACGTTGTAGGCATAGTGGGAAGCTGCCATGAACTTGGCGAGGGCGGGACGGCCGAGTATTCCATTGTAGGGCAATGGAATATCGGCGACGTCGAAGGTGATGCGCTCAGTTCTGAAGTTGAGCTCCCCGCCAAAGGTCACCGGCAGAGTGATCTTCCCCTTGGGCTTGCTCCTTCCCGGGTTGATTCCTTGGAATGAACCGGTCTCTTCGAGCTCGCCATCTGGGATTTGGAGTTTCTTGATCACAGCAGAGGAGATCAAGTTTAGCCCGGCCCCGCCGTCAACCAACATTTTGGTGACCTTGAGGTTGCGGATGGTGGGTGAGACCAGCATCGGCAAGCACCCGACCGCAGTGGTGCGGTCAGGGTGATCCTCAAGATCAAAAATGATGGGCGTGCTGGACCATTTGAGGAGCCTGCGCGACTCCACGGGCGGCTCCGCTGCATTTACCTCACGCACCCACTGCTTTAGTTGGCGGTGGGAGGTGTGCAGGGAGGCGCCACCGTCGACGCACAGGACCTCCGTGGCCTTCTGGAACTCCTGTTCGCTGTTATCCTCGTCCTCCATGTCTTCATCGTCGTCTTCTTCGTCCTTGTCGCGGCCCCGGGGAGGTCGATCTCCTTGCCGCTGCTTGGCCTTGCCGCGGCGTCCTCCCCGGCCGTTGAACGGCCGCTTCTTGCTGGGTTCTTCCCCGCCACCTTGGGCCTTCTCCTTGTCGCGCCTCTCGTACTCAGCCTTCTGCTGCTCGACGAGATACTCAACGCGCTTGCAGTTGAAGAGATCGTGACCCTTGGTGCGGTGGATCTTACAGTATTGCTTGTCGGAGCTGCCCGGCTTGTCGGCCGCCGCTGCAGGGGCAGGCTCCTTGCCGGAGCCGCCAGCCTGTGTTTGCTTGGCGGGGGCCTCCTTGCCGGACTTCTCGACGGCAAGCACCTCTTTCTTGCTCTTCCTTCTGTTGTTCCGCCGCCGGCTCTTCTTTGCCGGGGCGGCGTCGTCGCTGTCGCTTCCTCCTGCGCCAGCATCCTCTCCGGGGAGTTTCCTCCCCTCTTCTGCGCGTGCGCACTTGTCAGCAAGAGCGTAGAGCTCGCTGACATCCCGAATCTTGGTCATCGCCATTTCCTCACGCATGCGGCGGTTACGCACGTTCTGGTGGAACGCGCTTATAACCGCGGCAGGGTGGACATCAGGGATGTTGTGCTGCACTCTGCTGAAGCGTTGGATGTACTTGCGCAGGGTCTCGCCTTCCTTCTGGGCCAAAATGTGGAGATCGCTCTCCTGGCCGTGGGGTTTGTGGCCGCCGGTGAAGGCGCCAACAAACTGGTGGCAAAGGTCGGCCCAAGAAGAGATGGAACCTTCCGGCAAGTGCATGAGCCACGAACGGACGTTGGGCTTTAGCACGAGCGGGAAGTAGTTCGCTAAGATCTTCTCGTCGCGCCCCCCGGCAGCTTGTACTGCGATGGTATAAACGCTGAGGAATTCCGAGGGGTGCGTCTTGCCGTCGTACTTCTCCGGTACGTCGGGTTTAAAATTCTTCATGCTGGGCCACTGGACGCGGCGCAGCTCGCGGGTGAACGCAGGGCAGCCTGCCGCGTACGGCAAGTCGCCTGGTCCACCGGGCGCGCTTGCGTCGACAGCGTTCCCAGCTCTCTTGTCAGATTGTCGCCGAGCTTCTCGGCGGCGCTCGATTGTGGTCCGAGCGTCTTCTTCTCGCCGGTCGTCAAGGACTTGGCGCTGGTCCCGACGAGTCCGCGGGTCCGACGAGGCTGTGGAGCCGTCGTCGGCGTTGTTCCGGCGGGGCGGCGTCTTCTGCTTCCGCGGCGGGGAGTGCACGCTTGTCGCACCCCCGGCGGTCTTGTCGCCGTCGGCCTTCGTCTTCTCAGCTTGCCGCGGCCGTGAGGTCGCCGGCTGCTGTGGAGAATCGTTGTTGGCGAAAGCGACCAGGCTCTGGATGGTGGCCCTCCAGTCCTCGGCCTTGTCTGCCGCTGGAGGGAAGTCGAGGAGCAGTTGCGCTCTTGCGAGCGCTTCTGCTGGAGTGGAGGGAAGCGGGGGCGAGCGGTGCGAGGAGCGGGATATGCTCGGACTTCTAACATTGTTAGAAGGAGCAGGGTCCCGCGCCGGCGCCTTCGCTTTGCTTGTGCCCGGACGAGGGTCCGGGGCGTCCCGCGAGCCTCCGGTTTGGCCTTGGCCCAGCAAACGGATACCACCTCCTGTGGTATGGCGTTGCTGGGTTGTCGTGTGCTGGGATGGACGCGGCGCGTCCACGGAGACCGAGGTTCGGTCGTCCGTCCTGTTTTTGGATCTGGTGGCGCCGTGAGTGTCCTCGCCGGCGACCACCCTTCCGACGGCGTCTCCCCCGCCCACCGTTGGCTCTGGTGGCGGCGGGTGAGACGCAGACGGGCCTCCGACCTCCGAAGCCTTCTTCTTCGGGGCCATGGAGCTATTGCTGGTGAAGTTGGTGAATTCGGAGAGGTTGATGAAGAATGCGCCCGCGCGAACGCCGGATCAGGTTCGCACAACCTCGACGCCCCCTACCTGGCGCGCCAAAGATGTCGGGGGAAACTGTCCGCCACGAACACCTATGGGACCGGAGCCCCTTGTCTGTGCGGTACGAGGGCGGAGGGAGCACGAAGAGCAGATCGAAGAGATCACGCGGGCAGTTTTACCCAGGTTCGGGCCGCGGTAGACGCGTAAAACCCTACTCCTGCTTGGTTGTGTATTAAGTTTGGAGAGCTCGAGAGCTTGAAGAAGCAGCTACACCGAGCGTATGAGTGATCTAGGTTCCGAACCCCCTCCACGTTGTGCATGGGCCTCCTTTTATAGTGCAAGGGGTCACCGACAGGTGTCAACGTAGGAGAAAAGGGTAAAAACGTAAAAGAGGTGGTAGTTGTAACAGTGCGGGAACAGTGAAGCTACAGTGCAGAACAGTGGTCTACACCTACTTTGACAGTGGGGGACAAGGGCATTTAATGCCCGTCGCCGTCGACCCCAAAAGCTCCCGCCATTGCGTCTCCGTCTGCCACGGCGATGGATCCACCACCGTGGAGTGCCACCGTGTCCCCCAGGCTGCACAGCCATCCGCCACGCGTCCCTGGATAGGCCCCAGGGCGACGCGTGGGCCGATGAGCTGGAGCGCGGGCACATAGCGCAACCTTCCCGGCAAGCACCTTGCCGAGGGCTTGATCTTGCCGGGCCCGGGAGCTTGCCGCTCCCCGGGCCCTCGTCGGGTCTTCTACGATGGAATCTTCTAGTCTTCCTGGCAAGCTCCTCTTGCCAGGGCCTTGTGCTAATGAGGTAATCTTGAGCCTGGTACGGCCTTCCCGGCAAGCTCCTCTTGCCGGGGTCTCGGTCTTCTTTCTTGTATACTTTGTTTTTTGAATGGTTTGATAGGGAGCAGGAAGGTCTCCGACGAGCGCGTGATAAACCCCGCCGCGGGAAGCTGCATCTGCCCGTGCACAAGTTGGGGTACTGAGGTACCTCTACCTTAGTACACCGACACTCCTCCCTCCGTCTGCCTTCCGGTGAAAAACCGAACACTAGTTTCGGCGGTGACCGCCTCCGGCCTCGCCTATCGCGGACGGGAGGAGGCATGGCTGATGTGGCGTGAGCGAGGATAAGTGGCGAGCAACGTCGGGCCGGTGGGGGCTTATGAGGATAGGGCGAGTTGGGTCACGGTGCCACCGTAGATGGCCGGGAAACAATACTTATAGGCGGAAGGTAGCGCGACGGTCATCGGAATTTAATGCATAATTAAGCAGGCATGGCTTAGCGTGCCAGCTTGCCGTGGGAAACTAGAGAAACTGAAATTCTAACTGTGCCGTCCCGTCCCATCCGTGCTGGGTCGCACGCCGGCAAGACGGTCAAACGAGTGCACTCGAATCATCTCCCTCCTTGTTAATAATGATTCCACGGATTTAAATAGTCCGTAACAATTAAAGCGCATATTTTTTCGCATCAGTTAGCTACCTTAATTATGGCCGGCTGCATGCAGGTACTCAAAATCGCTCGCAGCCAGTACGCGGAGCAGCATGCAATGAGTCGCAGACGAGGGCATTAGTTGATGAACTTTAGCTGGGAGATAAGGCATTTGCGAACTCGAATGATCCAGATGAGGTACTCCCTCCTTGTCAAAAATCATTCCACCACTCATCATCTACCTTGGTTGGTGAGATTTTTGAATTAAGCCCTGCAAACCGAAAAGGACGTAGTACATGCATGATCCGCTATTTATTTGTGTAGGATCGAGTAGGTCGTTTTTTGAATTGAGCCCTACAAATCGGAAAGGAGGTAGTACGTGCGTGATCCGCTATTTATCCGTGTAGGATCAAGTAGGTCGGATGGTGTACGTGTACGATCGCATATGAACATTCACTGGGAGATAAGGCATTTGTGAATGTTTTTGCTCGCAGTTTCTTCAGATTCGCATGGAATTTTCTTCAGAGCAACTTGTCAGTTTCTTCAGAGGTAGGCATTTTTATTCAAAAAACTGCCACTTCGGATCTTGCGTTGCAACTAAAACTGCCAGGAGCGCATTAGTAGGCTAGCTAGTGATCGATCAGTAACTTGTAAACACTGAGCGAATAGATATAAGGAACTATTAATGCATCTCAATGATTCATAGATCATATACAAATATGTAGCTCCAAAAGCAAAGATCAGCCACAACTAAAACCAACTAGTACGATTCCCATACATAAGATCAACATGTTAATGCATCTCAATGATTCACAGATCATATACAAATATGTAGCTCCAAAAGCAAAGATCTAGAAAAAACATATGTTCTTTCTACTAACACGGATGCTTATCTTGGTCAACATTCAGTACAGACTGAAAGACAAATTTTTTTGTGAAGTCTACAATTCCTCTTGCAAACGTAAGTGGTTTCACCAATAGCTGGAACCATCAGAATGAACCACACATGATGGAGGAACATCCACTGCAATATGATTTGGTCTTCTCTCGATCACACGGCGAGACTATTTTTGGAATACAAACTTTAACTTAGGCAAAATGATGCCCATTGTATAATCAGACCAAAGCAATGAAGCACCTAGTGTTGGCCAATAAATAGTACAGTACTACTTTTCTGCAGTCCATGAAGTGACTATCCAATCTTTCTGTGTCTATTTTCAAATGGCACTGCATGCAGTGACTATACTATTCTCTTGTGCAGTCAAACCAAAATTGCGGTCACTTTTTGTGTTTGCCAAATAGCAACGGGCAGACATCTTTGTCTGCACAAATATCAAGCAGCTAGTAAACATATATGCCACCTTGTATTTTCGGTTTAAACATGTCTCTTCCGCTTAGCATCATGTTTTGCACTGGACAATTTGACACAGTCATGTTTTGTCCTGGACAATTTCATACTGAGTTGATTTGCTTGTTCAGAGCAGAAATATAGCGCCTATTCTTCATCAGACCAAGGATATCCATGTTCGCAGTGATGGAAGAGGTGAAATCGATACAACCGAAATTGAGCATCCAATCATTGAATCCTGTCCTGCACCTCCAATGTAGGTCCACCCTGCCAATAAATTCACATGCAAACCACTAGTATTACTATCTAATGACAGTACAAAAAGAGTAGCAATATAGTAGCAAACCATGTACCTTCTTAATGAACAGCTCATAGTGCCACCAATTGGATATAAAGGTTTGGAAGAAAACATGCTCCTAATGTTGAACCAGTTGGACTTTTTGTGCAGTTCCACTAAAATCGAGCATCCCTGTTTGCATAGATATTGAAAGTGTGATTACTATAAAAGTGGCACTAGTGGAAGCATAGACTCACAAATATAAGCATTCCAATTTCTTAATGGGAAAAGGTTTCTATAAGCTCTAGCACTGGAAGATTTCCATAAGCTCTAGCACCGAAAGATTTCTATAAGAATTAACAATACAAAATGTAAAGGTAACAAGTTTCAGCATTGGTATACTAGCTGTGCAAGAGCATTAAACCAAATACAAAAGTCTGAAGGTAACTAGCATTATTAACTAATGATAGTATTAAAAAATTGCAAACCATGAACCTTCAAGGTAAATATCATTTCGAACTCGGGTGAACATGAAAAATTGCTATCCCAATCTTAACAAAGGTGTGGCTAGCTTTACTAGCAGTATTTGAGTGAACTCTACACCCTCTGTACCAATGCTGAAACTTGTTGCACATCTAGTATACCAATGCTGAAACTTGTTGCTCTGGGAAAGCTTGCCACACCTTATATATGTTGATACGCTAATACAACACCATTCAAATAGTACATACATACACTAATCCACTGGCTAGTGGAACAGTGGAGTAATTTTTTTTATTATGGGGTAGAGTATAATGGTTTTACTGAACTGATCTCCATAAGCTAGCACTTGAAGATTTCTATAAGCATTAACAATACAAAATGTAAAGGTAACAAGTTTCAGCATTGGTATACTAGCTGGCAATAACATTAAACCAAATACAAAAGTCTGAAGGTAACTAGCATTATGAACTAATGATAGTATATTTTTTTTGCAAACCATGTACCTTGAAGGTATATATCATTTCGAACTCGAGAGGACCTAAAAATTGCTATCCCAATCTTGATAGTCGATTAAACATAAAACTTGACCAACCGAATCAAAGAAAACAACCGTATAAAGAGGTGCCCACTCTTGACCTTTCCTCTTGTCTTCATAATTTTTTGTGCAGTTTAACCAAAATAAAAGGACATCAGCGCCTTGGCATTTTGGAGACACTGTACAAAAAATTGACTTATCTCATGAAAGTAAGGTATGTAATCTATAAGCATTAACAGTGCAAAAATCTGAAGGTAGTAATTAACAAGTTTCATCGTTGGTATACTGGCTGTGCAACAACATTAGAATGCCTTAGCTGAAAAATCTTTAATACATCCACAATCAACAGCTAACCCTGAAATAATCCAGAGACATTAAATGACATTGCTTAAATTTATCACTGGCATTAGACTGAGTGCGGCATTACTTAAATGTGGCATCACTTTAGCAGTAGCATTGGTTGACTTTACCGCTGGCGTTATACTAACAGCAACAAAATGGCAATAAGAGCATGGGAGACCCATTCGGACAGTGGGCGCACCAGTACGATGTACCTCCACGGACGCATAGAGCGGTGAGGGAGGTATGGTTGCCCAGAGCAACAAATATCCAGGTAGCATATGTGGACTACGTCCCTTTTTTGTTATGTTCAACCACCTTTTTCCTATGTGAGGACAACAAACCGATCGACCTGGTCATTCTCTATTGCGTTGTCATGCCTTTCTACCCTTCTTCAACCAAGAGACACGAGACTCGTTCCTTAGCTATTGATTTTCCCCTTTTTAACCTAGATGCGGGTTCGATGCCTACTCTCTTGGACAGTACAGTCTCCCTTCCTTTCCTTATTCAACCCAGACATGGATTAGTCTGCATGAAGTAGGGTTTCCTTTAATAGTGCAAATTAAGGTTTTTGTCTGCATGACTAGCAGAGCAGAGGATAGCAAATTGGGAATATGGTGGAGTGGAAAAAGATCCACATGCAGCGACGTGGCCGATGGGGCAATAGAACAAGGGTATGGTTCGAAAAGAGGTAGCATACCTGAGGGTCGGCGGGAAGTGGCTTCGCTCATGGTCGTCGTCCTCCGCACGCACTACAGCAACGATCTTGGGGACGGAGGCCATCCCGCGCGGGCGCTAGATCTAAGAGGACGGCCTTGTCGTCAGTGCATGACCTCGCTCGCCGACGACGAGTGCGTCAACGCTGCACGTCCTTTTCATCCCCGGCGGATCTTGAAGGAAATATGCCTTAGAGGCAATAATTAAGATGTTATTTGTATTTCCTTATATCATGATAAATGTCTTTTATTCATGCTAGAATTGTATTAACCGGAAACTTAGTACATGTGTGAATACATAGACAAAACAGTATATCCCTAGTATGCCTCTACTAGACTAGCTCATTGATCAAAGATGGTTATGTTTCCTAACCATAGACATGAGTTGTCATTTGATCAACAAGATCACATCATTAGGAGAATGATGTGATGGACAAGACCCATCCGTTAGCTTAGCACTATGATCATTTAGTTTTACTGCTATTGCTTTCTTCATGACTTATACATGTTCCTATGACTATGAGATTATGCAACTCCCGAATATCGGAGGAACACCTTGGGTGCTATCAAACGTCACAACGTAACTGGGTGATCATAAAGATGCTCTACTTGTGTCACTGAAACTTTTCGTGGTGTTGGCATAGATCAAGAATAGGATTTGTCACTCCGAGTGTCGGAGAGGTATCTCTGGGCCCTCTCGGTAATGCACATCATAATAAGCCTTGCAAGTAAATGACTAATGAATTAGTCACAAGATGACGTATTACGGAACGAGTAAAGAGACTTGATGGTAACGAGATTCAACTAGGTATTGAGATACCGACGATCGAATCTCGGGCAAGTAACATACCGATGACAAAAGGAACAACATATGTTGTTATGCGGTTTGACCGATAAAGATCTTCGTAGAATATGTAGGAGCCAATATGAGCATCCAGGTTTCGCTATTGGTTATTGACCGGAGGTGAGTCTCGGTCATGTCTACATAGTTCTCGAACCCGTAGGGTCCGCACGCTTAACGTTTGATGACGATCGGTATTATGAGTTTATGAGTTTTGATGTACCGAAGGTAGTTCGGAGTCCCGGATGAGATCACGGACATGACGAGGAGTCTCAGAATGTCCGAGACGTAAAGATTGATATATTGGACGACTATATTCGGATACCGGAAGTGCTCCGGAAAGGTTTCAGATTAAAATGGAGTGCGGGGAAGGGGGGTTACCGGAACCCCCCGGGGAAGTATTGGGCCCTAGTGGGCTTTAGTGGAGAGAGAGAGGGCTAGCCAGGGCTGGGCTGCGCGCCCCTCCCCCTTGGTCCAAATTGGACAAGGAAAAGAGCGGGGGCGGCGCCCCTTTCCTTCTCCCTCCCCCTCTGCTTCCTTCCCCCTCTCTCCTTCTTGGTGGACTCCTACTAGGAATAGGATTGGAATCCTATTCCTAGTAGGATTGCCCCTCTAGGGCGCGCCATAGGAGGCCGGCCGGCCTCCCCCTTGCTCCTTTATATACGGGGGCAGGGGGCACCTCTAGACACACAAGTTGATCAAGTTGATCTCTCCCAACCGTGTGCGATGCCCCCCTCCACAGAAACACCGCACGGTCATATTGTTGCAGCGCTTAGGCGAGGCCCTGCGACGGTAACTTTATCATCTCCGTCAACAAGCTGTCATGCTGAAGAAACTCTCCCGCGAGGTTCTACTGGATCAAGAGCTCGTGGGACATCATCAAGCTGAACGTGTGCTGAACGCGGAGGCTCCGTACGTTCGGTGCTTGATCGGTTGGATCGCGAAGAAGTTCGACTACATCAACCGCATCACTAGATGCTTCCGCTCCCGGTCTACGAAGGTACGTAGACACACTCTGCCCCTCATTTCTATGCATCTAGCATATAGATCTTGCGTGATCGTAGGATTTTTTTTCTAAATACTACATTCCCCAACAGTGGCATCATGAGCCAGGTCTATGCGTAGATGATATGCACGAGTAGAACACAAGTGAGTTGTGGACGATACTAGTCATACTGCTTACCAGCATGTCATACTTTGATTCAGCGGTATTGTTGGATGAAGCGGCCCGGACCGACATTACGCATACGCTTACGCGAGACTGGTTCTACAGACGTGCTTCGCACACAGGTGGTTGGCGGGTGTCAGTTTCTCCAACTTTAGTTGAATCAAGTGTGGCTACGCCCTGTCCTTGTGAAGGTTAAAATAGCACATACTTGACGAAAAATCGTTGTGATTTTTGTATGCGTATGTAAGAACGGTTCTTGCTAAGCCCGTAGCAGCCACGTAAAACTTGCAACAACAAAGTAGAGGACATCTAACTTGTTTTTGCAGGGCATGTTGTGATGTGATATGGTCAAGATATGATGATTTATACGTTATTGTATGAGATGATCATGTTTTGTAAAGTTATCGGCAAATGGCAGGAGCCATATGGTTGTTGCTTTATTGTATGAAATACAGTCGCCATGTAATTGTTTTAGTTTATCACTAAGCGGTAGCGATAGTCGTGGAAGCAATAATTGGCGAGACAACAACGATGCTACGATGGAGATCAATGTGTCGCGCCGGTGACGATGGTGATCATGACGGTGCCTTGGAGATGGAGATCAAAAGCACAAGATGATGATGGCCATATCATGTCACATATTTTGATTGCATATGATGTTTATCTTATTATGCTTCTTATTTTGCTTAGTACGACGGTAGCATTATAAGATGATCCCTTACAAAAAATTCAAGGTACAAGTGTTCTCCCTGAGTATGCACCGTTGCGAAAGTTTGTCGTGCCGAGACACCATGTGACGATCGGGTGTGATAAGCTCTACATTCACATACAAGGGGTGTAAGCCAGTTTTGCACACGCAGAATACTCGGGTTAAACTTGACGAGCCTAGCATATGCAGATATGGCCTCGGAACACTGGAGACCGAAAGGTCGAGCGTGAATCATATAGTAGATATGATCAACATAAGTTGTTCATCAATGAAAACTACTCCATGTCACGTGATGATCGAACATGGTTTAGTTGATTTGGATCACGTGATCATTTAGATGACCAGAGGGATGTCTATCTAAGTGGGAGTTCTTTAGTATATGATTAATTGAACTTTGATTTATCATGAACTTAGTCCTGATAGTTTTTTGCATATCTATGTTGTTGTAGATCTATGGCCCGTGCTACCATTCCTTTGAATTTTAATGCATTCCTAGAGAAAGCTATGTTGAAAAAAGATGGTAGCAATTGCACGGACTGGGTCCGTAACTTGAGGATTATCCTCATTGCTGCACAGAAGAATTATGTCCTTGAAGCACCGCTAGGTGACAAACTTGCTGCAGGAGCAACCTCGGACGTTATGAACGTTTGGCAAGCTCGTTCTGATGTCTACACGATAGTTCAATGTGCCATGCTTTACGGCTTAGAACCGAGACTTCAACGATGTTTTGAACATCATGGAGCATATGAGATGTTTTAGGAGTTGAAGTTAATATTTCAAGCAAATGCCCGAATTGAGAAATATGAGATTTCCAATAAGTTCTACAGCTGCAAGATGGAGGAGAATAGTTCTATCAGTGAACACTTGCTCAGAATGTCTGGGTACTACAATCATATGACTCAACTTGGTTGCAAAGTTGATGAAGATAGTGTTATTGATAGAGTTCTTCAATCACTGCCACCAAGCTATAAAGGCTTCGTGATGAACTATAATATGCAAGGGATGCAAAAGACAATTCCGAGCTCTTCGCTATGCTCAAGGCTGCGGAGGTAGAAATCAAAAAGGAGCATCAACTATTGATGGTTAACAAGACCACTAGTCTTAAGAAAAAGGGCAAGGGAAAGAAGGGGGAACTTCAAGAAGAATAGCAAGACAGTTGCTACTCCCACGAAGAAACCCAAGTCTGGAGCCAAGCCTGAAACTGAGTGCTTCTACTGCAAAGGGACGGGACACTGGAAGCAGAACTGCCCCAAGTATTTGGCGGATAAGAAGGATGGCAAGGTGAACAAAGGTATATGTGATATACATGTTATTGATGTGTACCTTACTAATGCTTGTAGTAGTACCTGGGTATTTGATACCGGTTTGGTTGCTAATATTTGTAACTCGAAACAGGGACTACGGATTAAACGAAGATTGGCTATGGACGAGGTGACGATGCGCGTGGGAAATGGTTCCAGAGTCGATGTGATCGCCGTCGGCACGCTACCTCTACATCTACCTTCGGGATTAGTTTTAGACCTGAATAATTGTTATTTGGTGCCAGCGTTAAGCCTGAACATTATATATGGATCTTGTTTATTGTGAGACGGTTATTCATTTAAATCTAAGAATAATGGTTGTTCTATTTATATGAGTAATATCTTTTATGGTCATGCACCCTTGAAGAGTGGTCTATTCTTGTTGGATCTCGATCGTAGTGATACACATAATATTAAAGCCAAAAGATGTTAGGTTAATAATGATAGTGCAACTTATTTGTGGCACTACCGTTTAGGTCATATTGGTGTAAAGCGCATGAAGAAACTCCATGATGATGGAATTTTGGAATCACTTGATTATGACTCACTTGGTGCTTGCGAACCATGCCTCATGGGCAAGATGACTAAAACTCCGTTATCGGGAACTATGGAGCGAGCAACAGATTTGTTGGAAATCATACATACTGATGTATGTGGACCAATGAGTGTTGAAGCTCGCGGCGGGTATCGTTATTTTCTGACCTTCACTGATGATTTGAGCAGATATGGGTATATCTACTTGATGAAACACAAGTCTGAAACATTTGAAAAGTTCAAAGAATTTCAGAGTGAAGTAGAGAATCATCGTAACAGGAAAATAAAGTTTATACGATCTGATCGTGGAGGTGAATATTTGAGTTACGAGTTTGGTCTTCATTTGAAACAATGTGGAATAGTTTCACAACTCACGCCACCCGGAACACCATAGCGTAATGGTGTGTCCGAATGTCGTAACCATACTTTATTAGATATGGCGCAGTCTATGATGTCTCTTACCGATTTACCACTATCGTTTTGGGGTTATGCTTTAGAGACAGCTGCATTCACGATAAATAGGGCACCGTCTAAATCCGTTGAGACGACACCTTATGAACCGTGGTTTGGCAAGAAACTAAAGTTGTCGTTTCTTAAAGTTTGGGGCTGCGATGCTTATGTGAAAAAGCTTCAACCTGATAAGCTCGAACCCAAGCCGGAGAAATGTGTCTTCATAGGATACCCAAAGGAGACTGTTGGGTACACCTTCTATCACAAATCCGAAGGCAAGATATTCGTTGCGAAGAATGGATTCTTTCTAGAGAAGGAGTTTCTCTCGAAAGAAGTGAGTGGGAGGAAAGTGGAACTTGATGAGGTAATTGTACCTTCTCCCGAATTGGAAAGTAGTACATCACAGAAACTAGTTCCAGTGATTCCTACACCAATTAGTGAGGAAGCTAATGATGATGATCATGAAAGTTCAGATCAAGTTTCTGCTGAACTTCGTAGATCAACCAGAGTATGTTCCGCGCCAGAGTGGTACGGCAACCCAGTTCTGGAAGTCATGTTACTAGACCATGATGAACCTACGAACTATGAGGAAGCAATGATGAGCCCAGATTTCGCAAAATGGCTTGAGGCCACAAAATCTGAGATGGGATCCTTGTATGAGAACAAAGTGTGGACTTTGGTTGACTTGCCCGATGATCGACAAGCCATCAAAAATAAATGGATCTTCAAGAGGAAGACCGACGCAGACGGTAATGTTACTGTTTACAAAGCTCGACTTGTTGCAAAAGGTTTTCGACAAGTTCAAGGAGTTGACTACGATGATACTTTCTCACCTGTAGCGATGCTTAAGTCTGTCCGAATCATGTTAGAAATTGCCGCATTTATGATTATGAAATCTGGCAAATGGATATCAAAACTGCATTCCTTAATGGATATCTCAAAGAAGAGTTGTATATGATGCAACCAGAGGGTTTTGTCGATCCTAAAGGTGCTAACAAAGTGTGCAAGCTCCATCGATCCATCTATGGACTGTTGCAAGCATCTCGGAGTTGGAATATACGCTTTGATGAGGTGATCAAAGCATATGGTTTTATACAGACTTTTGGAGAAGCTTGTATTTACAAGAAAGTGAGTGGGAGCTCTGTAGCATTTCTGATATTATATGTGGATGACATATTGTTGATTGGAAATGATATATAATTTCTGGATAGCATAAAAGGATAGTTGAATAAGAATTTTTCAATGAAAGACCTCGGTGAAGCTGCTTACATATTAGGCATTAAGATCTATAGAGATAGATCAAGACGCTTAATTGGACTTTCACAAAGCACATACCTTGATAAAGTTTTGAAGAAGTTCAAAACGGATCAGTCAAAGAAAGGGTTCTTGCCTATGTTACAAGGTGTGAAGTTGAGTAAGACTCAATGCCCGACCACTGCAGAAGATAGAGAGAAAATGAAAGTCATTCCCTATGCCTCAGCCATAGGATCTATCATGTATGCAATGCTGTGTATCAGACCTGAAGTAGTGGTTCTTACTAGGAGGATTCGGGCTTGTGTTTGTGGTATCTTTCTCGTTTGGATTTCGTCCGTAGTCGGACCCTGTGTTATTTGGATGAATGTATGCTATTGTATTCATTGTGTGACGTGGCGAGTGTAAGCCAACTATCTTTTATACTTTCATCCCTGAATTTTTACATGAGATGTGCAAAGATACACGCTTGAGATCATTCCATAATGCGCTTATGTCCCTAAGTCGTGCCTCGACACGTAGGAGATATAGTTGCATCCTGGGCATTACAAGTTGGTATCAGAGACTTCTCCAACCTAGGAGCCCCCCTGATTGATCGAACCGCTGACGGTTGAGTCTAGGCACACACACAAAATGTTTTGAGTCCTATATATATATCGGAGAGTAGGATTTCTTTTTACTCTTCATCCCCTTCATTACTCTGGTGAGGACTCCTGACGTTGTTCTATCTCCTCTACTCTAAAAAATTTCACAATTTTTTTTAGGATCATGCGGGTATTGTTTGGATTGTTCCGATATCTTCGTGACAAGAACATTGTTCTCGATGCCTCCTGTCATTTAGGGGTTATGGCAGTGTCCCGGGGAGTTGAGCTCCGAGGTGTTGTCGTCACAAATGTATCATAGCGGTTCTAGAATACCAGAGGCAGCCGACATCGAAAACTCTTCTATGCATGTCTGGTGGTGAGATAACCCCGACGTCACCCAGTACTGGGGAGATAGTCCGGGAGTATTGCCACAGCTAGTATAGCGGATGCGTTTCGAAGGTCCGAGGTAAACAGTTTCCGAAGATGACTGGTTATGTGTTGATGGATGGATACAGCTGGATGTAGGTTTAGAGTTGAGTGCGCGGTGCTTCCCCTGTATCCCCAACATCATATTGCATAACTGGAAAGCTTCGAGAATTAATAGGTGGGTTTCAAGTAGCTCTTAGGTAATCTTCCAACGAGTGCATGGTATGAGGTTTGGGGTTCAACATCTAGTGAAGAGGTTTCATGGGCGCTGTTCCAATTGGGAGTTGCATCTTAAAGGATCCTTGGCTATGCTGATCTGGGGATTGCAAGACCCTTTGTAACACATGCCATGGGACATTCAGCACGGACATGTGGGACGAAACCTCTATTATGTATTTGTTCCATCTGTTACCTTGTTGTTTTTATTCTATCATTTTGTTATCCCAGGTGGCTTCTCGACAAGTTGTTGTACCATTAAGCTATGGAATTCATTCATTCAATTTTGTTCGAATGTTCATTGTGAAGACTATATGTTGCAAATATCTAGCCATTGATTCAGCTTATCTATTATTTGCTTCAATGGCTAACAGTTGTGATCATCTTCAGGATGGCACCTAAGAAGGTTCCCAACCCAAACCAAGAGGGTGAAGAAGAGCGTCCTCCTTCCCCTCCTCCTTCGTCTGAGGCATGGAGAGCGATTATGCGAGCAACCAACCAGAACACTCAGATGCTCATGCAAATGATGCAGAATTTCCAAGCCAATCAAGCAAATCAAGGCAATCAAGGGAACCAAGGCCAAGGAAATCTGTTCAATCAACCTCACTTTGCGACACTGAACCAATTCCTGGCAAACCAACCAAAGTCTTTCAGTTACTGTGTGGACCCGCTAGATGCTGAAGATTGGATTGCAGACATCAAAAAGCACTTTGAATGCAGTAACGTCAGAACTGAAGATTATGTCAATTTTGCCACTTTCCAACTCAAAGATCAAGCTGCAGATTGGTGGCAACAGTACAAAGACTCCAGAGGTGGTCGTGAGATCTCGTGGACTGACTTCTGCAGAGATTTCCGTTCTCATCACATTCCAACCAGTGTCATTGAAGGCATGCGTGAGAAATTCCACAACCTGAAGCAAGGCACCATGTCCGTCTATCAATACAATGTCAAGTTCCAGAATCTTGCCCGTTATGCGAAGCAAGACATCCCCGATGCCAAGAGCAAAATCTACCAGTTCCGAGGTGGTCTGAAAGATGAACTCCAACTTGTTCTCACCTTGTTCGAGCCGGATGAATTTGACCAATTCTACAACATGGCTCTCAAGCAAGAGGGAGCTCAGCTCAAGTGTGAAGCTTCCAAAAAGAGGATAAGACATGCTGTTCACTCCTCCTCTTCCTCTCAAGTGGTTGCCAAGCATCATAATTTCTTGCTACCACCTCCTCCAGTGCTCTGTCCTCCAAGCAACAACAAGCACTCAGGTGGTCGTGGTTTCTCCCACCCACCCAACCCAAGCAACCAGTCCAAGCCTCAGTTCCATGCTCCAAGACCAAGTGGTCCTTATCATCGGCCTATTTCAGAAGTTACTTGCAACAAGTGTTCTCAGAAGGGTCACTATGCCAACAAGTGTCCCAACCCAAGGCGCCTTCTGCCTCCTCCACCTGTCAGCAATGCTATTGTCAAGAACAACCCCAAGTCAGCAAGAATGAACCTGATGAATGCAGCTCAAGCAGAGAATTCTTCCGATGTGATAATTGGTAATCTTCCAGTTAACCTTAAACCTGCTAAAGTCTTGTTTGCTTCTGGTGCATCACATTCCTTCATGTCATATCCATTTGCATCCAAGCACAATGTGGACACAGTGGCTTTGCCAAGGGAGTTACAAATTATTTCTCCGGGCAAACACACGACTTCTAGTTTGATGGCTCTGGATATATCTATTCATATGGGTGATTACAATTTTCTGGTTTCCCCGGTTATTCTCGATAACTCGGACATTGATCTTATTCTTGGGATGGATTAGCTCTCGAAGCATGATGCTCTTATTGATTGTGCAAACAAGGAGGTCAATCTAACTCATCCTTACGAAGACGTGATTATCTTCGCATCTCGAGATAACACAATCAGGCTATTCTCTCTTAATTATAAGGGTGAGATTAATGCCATTTCCCAGATTCCGGTGGTTTGTGAATATGAGCATGTATTCCCTGAAGAGCTTCCAGGCATGCCTCCCAACCGTCCAGTTGAATTCATCATTGAACAACTTGAACCCGGTACCGAGCCAGCCTGTCGGCGTCCGTACAAGCTTTCTCCTAAAGAGTTGAAGGAGCTGAAGAAACAACTCGATGAGTAGGAATGTATGGGTCTAATCAGACCAAGTACTTCTCCTTGGGGTTGTGGTGTTCTATTTGTCAAGAAGAAGGATGGCACGGAACGCCTTTGCGTTGATTACCGGCCCTTGAACAAGAAGACAATAAATAATAAGTACCCGCTCCCCAACATCAATGAATTGTTCGAGCAGCTCAAAGGAGCCAAGGTTTTCTCGAAGCTCGATCTCCGGATGGGTTACCATATTTGTATCCGTGAAGAGGATATTCCCAAGACCGCATTCAGAACGAGTTATGGCTCCTATGAATACACGGTCATGTCTTTCGGCCTTGCTAATGCTCCACCCACCTTCTCTCGGATGATGCACTTCATATTCGACCCCTACATCGATGAATTCGTTCTTGTCTACCTCGACGATATCTTGGTATTCTCCAAGAATAAAGAAGACCATGCGAAGCACCTCCGTGTGGTCCTTGACAGGCTCCGTGAGCACCGGTTCTATGCAAAGTTCTCCAAATGTGAATTCTGGCTGGATAAAGTCCTCTATCTTGGCCATATTATCTGTGCCGAGGGCATTTCTGTTAACCCCGAGAAGGTTGAAGCTATTGTGAACTGGAAACCTCCTCAGAATGTCAACCAACTCTGAAGTTTCCTCGGTCTCGCAAGCTATTGCAGAAGGTTCGTTGAGAACTTCTCCAAGATTGCCAAGCCTCTTTCCAACTTGCTGTAGAAGAATGTCAAGTACTCGTGGACTCCTGATTGTGATGTGGCATTCAAGACATTCAAAGATAAGCTCATTTCTGCTCCGGTTCTTACTCCTCCGGATGAGTCCAAGCCTTATGAAGTCTTTTGTGATGCTTCATTGCAAGGTCTTGGTGGTGTTCTCATGCAAGACAAGAAGATCATGGCATACACTTCTCGTCAGCTTAAACCAAATGAGAAGAATTACCCCACACATGATCTTGAGCTAGCAGTAGTTGTTCATGCCTTGATCACGTGGAGATACCTTTTGTTGGGCAGAAAAGTGGACATCTTCACTGATCACAAGAGCGTGAAGTACATCTTCACTCAGCCAAACCTTAACCTTCGCCAGACTCGTTGGTTTGAAATGATCCAAGAGTATGATCCAAGCATTGAGTATACCCCTGGCAAGGCCAATGTCATTGCAGATGCCTTGAGCAGAAAGGCGTATTGCAACAGTCTCCTTCTCAAACCGTTCCAACCTGAACTTTGTGAATTATTCAGGAACCTCAACCTCCAAGTTGTTCCGCAAGGATTTCTTGCCAACCTTCAAGTCGCTCCTACCTTGGAAGATCAGATCCGTGAGGCCCAACTCAGTGATGATATGGTGCGGAAAGTGAAACATGGTATTGCTAAGGGTACTCCTAAGTACAAGTGCTATCGCATTGATGACAGAGACACTTTGTTCTTTGAGGATAGAATTGTGGTTCCCAAAGGTGATCTCAGGAAGCTCATAATGAACGAAGCACATGACTCACTTCTCTCGATACATCCAGGAAGCTCCAAGATGTACCATGACCTCAAGCAATCCTATTGGTGGACTCGCATAAAAAGAGAAATTGCTCAATTCGTGAACGAGTGTGATGTCTGTAGAAGAGTGAAGGCAGAGCATCAACGTCCAGCCGGACTCCTTCAACCTCTACCTATTCCTGAGTAGAAATTTGATCACATTGAGATGGATTTCGTCACCGGTTTTCCCAAGTCCAAGAGAGCAAATGATGCTATCTTTGTGGTGATTGACAAGCTAACTAAAGTGGCTCATTTTCTTCCATACAAAGAATCAATCAACGCAGCTCAGCTGACAGAGCTGTACAACTCTAGAATTGTCTCTTTACATGGCATACCTCAAGTGATCTCCTCAGGCCGTGGAAGCTTGTTCACTTCCAAGTTCTGGGATTCTTTTTAGTCAGCCATGGGCACCAAGATTCACTTCAGCACTACGTTTCACCCTCAGACTAGTCGTCAAGTCGAAAGAGTGAACCAAATCCTTGAAGATATGCTCAAAGCTTATGTCATCTCCTTCGGTATGAAATGGGAAGATTGCCTTCCATTTGTTGAATTCTCCTACAACAACAGCTTCCAAGCAAGTGCCGGCAAAGCACCATTTGAAATTCTCTATGGCAGAAAGTGACGTACCCCTCTCAACTGGTCTGAGACTGGTGAGCGTCAATTCCTTGGAAATGATTTGATCTCAGAAGCCGAAGAAATGTGCAAAGTCATACGCGAGAATCTGAAGGCCGCGCAATCGCGTCAAAAGAGCTACTATGACGGCAAGGATTGTGACTTGGCTTTCCACATTGGCGATCATGTCTATCTCCGTGTTTCTCCCATGAAGGGCACTCAGAGGTTCGATATGAAGGGCAAGCTTGCTCCAAGATACGTGGGCCCTTTCAAGATTCTTGGCAAGAGAGGCGATCTAGCCTACCAACTCGAGCTTCCCTCCAACTTTGCAAATGTGCACGATGTGTTTCATGTGTCACAACTCCGCAAGTGCTTCAAGACGCCTGAACGCACTATTCCTTTCGAAGAGATTGATCTTCAGCAAAACTTGTCTTATCGTGAGCACCCCGTTGCTATCCTTGAAGAAACTGAGCGCAAGACCCGCAACTGTTGGAAATATGCCCTAGAGGCAATAATAAATTGGTTATTATTATATTTCCTTGTTCATGATAATCGTTTATTATCCATGCTAGAATTGTATTGATAGGAAACTAAGATACATGTGTGGATACATAGACAACACCGTGTCCCTAGTGAGCCTCTACTAGACTAGCTCGTTGATCAAAGATGGCTACGGTTTCCTAGCCATAGACATGAGTTGTCATTTGATAACGGGATCACATCATTAGGAGAATGATGTGATGGACGAGACCCAAACGATAAACGTAGCATATGATCGTGTCAGTCTATTGCTATTGTTTTCTGCATGTCAAGTATATGTTCCTACGACCATGAGATCATGCAACTCACTGACACCGGAAGAGTACCTTGTGTGTACCCAACGTCACAACGTAACTGGGTGACTATAAAGGTGCTCTACAGGTATCTCCAAGGGTGTCTGTTTAGTTGGCATAGATCAAGACTGGGATTTGTCACTCCGTATGACGGAGAGGTATCTCAGGGCCCACTCGGTAATACAACATCACAATGAGCTTGCAAGCAATGTGACCAATGAGTTGATCACGGGATCTTGTATTACGGAACGAGTAAAGAGACTTGCCGGTAACGAGATTGAACTAGGTATAGAGATACCGACGATCGAATCTCGGGCAAGTAACATACCGACAGACAAAGGGAACTATATACGGGATTGTCTGAATCCTTGACATCGAGGTTCAATCGATAAGATCTTCGTAGAATATGTGGGAACCAATATGGGCATCCAGGTCCCGCTATTGGTTATTGACCGTAGAGGTGTCTCGGTCATGTCTGCATAGTTCTCGAACCCGCAGGGTCTACACACTTAACGTTTGGTGATGATATAAGTGTAGTCGAGTCATTATGTTGGTAACCGAAGGTTGTTCGGAGTCCCGGATGAGATCTCGGACGTGACGAGGAACTCCGGAATGGTCCGGGGATGAAGATTGATATATTGGATGATGGGAATCGGAGTCCGGAAGTGTTCCGGGGAGCACCAGGGAGTCGTCGGATGACCGAAAGGAGTTTCGGGGGGTCCCGGCAAGTGTTGCGGGCCTCATGGGCCAAAAAGGGGGAGGCACATCAGCCCACACAGGGGTTGTGCGCCCCCCCACAGCCCTCCCACGCAGCTAGGAGGGTGGGGGCGCCCCTAGGGCAGCCGGCCCCCTCTGGCTTGGGGGGCAAGGCACCTAGGGGGGGCCACCCAAACCCTAGGCGCCCCCCCTCTCCCTTGTGGCCGCCACCCCCTAGGGGAAACCCTAGGGGCGCCTCCACTTCTCCCCTCCCCCTATATATAGAGAGGTAGAGAGAGGGCAGCCCGACCCCTACGTGCCTTGGCGCTGCCTCTCCTCTCCCTCGTAGCATATCTTCTTCTCCGCAGCGCTTGGCGAAGCCCTGCTGAGTTTTCTCCACCACCACCTCCACCACGCCGTCGTGCTGCCGGAGGACTCGAGTTTCTACTTCACCATCGCTCGCTGGATCGAGGAGGTGAAGGCGTCATCAAGCCGTACGTGTGTTGAACGCGGAGGCGCCGTCCGTTCGGCGCTAGATCGGATCTTCCGCGATTTGAATCGCCGCGAGTACGACTCCATCAACCGCGTTCTTGCAACGCTTCCGCATCGCGATCTACAAGGGTATGTGGATCCAACTCTCCTCTCGTAGATGTGCATCTCCTAGATTGATCTTGGTGAGCGTAGGAAAAATTTTTGTTTCCCATGCAACGTTCCCCAACAGTGGCATCATGAGCTAGGATCTTGCGTAGATGCTTTCACGAGTAGAACACAAAAGGGTTTGTGGGCGTTGATGTTTAGATTGCTGCCCTCCTTAGTCTTTCTTGATTCAGCGGTATTATGGGATGAAGCGGCCCGGACCAACTTTACATGTCCACGTACATGAGACCGGTTCCATCGACAGACATGTGACTTTTGTTGCATAAGATGGCTGGCGGGTGTCTGTCTCTCCTATCTTAGTTGAATCGGAATAGACAAAGGCGGTCCTTGTAGAAGGTTAAATAGCAACTTAAATATCACCGTTGTGGCTTTGCGTAGGTAAGAAGCGTTCTTGCTAGATACCCATAGCAGCCACGTAAAACATGCAACAACAAATTAGAGGACGTCTAACTTGTTTTTGCAGTGTATGTATGTGATATGATATGGCCAATGACATGATGAGATATATTTGATGTATGAGATGATCATGTTGTAATAGTTAATATCGACTTGCATGTCGATGTATACGGCAACCGGCAGGAGCCATAGGGTTGTCTTTAATTTTTGTATGACCTGCGTGTCAATCATTAAGCGCTATGTAATGCTTTACTTTATCGCTAAACGGTAGCAATAGTAGTAAGAGCATGGTGGGCGCGTGACAACCCCGATGGCGACACGATGATGGAGATCATGATGATGGGGATCATGGTGTTACGCCGGTGACGATGGAGATCATGCCGGTGCTTTGGAGATGGAGATCAAAAGCACGAGTTGATGGCCATATCATGTCACTTATGATTTGCATGTGATGTTAATCCTTTTATGCATCTTATTTTGCTTAGGACGACGGTAGCATTATAAGATGATCCCTCACTAAAATTTCAAGATGAAATTGTGTTCCCCCCGAGTGTGCGCCGTTGCGAAGGTTCGTCGTTTCGAAGCACCACGTGATGATCGGGTGTGATAGACTCTACGTTCGCATACAACGGGTGCAAGCCAGTTTTTGCACATGCAGAACACTCGGGTTAGACTTGACGAGCCTAGCATGTACAGACATGGCCTCGAAACACGGAAGACCGAAAGGTCGAGCATGAGTCATATAGTAGATATGATCAACATGAAGATGTTCACCATTGACACCACCTCATCTCACGTGATGATCGGACTTGGGTTGGTGAATTTGGATCATGTCACGCTCGGATGACCAGAGGGATGTCAATTTGAGTGGGAGTTATAAGTAATTTGATTAGTTAAAACTCACTTGTCATGAACAATAGTCTAAGTTGTCTTTGCAAATTATGTAGTAGACCAATAACTGCGTTGTAGCTCCCTGTTTAATACGATCCTAGAGAAAGACTAAGTTGAAAGATATTGTAAGCAAGGATGCGGACTGGGTCCGTAGTCCGAGGAGTGTCCTCACTGCTGCACAGAAAGCTTACGTCTTTGATGCACCGCTCAATGTGCAAACCCCTACAACGTTGTCTGTGGATGTTGTGAACATCTGAGAGACACGTCCTGATGACTACCTGATAGTTTAGTGCACCATACTTTACGGCTTAGAATCGGGATTCCAATGACGTTTTGAACGCCATGGAACATATGAGATGTTCTAAGAGCTGAAATTGGGATTTCAGGCTCATGCCCGTGTTGAGAGGTATGAGACCTCTGACAAGTTCTTTTGCCAAAAAGATGGAGGAGAATAGCTCAGGTAGTGAGCTTGTGCTCAGAATGTCTGGGTGCTAAAATCACTTGAACCAAGTGGGAGTTAATCTTCCAGGTGAGATAGTGGTTGACAGAATTCTCTAGACACTATCACCAAGCTACTAGAACTTCGTGATGAACTATGACATGCAAAGGATGGTGATGATCCCGGAGCTATTAGCGGTTCTTAAGACCGCGAAAGTAGAAATCAAGAAGGAGCATCAAGTGTTGATGGTTTAATAAGACCACTGGTTTCAGAAGGGCAAGGGCAAGAAGGGAAACTTCATGAATGGCAAACCAGTTGTCACTCTAATGAAGGAACCCTAGGTTGAACCCAAACCTCGAGACTAAGTGCTTCTATTGTAAGGGGAACGGTCACATGGTAGCGGAACTACCCCAAATACATGGTAGATATGATAGCTGGCAACTTCAACAAAGTATATTTGATATACGTGTTATTGATGTGTACCTTAGTAGTACTCCTTGTAGCACTTGGGTATTGGATACCGGTTCAGTTACTATTATTAGTGACTTGAAGCAAAAGCTATGGACTGAACGGAGACTAGCTAAGGGCGAGGTGACGATGTGTGTTGGAAGTGTTTCCAAGGATGATAAGATCACCATCGCACGCTCCCTCTATTTTCGGGATTAGTGTTGAACCTAGATAAATGTTATCAGGTGTCTACGTTGAGCATGAATATGATTAGATCATGTTCATTGCAATACGGTTATTCATTTAAGTTAGAGAATAATGGTTATTCTGTTTACATGAATAATACCTTTATGGTCATGCACCCAATGGTTTATTGAATCTCGATTATAGCAATACACATGATGATAATATTAATGCCAAAAGATGTAGAGTTAATAATGATAGTACCACTTTCTTGTGGCACTGCCGCTTAGGTCAGTTTGGCATAAAATGCATGAAGAAACTCCATGCTGATGGACGTTTGGAGTCACTTGATTTTGAATCGCTTGACACATGCGAGCCATGCCTCATGGGCAGGATGACTGAGACCCCGTTTTCAGGTACAATGAAACGGGTAAGTGACTTATTGGAAATCATACATGCTGATGTATGTGATCCAATGAGAATTAAGGCGTGTGGTGGATATCGTTATTTTCTCATCTTCACTGACGATTTGAGTAGATATGGTATATTTACTTAATGAAGCAAAAGTCTGAAACATTTGAAAGGTTCAAAAATTTCAGAGTGAAGATTAAGAATCATCATAACAAGAAGATCATGTTCCTACGATCTGATCAAGGGGATATTTTCTGAATTATGAGTTTGGCAATCACTTAAGACATTGTGGAATTGTTTCGCAGTTGAAGCCCCCTGGAACACCACAGCGTAATGGTGTGTCCGGACATCATAATCGAACCTTATGAGATATGGTGCGATCTATGGTGTATCTTACCGATCTACCGCTGTTATTTTGAGGTTATGCATTAGAGACAGCTGCATTCACTTTAGATAGGGCACCATCTAAGTCCGTTGAGACAACGCCGTATGAACTAAGGTTTGGCAAGAAACCAAAGTTGTCGTTTTCTTAATGTTTGGGGCTGCGATGCTTATGGCTTCAGCCAGGAAAAGCTCGAACCCAAAGCGGACAAATACATCTTCATAGAATACCCAAAGGTAACGTTTGAGTATACCTTCTATCTCAGATCCAAGGACAAAAATGATTGTCCCTAAGAATGGGTCCTTTCTCGAGAAGGAGTTTCTCTCGAAAGAATTGAGTGGGAGGAAGATAGAACTTGATGAGGTTGTCGAACCCTCACTTCAACCGGAAAGTAGTGCAACACAGAAAGATGTTTCTGTGGAACCTACGACAGTTGAAGAGGAAACTAATGATAGTGATCATGAAGCTCCAGATCAAGTTGCTATCGATCCTCGTAGGTCGACAAGGATATGTACTACTCCTGAGTGGTACGGTGATCCTGTCTTAGAGGTCATGTTGTTGGACAACGATGAGCCTACGAACTATGGAGAAGCGATGGTGGGCCCATATTCCGACAAATGGTTAGAAGCCGATAAATCCGAGATAGGATCCATGTATCAAAACAAAGTATGGACTTTGGTGGACTTGCCCTATGATCGGCAAGCCATTGAGACAAATGGATCTTTAAGAAGAAGACGGACGTGGACGGTAATGTCACCGTCTATGAAGCTCGACTTGTGGCAAAGAGTTTTTTCACAAGTTCAAGGAGTTGACTACGATGAGATTTTCTCACCCGTAGCGATGCTTAAGTCCGTCGGAATCATGTTGGCATTAGCTGCATTTATGAAATCTGGCAGATGGATGATAAAACAAGTTTCCTTACCAGTTTTCGTAAAGAAAGGTTGTATATGATACAATCAGAAAGGTTTTGTCGATCCTAAGGATGCTAAAAGATATGCTAGCTCCAGCGATCCTTCTATGGACTAGAGCAAGCATCTCGGAGTCGGAATATACACTTTGATGGAGTGATCAAAGTTTTTGGATTATACTAAGTTTGTTAGAAACTTGTATTTGCAATAAAGTGAGTGGGAGCACTACAACATTTCTGATAAGTATATGTGAATGACATATGGTTGATCCGAAATGATGTTGAATTTCTGGAAAGCGTAAAGGGTTGTTTGAAAGGAGTTTTTCAAAGGAAGACCTGGATAAAGTTGCTTACATAATTGGGCATCAAGATCTATAGAGATAGATCAAGACGCCTGATGATACTTTCAAAAGAAACACACACCTTTGACATGATTTTGAAGGAGTTCAAGATAGGTCAGTCAAAGAAGGAGTTCTTGCCTGATTTGTAAGGTGTGAAGATGAGTAAGACTCAAAGCTTGACCACGGCAGAAGGAAGAGGAAGGACGAAGGTCGTCCCCTATGGTTTTGTCATAGGCTCTATACGATATGCCATGCTAAGTACCGCACCTGATGTGTGCCTTGCCACATGTCTGGCAAGAGGGTACAAAGGTGATCCAGGAGTGGATTACTAGATAGTGGTCAAAATTATCCTTAGAGGAATAAGGAAATGTTTCTCGGTTATGGAGGTGATAAAGAGTTCGACGTAAAGAGTTGCGTCGATGCAAGCTTAACACCTATCCGGATAACTCTAAGTGGAGATACCGGATACGTATGATGGAGCAACAGTTTGGAATAGCTCCAAGTGGAACGTGGTAGCAGCATCTACGATATGACATAAAGTTTTGCGAAGTACATAGGGATCTGAATGTTGCAGACCCGTTGACTACAACCTCTCTCACAAGCATAACATGATCAAACACAGAACTCATTGAGTGTTAATCACATATTGATGTGAACTAGATTACTGACTCTAGTAAACTCTTGGGTATTAGTCACATGGCGATGTGAACTATGAGTGTTAATCACATAGCGATGTGAACTAGATTATTGACTCTAGTGCAAGTGGGAGACTGTTGGAAATATGCCCTAGAGGCAATAATAAATTGGTTATTATTATATTTCCTTGTTCATGATAATCGTTTATTATCCATGCTAGAATTGTATTGATAGGAAACTAAGATACATGTGTGGATACATAGACAACACCGTGTCCCTAGTGAGCCTCTACTAGACTAGCTCGTTGATCAAAGATGGCTACGGTTTCCTAGCCATAGACATGAGTTGTCATTTGATAACGGGATCACATCATTAGGAGAATGATGTGATGGACGAGACCCAAACGATAAACGTAGCATATGATCGTGTCAGTCTATTGCTATTGTTTTCTGCATGTCAAGTATATGTTCCTACGACCATGAGATCATGCAACTCACTGACACCGGAAGAGTACCTTGTGTGTACCCAACGTCACAACGTAACTGGGTGACTATAAAGGTGCTCTACAGGTATCTCCAAGGGTGTCTGTTTAGTTGGCATAGATCAAGACTGGGATTTGTCACTCCGTATGACGGAGAGGTATCTCAGGGCCCACTCGGTAATACAACATCACAATGAGCTTGCAAGCAATGTGACCAATGAGTTGATCACGGGATCTTGTATTACGGAACGAGTAAAGAGACTTGCCGGTAACGAGATTGAACTAGGTATAGAGATACCGACGATCGAATCTCGGGCAAGTAACATACCGACAGACAAAGGGAACTATATACGGGATTGTCTGAATCCTTGACATCGAGGTTCAATCGATAAGATCTTCGTAGAATATGTGGGAACCAATATGGGCATCCAGGTCCCGCTATTGGTTATTGACCGTAGAGGTGTCTCAGTCATGTCTGCATAGTTCTCGAACCCGCAGGGTCTACACACTTAACGTTTGGTGATGATATAAGTGTAGTCGAGTCATTATGTTGGTAACCGAAGGTTGTTCGGAGTCCCGGATGAGATCTCGGACGTGACGAGGAACTCCGGAATGGTCCGGGGATGAAGATTGATATATTGGATGATGGGAATCGGAGTCCGGAAGTGTTCCGGGGAGCACCAGGGAGTCGTCGGATGACCGAAAGGAGTTTCGGGGGGTCCCGGCAAGTGTTGCGGGCCTCATGGGCCAAAAAGGGGGAGGCACATCAGCCCACACAGGGGCTGTGCGCCCCCCCACAGCCCTCCCACGCAGCTAGGAGGGTGGGGGCGCCCCTAGGGCAGCCGGCCCCCTCTGGCTTGGGGGGCAAGGCACCTAGGGGGGGCCACCCAAACCCTAGGCGCCCCCCCTCTCCCTTGTGGCCGCCACCCCCTAGGGGAAACCCTAGGGGCGCCTCCACTTCTCCCCTCCCCCTATATATAGAGAGGTAGAGAGAGGGCAGCCCGACCCCTACGTGCCTTGGCGCTGCCTCTCCTCTCCCTCGTAGCATATCTTCTTCTCCGCAGCGCTTGGCGAAGCCCTGCTGAGTTTTCTCCACCACCACCTCCACCACGCCGTCGTGCTGCCGGAGGACTCGAGTTGCTACTTCACCATCGCTCGCTGGATCGAGGAGGTGAAGGCGTCATCAAGCCGTACGTGTGTTGAACGCGGAGGCGCCGTCCGTTCGGCGCTAGATCGGATCTTCCGCGATTTGAATCGCCGCGAGTACGACTCCATCAACCGCGTTCTTGCAACGCTTCCGCATCGCGATCTACAAGGGTATGTGGATCCAACTCTCCTCTCGTAGATGTGCATCTCCTAGATTGATCTTGGTGAGCGTAGGAAAATTTTTTGTTTCCCATGCAACGTTCCCCAACAGCAACAAGTCCATCAAATTATTGAAAGTGAAGTGGTCACACCATACCGACCGAGAAGCTACATGGGAATGAGAAGATCATCTCCGTTCCGAGTATCCCGCCTTCTTTCAGTCCTAGATCTCGGGACGAGATCTTTTTGTAGTGGAGGAGAGTTTGTAACACCCCATATGTGATACCTTCCTTATATGACAATAAAACTTTTACCAATCCATCCTTGTCCTTTTCCTTGGGGGTTCTTTTTCAATTATGCCTTCTCATTGTCATTGCATTGTCATATTTTCTTTTCTTTAGGCATTCATGCATTACTTCATCATCACCATTGCATCATGATCATCATGGAATTTTCACTTGTCATTGTGCATGACTCATTCCTAGCATGTTAAGTGACTTCTTTTTGTTCAAGTTGTGGTGGTGGATGCAAGCATGCCCATCATTAAACCCCCTTCTCTCTGGCACCACTTCCCTTCCTTTCTTTTCCATTCTTAATTTTTTGCAAGTGACTTAACCTCTTCTTTTTAAATTGTCATCTCCTCCTCACATCTTTGGTACCTTGACCTAAGTCACCTATGCCAGACTTCACCTCTTTTGGAATTGTTTTGGTTAGGTTTTAAAATGGCTCAAGTTTGAATTTAATTCAAACTTGAATTATTTTACTTCCTCTAAAAATGCCTAGGACAATTTTATAAAATAGTGTATAATTCTAGAAGCTTGAGGATATTTTCATATCTATCAAACTCCTCACCTAGCCCCGTGGACTTTTCTTTTATTACAACTGTTTATTTAACTAAACAGAATTTGTAAAGAAAAAGGAAAAGGGGACTTACCTGGGCCTCCCGCAGCCAGCAGCCCACCTAGGCGCCGCAGCCACAATAGCTGCCAACGGCCTAGCTCCAGCCTCCCGCAGGCCCAACTAGTCCACACGCACTGGTCGTCCCCTACCTCTGTACGACATGACATCCACGCGTGCCACATCAACATCCGATCGATTTGACGACTGGAGTAGCTTCCCTAGCCCTATAAATCATGTCCCGAGTGCCCTAGGGTTCCTCCTCGACTGATCCCTTTCCTCTACCTGCCTTGCCGCTGATACGTCCAAAACGTATCTATAATTTCTGCTTGCTCCATGCCACTTTTGGGTGATATTGCTATGATATTTATACACTTCCATACACTTTTGATCATATTTGGACTAACCTATTAACTCAGTGCACCCCAGTGCCAGTTTCTGTTTTCGGCTGTTTTTGTATTTCAGGTTTTCACATTACGAGAACTGCCAGGAAAAATCCAGAAAATATATATAAAAAATCAGCGTTCCAGGAGCTACCGTGCGGCCGAAGGACAGCCGGGGGGGGGGGGCACCAGGGCTCCAGGCGCCCTGGCGGCGCGCCCCCCCTGGGCCGCGCCGGGGGGGCGCCTGGGCCCCCCAGGACTCCCCTGGTGACCCCCTTTGGCATATATTTAAGGTCCGTCGAGGAAACCCTGATTCCGGACCCCTTTTCTCCAGACGCGATTCCGATCTCAGACGCCATCTCCATCAAGCTTCGGGGGACCAGAATTCCTGCGCCGGCACCCTGTCGGGACGGGGAAGTGCCCCCGGATTCATCTCCATCGACGTTGCTTCCTCCCTCCATGATGCGGGAGTAGTTCCTCCTCGGGGCTGAGGTTCTTACCAGTAGCTATGTGGTCAATTCTCTCTCCCATGATGTGATCTTCGTTGTGATGATAGGCTATGTTAATCTAAGATATTTCCCCTTCCTCTATGTATTGGATTGATGTACTCACTTGTCTTTATCTAGTATAATCCCCGAGACCAAGGTGACAGCGGTCTATTGGACATGGATTAGAACAATATTTTCATGAGTGATTTCCTCTCTTGTGTGTTGATTGAAGATTGAGAGTCTCTTGGTGCTTGTCTTTGACTATCCTTTAGATATGTTGTGGTGATTGTGGGACTCTCTTTGGATGGCCGCGGTGACATTGGGAAATCCTTAGATTGAGAACTACGAACTTTGAGGTGTGCTTTTGTAGCCCTACATAATTCTCGTCCTCTCTTGACCACTAAGGAATGACCTCCGAGTGTGTCCCCTTTGCATGTTTTATGGGAAATATCATGTGATTCGATTATGTTAATGTTGTTGGGAGTTGCCACTAGTGAAAGTATGAACCCTAGACCTTGTTTCCACCATTGCAATACCATTTGTGCTCACGTTTACCACTTGTTTGCTTGCTGCACTTTTTATTATATATTTATATTACTTTGCTTTGCCACTCCTATCATCCATAGTTTACCATCTCTTCGCCGAACTAGTGCACCTATACAACTCCTAGTTGTATTAGGTGTGTTGGGGACACAAGAGACTTCTTGTATCTTAGTTGCATGGTTGCTTGAGAGAGACCATCTTCAACCTCTACTTCCCTGAGTTCGATAAACCTTAGGTCATCCACTTGAGGGAAATTGCTACTGTCCTACAAACCTCTGCGCTTGGAGGCCCAACATAGTCTACAAGAGTAGAAGCGTGTGTAGACATCAAGCTATTTCTGGCGCCGTTGCCGGGGAGGTGAGTGCTTGAAGGTATATCTTTAGATCTTGCAATTAAATCTTTTTGTTTCTTGTTTTTTATTATTTCACTAGTTATGCTTATGGAAAACCTTGTTATTGGATCGTTGCTTTTGGGAGGACGCCCCACACCTGTGGTGGTTGCTCCTCCTCCTACTGAAATTGTGCCCTATAAATACCGACTGGTATTATCGATTATGTTTTGGCTAATCGTTATGCAGGAGACAGACATCCCGGTGAACACTTGCTATATCTGTCACAACTATGTTCATTATTTAAGCTTGCAGGTGTATCGAGGGAGTTTGTCATGAGGAAATTATTTGCCTTGTCACTGAAAGGAAAAGCATTGGAATGGTATAGGCTACTAAATGATTCTCACCTGATGGAGTGGGAAGAGATCCAGTCTCTCTTTTACTCCAAGTTTTATCCTCTTCATGAAGTCCATGAGAATAGGAATTATGTTTATAATTTTTATCCTCATGACGGAGAGAGCATAGCTCAAGCTTGGGGGAGACTGAAAACGTTAATGCTAAAATGTCCTAACCATGGGCTCCCCAAAGATAAACTTCTATGCGAGGCTCTCTCGACAGGATAAGGATTTGCTCGACGCTTCCTCTATGGGTTCTTTCACAAACAAAAAGATTGATGCTAAATGGGAACTCCTTGAAAGAATTCAACGCAACACTGAAGATTGGGAGATCGACAAAGGTAAAGAGTCAGGTATAATTTATGAGTATGATTGCATTAAGTCCTTTGTTGAAACTACAAGTTTTAATAAGTTTAGTGCTAAGTTTGGGCTAGATTCTCAACTCCTTGTTGATTTCCTCAAATCTTTTGCTTCACATCTTAATATGCCTAAGGAGGATTGGATCAAGCATCATAAACCTTTTAAAGAGACTTGCAAAGAAAATGAAATTGTTCATGATGATTGCAACATGCATGATCCAATTCCTAAAAATGAAGTTTTATATAAGCATGTTAATTTTTGTGGAGTGGATAGACCTTGTGAAAGGCCTATGATTGAAGAAGAGAAGTATTGTAAGAAACATAAGCATGAAAGAACAATCACTTGGGTCAGAGATTTAAATGAAATTGCTAGAGAATTGTGTGACCTTTATCCTTTTACTTGTGAACTTTGCCGTATAGAGGGTCACTTTAATTTTCAGTGCATGAACTTTCAAAACATAACTGTTAACCGGTTGTGTGATGACATGATCACCTCTGATCTTTATGATGAGCTTATGTTATTTTTGATGTGTGAAGAGTTATCAGAAAAGACTTCTTGGCTGGATGATAATGCCATAGGAATAAAAAACACTTTGCAAAATTGCCATCTCTATTGTGTTGTTAATTGCCATGAAAATGATTACATAAGTAAGATTAGAAAGGAGGGAACTTTGCCAAAGTATAAAAATGTCTCTTATATTTCTGCTAATAAAAAGGAGAGTTTCTCCCAAGTTTCCCCTATTGTTTCTAATGATAAACCAGGATATGTGGAGAAGCTTCATCTCCAACCACCCCCTCCTAAGGTGAAGAAGAAGAAAAAGAAGAGGAGGAGGAGGAGGAGCAAGAAGGAAGAAGAATGGGTATCAACCTGGCCTGAGCATATTCCTCCTATCAACTCTTATCCTAACGGTTGTAAGTTTAAAGAAGAAGGTGAAGTTTATTGCCTTAATTATCATCTTGATGATACGTCCGTAGGTACTATTGAAGATGATTTTGATTATGATATGCATGTTACTTATTGTGATTGGGAAAATGATGATAATGCTACTTATGATCTTGAAAATCTTTTTGGTACCAACTCTGAAAGTATGGGAAGCTCAAAGCTTGGGGATGATAGGATTGCAAATCCTTTACCCACTAGTGATGTGATAATTGATAATTCTCTTGCTAGTAAGAATAAAGACAACATGTTTACAAATATAGTTGCTAGCAATGATAATGCTCTTCCCTACCATGATGATGTTATAACTCCAATCTATAGTGATTATAGAGGTACCTATGACATAAGGAGAAATGATCCTTATGAAACTTGTCATAATCATGGAGGGAATTACTCCCTTGTTGAACACCACCCTCCTAATACACAATTAATCTATAGTGTTCAAGTTGTTTATGATAGTCCTACTCCCACTATTACCAATGAGAAAGATTATGCTTATGTGGAGAGTAAGAGTACCTTTTTGCATGTGGATCATGGTAAAAATGCTTTATGTGATTCTTATATTGTTGATTTCATCCATGATGCCACTGAAATTTATAATGAGAGAGGGAGACTTGGTTCTAAATATCTTAATAAAAAGAAGTTTCCTCTCTTTATGGTGAATATTTTGAAGTTATGCTTGTTTTGCCTTCCTATGCTACTTGCTTTGTGCTTCAATGAATTATTCTATTGCAATATTCCTATGCATAGAAAGCATATTAGGTTTAAATGTGTTTGGTATTTGCTTCTTGATGCTCTCTTTTGTTCTTCAGCTCTTATTCCTACGAGAGCATCATTAAAGTCTTAAGCCTATCTTTATGGCTATAAAGAAAGAGCTCTAGGGAGACAACCCTTGTTATCTTTGCTTTCAGTTTTAGTGGTCTTGATGTTTGTTACTACTGTAGAAACATCATTGTATCTTTACTTTTCAACTTTGTGCCAAGTGTAGCCTCTGATTGCAAGAAAGTTCAAAAGTTGTGACGTGCTGTCCAGGAAACAGATTCTGTCCTTGAATAGAAAAATTCGTATAAAATCACCAGATCATCTTTTTGGTCTGAATTTTTTCGACAGCGTGCTCTATACAATTGTCTTTCGTGCGTCTGTTCTGAGTTTTTTTATTAGAGTTGCAGAAGTGCCCCGAACAAATCATTTACTACCTGCTGTTCTGTTTTTCACAGATTCTGTCATGTTTTGCCTTTCTTTCATTTTGCAAACCAAGAGCTTGTTTTTCTTTGCAAAAACATTTTGTCAATCTTGAGAAACAGTTGAACTTCAAGAATATCTTTATTTCCAGCAAGGAACAATTATTTTATTATGGGTACTAACCTCGCTAATCAGATTATGATGAGTTATGTATGAAGGGAGTTTTCAAGTGTGCGAGGGAAGATGATAAAAAAAGATTCAGGAGTGTCAAGCGCTCAAGCTTGGGGATGCCCCCGTGCACCCCCAAGAAATATTCAAGGAGACTCAAGCGTCTAAGCTTGGGGATGCCCCCGTGCATCCCCTTCTCCATCAACATTATCAGTTCGTCTTTCGTTCCACTATATTTTTATCACTTCATGTGTTATGTGCTATGCTTGGAGCGTCTTGCTTTTAGTTTCATTTTTAGTTTTCTTTAGCTTTGCTTGTTTTTCATAACGAGTTGGAACTCAGCTTTCTTTGTGTGGGAGAGAAACACGCTCCACTTCAACCTAGAACACAACATAGAATTTTCATGTTTATCTTTGCTGTGTGTGTTCTTTGTCTTTTAATAGCTACTATCATGTTCAGCTCTTAGTATTCATGCTTATCTTTTCAAAGAGCTTTTGTTTAGTTGGTTGCTTGAACTCTCTTTAATTACCATGCCCACCTTATTAAGAGAGTTTGCTTCCTTGCATTGGTTAATATGTCTATGATAAAGATGCTACGTGCATAATGGCGCTTAGTAGTTCATGTTTTCTTGTGGTTAGTCTCAAATAGCTGGGGGATTCCCAATGTGTTATTGGAGTACCAACTTGATTTGTTTGCCTATGATGTGGTATGGTTTAGTAATATCTTCCTTCGAGAATTTATTTTGATTGACTTGGCGTATGCTCACGCATATTTAAGACTGTAAAGAAAGTCTGTCAAGCCTTGATGATCTTTTGTTTCTGAGTAGCGATATAACTACCATGCCTGATTCAATGTTGCTTTGTCGCTCTGCATGATTATGACCGTCATTGCTCTTTTAGTTGGTCGCTCCCAGTCTTTTGCTAACCTCCACATGTACTAAGAGGACTGACTGCTTGTGCATCCACATTCTTTTAATCCAGTTATGCCATATGAGTCCACCATACCTACCTATATGTGGTATTTCACCGCCACTCCAAGTAAATTTACATGTGCTACCTTTAAAGCCTTCATTTTTTCAATACATAGCTCATGGGAAAGTAGCTTAAAAACTATTGTGGTAAAGAATATGTCGCTTATGTATCTTATTTCTTATAAGTTGCTTGCTGAGCGGTATCCATGTTTCTGGGGACGCCATCAACTGTTACACTTTTGTTGAATATCATGTGAGTTGCTATGCATGTTCGTCTTGTTCGAAGTAAGGGTGATTTGCCATGAGTTGAATGGTTTGAGTATGCATATTGTTAGAGAAGAACATTGGGCCGCCAACCAAAGCCATGTATCATGGTGGAAGTTTTAGCTTGGACATTAATCCTCAACCTCTTATGAGAATATGCTTAAGCATTAAAGAGGAGTCCATCATCTATTTTCTATGTTGTCCCGGTATGGATGTCCTCAAGTTGAGATCTATCAAAAACGAGAAATCAAATGCGATTTATCTCCTTGGACCTTTGTACAGGTGGCATAGAGGTACCCCTTTGTGACACTTGGTTGAAACATATGTAATGCAATGATAACCCATGGAAATCCGAGCTAATTAGGACAAGGTGCGAGCACTATTGGTATTCGATGCATGAGGCTTGCAACTTATAGGATGTCTTATGCATGACACATATGAAGTACTACTACCGTTGACAAAATTGCTTCTATGTTTTCAAAATAAAAAGCTCTAGCACATAACCATTCTTTTACTTTTATGTTGAGTCTCCACCTTCTTTCTTCAAGCACCAATTACTGAGAGCATGATTGTCATTCTAAGTGTAATGTGCATTGTTCCAAAGTAGCATTGTCTTTTGCATGATTGTGATATCGTTTATTTTGAAATCATTGTATCTAGTCATCACTTAAACCTTGAAGGTGCCCCTGCATTTATGTTTTGCTTCACTAAAGGGGGCAAGCTAGATATCACTTTATCATATTTGCACATCATGTTCATTGCAAATCTTTTTGATGTTTCAATTTCATATTGTAAAACTTTCAGTCATTTGTGATTTTCTCATGAGGCAACTTAATTACTATAGATTCATTGTCTCAGTAAGCTTTTGTCATATGACTATAAAAAGTCCTATATGGTTAATAGCATGTCACCACAGAAATTATTCTTGTTATCATTTACCTACTCGAGGACGAGCAGGAATTAAGCTTGGGGATGTTGATACGTCCAAAACGTATCTATAATTTCTGCTTGCTCCATGCCTCTTTTGGGTGATATTGCTATGTTATTTATACACTTCCATACACTTTTGATCATATTTGGACTAACCTATTAACTCAGTGCACCCCAGTGCCAGTTTCTGTTTTCGGCTGTTTTTGTATTTCAGGTTTTCACATTACGAGAACTGCCAGAAAAAATCCAGAAAAATTATATAAAAAATCAGCGTTCCGGAAGCTTCCATGCGGCCAAAGTAGGGCCGGAGGGGACCCACAGGGGCTCCAGGCGGCCTGCCCACGTGCCCCCCTGGCCGCGCCGGGGGGGCGCCTGGGCACCCCTGACCCCCTCTGATGCCCCCCTTTGGCATATATTTACACCATGTCGCGGAAACCCTGATTCCAGACCCCTTTTCTCCAGACGCGATTCCGATCTCCGCCGCCATCGCCATCAAGCTTCGGGGGACCAGAATTCCTGCGCCGGCACCCTGCCGGGACGGGGAAGTGCCCCCGGATTCATCTCCATCGACGTTGCTTCCTCCCTCCATGATGCGGGAGTAGTTCCTCCTCGGGGCTGAGGTTCTTACCAGTAGCTATGTGGTCAATTCTCTCTCCCATGATGTGATCTTCGTTGTGATCATAGGCTATGTTAATCTAGGGTGATCCCATGATATTTCCCCTTCCTCTATGTATTGGATTGATGTACTCACTTGTCTTTATCTAGTATAATCCCCGAGACCAAGGTGACAGCGGTCTATTGGACATGGATTAGGAAAGTATTTTCATGAGTGATTTCCTCTCTTGTGTGTTGATTGAAGATTGAGAGTCTCTTGGTGCTTGTCTTTGACTATCCTTTAGATATGTTGTGGTGATTGTGGGACTCTCTTTGGATGGCCGCGGTGACATTGGGAAATCCTTAGATTGAGAACTACGAACTTTGAGGTGTGCTTTTGTAGCCCTACATAACTCTCGTCCTCTCTTGACCACGAAGGAATGACCTCCGAGTGTGTCCCCTTTGCATGTTTTATGGGAAATATCATGTGATTCGATTATGTTAATGTTGTTGGGAGTTGCCACTAGTGAAAGTATGAACCCTAGGCCTTGTTTCCACCATTGCAATACCATTTGTGCTCACGTTTACCACTTGTTTGCTTGCTGCACTTTTTATTACATATTTATATTACTTTGCTTTGCCACTCCTATCATCCATATTTTACCATCTCTTCGCCGAACTAGTGCACCTATACAACTCCTAGTTGTATTAGGTGTGTTGGGGACACAAGAGACTTCTTGTATCTTAGTTGCAGGGTTGCTTGAGAGAGACCATCTTCAACCTCTACTTCCCTGAGTTCGATAAACCTTAGGTCATCCACTTGAGGGAAATTGCTACTGTCCTACAAACCTCTGCGCTTGGAGGCCCAACATAGTCTACAAGAGTAGAAGCGTGTGTAGACATCAGCCGCTGCCCAGGTAAGCCGCCTCGAGCCACGCCGTCGCCCTGCCGCCATGCTCCGGTCGAGCTAGAGCTCGAGCTCGGGGTAGCCTCTCTGACCTCCTCAGTCCTCCCCTGCCACCGTGGGATCGTCCGCCAAGTCCCCCTACGTCTCCTACCGTGACGCTCGCAACGCCACGGCCTCGAGTTCGAGCTTCACGATGTTGTCTTCTTCCTCTTCTTCCAGGTCAGAAACCCGCCAAGTTCAGAGCCGCTTCGTGCCGTCTCTGTCGAGTCCTCGGCCTCTTCTTCTTATCACAGGTATACGAGGTATACCCAACTCCCCCTGCTGCTTCTTGTCGTCCATAGATCTCCATAGGCATCGTACCGTTCGTGCCAAGTTCATGCCCGCCGTGCCCTGGGCATAGATGCAGTTTTTTTTGTTTAGGCACTCCGGATCTTGCACGTGCACACACGCGCCCTTCTCTCCACCACAACACCGCAGATCTTACTCACACGCGCAGCTCACCCCGTACGCTTGCGTCCTGCTGGCTACCCTGTTCGCCACGCTCAGCCTGGCCCGAGTCGAGCTTAGCGTAAGCTCGAGCGCTCTGCAGCCCTCGGCGTGCGTGAGTCGGGCCTCTCCCCTCACTTCCCGCTTGCACGCGCGCACCCATGCACAATTCCGCATGCCCTCCGTGACCTCTCTAGCCCCGCCATCGCCACGGCTGCCCTCGCCGGCGCCCTCGTAGATCAGCCGTCGTCTTCTCTTAGAGAAGCTCGACTAGGTTTAGATCAAAAGGCCCGAGCCCTTTTCCTAGCCAACAACCGCGCCTAGACCAGCTAGTACTCATGCCGCGCCTCCACTGGGGAGACTCAGGTTCGAATCCCTGCCGGGGCAGTGGGTTTAGCCCCCGTTTTGTTTTATTTGACCCGCTGACATTCCGGTCCCACCTGTCATCCTCTGCACGCACACACACACTCCCGCACCCACTTCGCCACCTCAGCACCCCCTGGACCCACTGGTCGGTGTCTGTGGCTAGTCCAGGCCGGGTCAGTGGCATTTCCTTTTCTTTTCTGTTTAGATTTATTTCAGTTTTTGCATTCTTTTAGATATGTTCATATCTTTTAAACTATGCATCCTTTTCAAATGAGTTATATATGAAAACTGCTTAGTTTTTAGTGTAGATTATTTATATGCAGTTTGTTGCCATGTTAAAAACATTTAAATTGTAGTTTGAATTATTTGGAGTTTTAAATATGCTCAAACTTGTTAAATTCATAACTAAATGACCATAGCTCCATTTTTGACAAACTTTATATGTATTTGGGGTGGAAAAATGTGTAGATTAAGTTGGTGATGTTACTTTGCATGTTTAACAACTCTAAAAGATGACTTTCTCAGATCTGTCCTATATGTGTTTTTATGAACATGGGAGTTTCCGGAAATTGTTTATTGTTGTTTCCGGCCCATTTAAAATGCTAGCATGATGTTGTTGATCCTAGTTGCACCCCTTGCCATGTTAAGCAACTTAAAAAAACTTGTTGGGTGCTTATTTAATTCAACTACATAATCACTTGTGGCTAAGTTAGTTCTTGATTTCCTTTTGCATGTGTCCCTACTTGCTTGTGAACTTGTTTATTGCCATGCCACATATGCACTCATCTTGTCCCTAGGAGTTGCATCATATCCTACCCATATTCATATGCATCATAACATGAATCATGTGTTGGAGCATTGCATGATGATTGATTGTTGTTCCGGTGTTTGCATTGTTGTGTTGGTTAGAGCCCGGTGACGAATCGGAGTTCGAGGTTCCTATCGAGGCTGAGTTTGAGGAGCAAAGTTACGATCCCTCCGTGGAGTTAACAGGCAAGTTGACCATTCCCCGATATCACCTCTATCTTTGCCTATGCTAGTTGTCTCATTCTTTAGTTATGCCTCAATGTCTATTCCTGTTTGTCAGCCTCCTATTGTTGCCATGAAATACTCTAACCGCCTTCCTAGCAAACCGTTGATTGGCTAAGTACGCTTTTGCTCAGCCCCTCTTATAGCGTTGTTAGTTGTAGGTGAAGTTTTGAAGATTGCTCCATGTTGGACTTGTTATTGGGATAACACAATATATATACCTGTGAAACTAATGCACATATATATTGGCAATGGGTGGAAGGCTTGGCCTTCTGCTTGGTGTTTTGTTCCACTCATGTCACCTTAGGACCCGATAAACCGGTGTTATGTTCCTTGATTTTTGCGTTCCTAACACGGTTGGGGTTTATGGGGCCCCCTTGATAATTCGCTCTGCTTAAAGCTTTTCCAGCAAGGCCCAACATTGGTTTTACATTTGCCTAATAACTAAAACTTGCATAGGGCGTTGCAAACCCGAGTTCTTAATTAACAACCCGGGCCAGTGCTCCTCATGAGTGTTGGTCCAAACTGGGCGGACTACGGGGCCACCTTGGGGAAACCCAAGGTCTGGTATATACCTGTAGGATGTCCCATCCGATCGTGGCCTGAGACGAGATATGCGCGGCTACTATCAAGGTGACGGCATGCCGGGAGGTCTTGCTGGATTAGTTTTACCTTTGTCGAATATCTTGAGCACGGGATTCCGAGAATACTCGGGTCTTCCCACTTTGGAGTTGCGACTCCGCAGATCATGAGCTTGTGATGGGCTAAGTTGGGACACCCCTACAGGGTTTGATCTTTCGAAAGCCGTGCCGCGGTTATGTGGCAGATGGGAATTTGTTAATATCCGGTTGTAGATAACTTGACACCATATCCTTAAGAATACACTACCTGTGTGAGTAACCGTGATGGTCTCTTTCCGAAGGGCTTCGGGAAGTGAACACGGTGGGGTTATGTTTGACCGTGAGTAGCTAGGATCACTTCTTGATCAACTTGGCAACTGTTGGCACATACTCTCTTCTCGCTCTGAACTCGTATGCTAGTTGCTTAGTGCTTGCTGCAAACACTTTACTACCTCTCCACACCTAAGGCTTTGTTAGTTTTGATACCCGGGAATGGGATTGCTGAGTCCTTGTGGCTCACAGATTACAACACACAGCAGATGCAGGTACAGTCGAGTACGATGCAGGAAATGGTTCAGAACTTCAGTGGGAGTTTGATGAAGAGCGTGGCCGACGATCAGTAGTGGTTCTTACTAGGAGGATCCAGGCTTGTGTTTGTGGTATCTTTCTCGTTTGGATTTCGTCCGTAGTCGGACCCTGTGTTATTTGGATGAGTGTATGCTATTATATTCATTGTGTGACGTGGCGAGTGTAAGCCAACTATCTTTTATACTTTCATCCCTGAAATTTTACATGAGATGTGCAAAGATACCACACTTGAGATCATTCCAGAATGCGCTTATGTCTCTAAGTCGTGCCTCGACACGTAGGATATATAGTCGCATCCTGGTCATTACACTGTCATTGACCCACAGGGGTCAAAACGGGTCAGCGGCTGTCAGGGGCTTCGGAAAACCGCTCCGGTGCACCGTTCGGCGCGTGGTTGGGTTCTCCGGGATGCTGGCAAAGTGGCACATCCAACAGTGATGGTCTCCGGACCTGGGGTGGGCGGAAACACTGACAACGATTACCACGGCGGCTGCCAGAGCTTGGGCAATGATGGGTTCGGCGTTGCGGTGCACTAGGGAACGCGCTAGTGTGTGCTACGTGCTCCTAGTGAGGTACGGACCACGTATCTGCGCTCGGAAGTGAGCTGCGGTAGCTCTAGCTGCGGCGGCGACACGGCATGGTGATACATCTCCAACGTATCTATAATTTTTGATTGTTCCATGCTATTATTTATGAAGTCTTGGATGTTTAATGGGCTTTATCATTCACTTTTATATCATTTTTGGGACTAACCTACTAACCCAAAGGCCCAGTCCAGATTGCTGTTGTTTGCCTATTTCAGGGTTTTGCAGAAAAAGAATATCAAACGGAGTCCAAACGGAATGAAACCTTCACGAGAGATATTTTCGGAGGAAATCACGCACGCGGAGCTTGAGGACCAAGTCAGGGGACAGAGAGGTGGCCCTCGAGGGTGGGGGGCGCGCCCCCTTCCCAGGGCGCGCCCCCTTCCCAGGGCGCGCCCCCTTCCCAGGGCGCGCCCCCTGCCTCGAGGCCCCCTCAAGTGGCCCCCGGTGCCCTCCTTCTTCCTATATAAGTCCACGTACCCCAGAAACTCCATATACAAAGAGAAAACCCTAATTCCACCGCAATAGCTTCTATTCCCGTGGAGATCCCATCTTGGAGCATGTTCCGGAGCTCTACCGGAGGGGGATCCATCACGGAGGCCTTCATCATCATCATCATCATCGCCCTCACCATGAGTTGTGAGTAGTTTACCACAGACCTTCGGGTCCATAGCTAGTATCTAGATGGCTTCTACTCTCTCTCTGGATCTCAATACAAAGTTCTCCTCGGTCTTCGAGGAGATCTATTCGATGTAATCTCTTTTTGCGGTGTGTTTGTCGAGATCCGATGAATTGTGAGTTTATGATCAAGGTTATCTATGAAAGATATTTGGTTCTTCTCTGAACTTTTTATGTGTTCTCATAATATCCTTGCAAGTCTCTTCGAATTATTGGTTTGGTTTGGCCTACTAGATCTATAGTTGTTGCAATGGGAGAAGTGCTTGGCTTTGGGTTCAATCTTGCGGTGTCCTTTTTCAGTGACAGTAGGGACTGCAAGGCACGTATTGTATTGTTGCCATCGAGGATAAAAAGATGGGGTTTACATCATATTGCTTGAGTTTATCCCTCTACATCATGTCATCTTGCTTAAGGCGTTACTTTGTTCGTATGAACTCAATACACTAGATGCATGCTGGATAGCGGTCGATGTGTGGAGTAATAGTAGTAGATGCAGACAGGAGTCGGTCTACTTGTCTCGGACGTGATGCCTATATACAATGATCATGCCTAGATAGTCTCGTAATTATTCGCTTTTCTATCAATTGCTCGACAGTAATTTGTTTACCCGCCGTAGAATATCGCTATCATGAGAGAAGCCACTAGAGAAAACTATGGCCCCCGGGTCTATTCTCAACATATCAATCTACATCTACTTTACTTTTATCGCTTTTATTTGCTGTTTTATTAAACTAAAAATAGCAAAAATATAAACTATCATCTCTATCAGATCTCACTCTCGTAAGTGACCGTAAAGGGATTGACAACCCCTTATCGCGTTGGCTGCAAAGTTCTTATTTGTTTGTGCAGGTGCGAGGGACTCACGCGTGGTCTCATACTGGATTGATACCTTGGTTCTAAAAAACTGAGGGAAATACTTACGCTACTGTTCCTCATCTCCCTTTCCTCTTCGAGGGAATACAATGCAAGCTCAAGAGGTAGCAAGAAGAATTTCTGGCGCCGTTGCCGGGGAGGCTTACGCAAAAGTCATATACCAAGTACCTATCACAAACCCTTATCCTTCGCATTACATTTTTTGCCTCTCGTTTTCCTCTCCCCTACTTCACCATTGCCGTTTTATTTGCCCTTCTTCCGCCGTGTGTTTATCGTTCACTTGCTTCTTGTTTGCTTGTGTGTGTTGGATTGCTTGCTTGTCACTATGGTTCAGAACCATACCAAATTGTGTGACTTCTCCAATACCAACAACAATGCCTTTATTAGCACTCCGATTGCTCCTATTACCGATGCTGAATCTTGTGAGATCAATGCTGCTTTGTTGAATCTTGTCATGAAAGATCAATTCTCCGGCCTTCCTAGTGAAGATGCCGCTACCCATCTAAACAACTTTGTTGATTTGTGTGATATGCAAAAGAAAAGGGATAAGGATAATGCTATTGCTAAATTGAAGTTAATTCCATTTTCACTTAGAGATCGTGCTAAAACTTGGTTCTCCTCTTTGCCTAGAAATAGTATTGATTCGTGGAATAAGTTCAAAGATGCTTTTATCTCTAAGTATTCCCCTCATGCTAAGATCATCTCTCTTAGAAATGATATTATGAATTTTAAGCAACTAGATCATGAGCATGTTGCACAAGCCTGGGAGAGAATGAAATTGATGTTACGTAATTGCCCTACACATGGTTTGAATCTATGGATGATTACTCAGAACTTGTATGATAGCTTAAATTTTGCTTCTAGAAATCTTTTAGATTCGGCCGCCGGAGGCACTTTCATGGAAACAACCTTAGGAAAAGCTACCAAACTCCTAGATAATATTATGGTTAATTATTCTCAGTGGCACACCGAAAGATCTACTAGTAAAAAAGTGCATGCTATCGAAGAAATTAGTGTTTTGAGTGGAAAGACGGACGAACTAATGAAATTGTTTGCCGCTAAGAGTGCTTCTTCTGATCCTAATGATATGCCTTTGTCCACTTTGATTGAGAATAACAATGAATCTTTGGATGTGAATTTTGTTGGTAGGAATAATTTTGGTCACAATGCTTATAGAGGTAATTTTAATCCTAGACCTTTTCCTAGTAATTCCTCTAATAATTATGGTAATTCCTACAACAACTCTTATGGAAAGATGCCTTCTGAATTTGAAACTAGTGTTAAAGAGTTTATGATCTCGCAAAAGAATTTCAATGCTATGCTTGAAGAGAAATTGCTTAAAGTTGATAAATTGGCTAGAAGTGTGGATAGAATTACTCTTGATGTTGATTCTTTGAAACTTAGATCTATCCCACCTAAGCATGATATCAATGAGTCTCTCAAATCCATGAGAATTTCCATTGATGAATGCAAAGAAAGAACCGCTAGAATGCGTACTAAAAGAGATGATTATATTAAATCGTGTTCTTCTAGTTATCATGAAAATAAAGATGAATATCTGAAAGTTATTGATGTGTCTCCTATTAGATCCTTGTTTTCTAGTATTAATCTTGATGAGAATAGGATTGGAGATGATTCTGCTTTAAGGTGTCCCAATGATTCAGAGTTTTTAGATCTTGATACTAAAATTGCTAAAAGTGGGAGTGAAGAGATTAAAACTTTGCATAGTGATGAACCCACTATTTTGGATTTCAAGGGATTCAATTGTGATAATTCCTCTTTGATTGATTGTATTTCCTTGTTGCAATCCGTGCTAAATTCTCCGCATGCTTATAGTCAAAATAAATCTTTCACGAAACATATAGTTGATGCTTTGATGCAATCTTATGAAGAAAATCTTGAGTTGGAAGTTTCTATACCTAGAAAGCTTTATGATGAATGGTAACCTACTATGAAAATAAAAATAAAAGATCATGAATGCTATGCTTTGTGTGATTTGGTTGCTAGTGTCTCCACTATCCCAAAAACTTTGTGTGATTTGCTAGGGTTCCATGAGCTTGATGATTGTTCTTTAAAATTGCATCTTGCGGATTACACTATTAAGAAACCTATGGGAAGAGTTAATGATGTTCTTATTATTGCCAATAGGAATTATGTGCTCGTAGATTTCATTGTTCTCGATATAGATTGCAATCCTTCATGTCCCATTATTCTTGGTAGACCTTTCCTTAGAACGATTGGAGCAATTATTGATATGAAGAAAGGAAATATTAGATTCCAATTTCCATTAAGGAAAGGCATGGAACACTTTCCTAGAAATAAAATCAAATTACCATATGAATCTATCATGAGAGCCACTTATGGATTACCTTCCAAGGATGGCAATACCTAGATCTATCTTGTATCGTGCCTAGCTAGGGGCGTAAAACGGTAGTGCTTGTTGGGAGGCAACCCAATTTTTTGTTTTTTGTTTTTGTTGCTGTTAGGGAAATTGCATCTAGCCTCTGATTAGATGTGGTTTCATGTTTTGTTTAGTGTTTGTGCCAAGTAGAACCTTTGGGAAGACTTGTGTGAAGTTTATATGATCTTGCTGTGAAAAACAGAATCGTTAGCGCTCGCTAAAGTAGTCGTGGGATTTTACTGGAGCGTGCTTTTTAGTTGATTCTTTGTGCAGATGATTGGTAGACAAATTGCACAAATTTAACAATTTGGTTTGAAGATTTTTGAGTTCCATAAGTAGGAGAACCCTGTAGATTACTACAGACTGTTCTGTCTTTGACAGATTCTGTTTTCGTGTGTTGTTTGCTTATTCCGATGCATCTATGAGTAGTATTGGAGGATATGAACAATAGAGAAGTTCGAGTACAGTAGGTTTAACACCAATATAAACAAAGAATGAATTCATTGTTGTACCTTTGAGTAGTGGTTTGCTTTCTTATACAAACGGAGCTCACGAGATTTTTTGTCTAAGTTTTGTGTTGTGAAGTTTTCAAGTTTTGAGTATTGCTTTGATGGACTATGGAACAAGGAGTAGCAAAGGCCTAAGCTTGGGGATGCCCATGAAACCCCAAGGAATTAAAGATAATCAAAATCCTAAGCTTGGGGATGCCCCGGGAAGGCATCCCCACTTTCGTCTTCATCCATCGGTAACCATACTTGGAGCTATATTTTTATTCGCAACATGATATGTGTTTTGCTTGGAGCGTTTTGTATAGTTTGAGTATTTGCTTGTTAGTTTTCCACAATCATCCTTGCTGGACACACCTATTTGAGAGAGTTAAATATGGCCTAGAAATTATTAGAACACTCTATGTGCTTCACTTATATCTTTTGAGTTGAATAGTTTTTGCTCTAGTGCTTCACTTATATCTTTTAGAGCACGGTGGTGATAATATTTTGTAGAAATTGTTGAACTCTCATGCTTCACTTATATCCTTTTGAGAGTCTATTAAAACAGCATGGTAATGTGTTTAGGCTAAAGAAACTAGTCCTCACATGATAGACATCCAATGTCAATGTAGTAAAAAAATTTCACACCAAGTGCATTGAATAGAATGAGATGTTGGATGCTTGATAATTGTTTTGAGACATGAGGATAGTGATATTAGAGTCATGCTAGTGGAGTTATTATGAAATTGAGAAATACTTGTGTTAAGGTTAGTGATTCCCGTATCATGCATGTATGGTGAACCGCTATGTGACGAAGTTAGAGCATGCGGTATTTGTAAAGTGCCAACCTTTGTGTGGAGGTCGGGGGCGCGCGATGGTTAACTCCTACCAACCTCCCCCCTAGGAGCATGCGTTGATTGCTTTGTTTTGATGACTCGTAGATTTTTGCAATAAGTATATGAGTTCGTATGACTAATGTTGAGTCCATGGATTATACACACTCTCACCCTTCCACCTTGTTAGCCTCTCTTGTACCGCGCAACTTTCGCCGGTGCCATAAACCCACTATATATTATTCCTCAAAACAACCACCATATTATTCCTCAAAACAGCCACCATACCTACCTATCATGGTATTTCCATAGCCATTCCGAGATATATTGCCATGCATCTTTCCACCGTTCCGTTTATATGACACGCATCATATTGTCATATTGCCATTGCATGATCTTGTAGTTGACATCGTATTCGTGGCAAAGCCACCATGCATAACTTTTCATACATGTCACTCTTGTTTCATTGCACATACTGGTACACGGCCGGAGGCATTCATATATAGAGTCATACTTTGTTGTTGTAGTATCGAGTTGTAATTTCGTGTTGTAATGAAAGTGTGATGATCATCATTATTAGAGCATTGTCCCATGGGAGGAAAGGCTGAATCTATAAAGCCCCTCCGCTAAAAAAAAGAAAAAAAGAAAAAAAAGAAAGGCCAAGGAATAAAAAGGCCCAAAAAAGGAAAAAAAGAAAAGAAAAAGGGACAATTGCTACTATCTTTTGCCACACTTGTGCTTCAAAGTAGCACCATGTTCTTCATTGTAGATAGTCTCATGTTTAGTCACTTTCATATACTAGTGGGAATTTTCATTATAGAACTTGGCTTGTATATTCCAACGATGGGCTTCCTCAAATGCCCTAGGTCTTCATGAGCAAGCAAGTTGGATGAACACCACTAGTTTCTTTTGTTGAGCTTTCAGTCATATTTAGCTCTAGTGCGTCCGTTGCATGGCAATCCCTACTCACTCACATTGATATCTATTGATGGGCATCTCCATAGTCCATTGATACGCCTAGTCGATGTGAGACTATCTCCCTCCTTTTTGTCTTCTCCACAACCACCTCTATTCCACCCATAGTGCTATATCCATGGCTCACGCTCATGTATTGTGTGAAAGTTGAAAGGTTTGAAAAGATAGAGTATGAAAACAAATGCTTGGCTGAAATCGGGGTTGTGCATGATATGAATATTTTGTGTGATGAAGAGGGAGCATAGCCAGACTATATGATTTTGTAGGGATAACTTTCTTTAGCTATAGTATTTTGAGAAGACATGATTGCTTTGTTAGTATTGCTTGAAGTATTGTTATTTCTTATGTCAATACAGACTTTTATCTTGAATCTTTTAGATCTAAACATTCATGCCACAATTAAGAGAATTACATTGAAAACTATATTGGTTAGCATTCCACATCAAAAATTCTTTCTTTATCATTTACCTATTCGAGGACGAGCAGGAATTAAGCTTGGGGATACTTGATACGTCTCCAACGTATCTATCATTTTTGATTGTTCCATGCTATTATTTTGAAGTCTTGGATGTTTAATGGGCTTTATCATTCACTTTTATATCATTTTTGGGACTAACCTACTAACCCAAAGGCCCAGTCCAGATTGCTGTTTTTTTTGCCTATTTCAGGGTTTTGCAGAAAAAGAATATCAAACGGAGTCCAAACGGAATGAAACCTTCGCGAGAGATATTTTTGGAGAAAATCATGAACGCGGAGCTTGAGGACCAAGTCAAGGGACAGAGAGGTGGCCCTCGAGGGTGGGGGGCGCGCCCCCCTTCCCAGGGCGCGCCCCTTGCCTCGAGGCCCCCTCAAGTGGCCCTCGGTGCCCTCCTTCTTCCTATATAAGTCCACGTACCCCATAAACTCCATATACCAAGAGAAAACCGTAATTCCACCGTCGTAGCTTCTGTTCCCGTGGAGATCCCATCTTGGAGCATGTTCCGGAGCTCTACCGGAGGGGGATCCATCACGGAGGCCTTCATCATCATCATCGCCCTCACCATGAGGTGTGAGTAGTTTACCACAGACCTTCGGGTCCATAGCTAGTATCTAGATGGCTTCTTCTCTCTCCGGATCTCAATACAAAGTTCTCCTCGGTCTTCGAGGAGATCTATTCGATGTAATCTCTTTTTGCGGTGTGTTTGTCGAGATCCGATGAATTGTGAGTTTATGATCAAGGTTATCTATGAAAGATATTTGGTTATTCTCTGAACTTTTTATGTGTGCTCATAGTATCCTTGCAAGTCTCTTCGAATTATTGGTTTGGTTTGGCCTACTAGATCTATAGTTCTTGCAATGGGAGAAGTGATTGGCTTTGGGTTCAATCTTGCGGTGTCCTTTCCCAGTGACAGTAGGGGCAGCAAGGCACGTTTGTATTGTTGCCATCGAGGATAAAAAGATGGGGTTTACATCATATTGCTTGAGTTTATCCCTCTACGTCATGTCATATTGCTTAAGGCGTTACTCTGTTCGTATGAACTCAATACACTAGATGCATGCTGGATAGCGATCGATGTGTGGAGTAATAGTAGTAGATGCAGGCAGGAGTTGGTCTACTTGTCTCGGACGTGATGCTTATATACAATGATCATGTCTAGATAGTCTCATAATTATTCGCTTTTCTATCAATTGCTCGACAGTAATTTGTTTACCCGCCGTAGAATATCGCTATCATGAGAGAAGCCACTAGAGAAAACTATGGCCCCCAGGTCTATTCTCAACATATCAATCCACATCTACTTTACTTTTATCGCTTTTATTTGCTGTTTTATTAAACTAAAAATACCAAAAATATAAACTATCATTTCTATCAGATCTCAGTCTCGTAAGTGAACGTAAAGGGATTGACAACCCTTTATCGCGTTGGCTGCGAAGTTCTTATTTGTTTGTGCAGGTGCGGGGGACTCGCGCGTGGTCTCCTACTGGATTGATACCTTGGTTCTCAAAAACTGAGGGAAATATTTACGCTACTGTGCTGTATCTCCCTTTCCTCTTCGAGGGAATACAACCCAAGCTCAAGAGGTAGCACACGGCGGCGAGGAGTTACGGCCATGGCGAAAGTGGAGCTGGAGCGCGCAAGAACGAGGGGGAGAAGAGGGGTTCGGTAGAGGAGCTCACGGCGATTGCAGCGGTGCAGACGGCGAGCTCGGAGGAGGGCCGGAGCGAGCAGGGCGGCGGAGGGGATCTCCGGCGACCGATGATGAAGACGACAGCGGTGACGGCTCTACGGGGCGTCCGGCGACTGGTGGCTCATCGGAGAGGTAGAGGACGCCGTGGCAGAGCTCTCGGGCACGTCGGCTAGGTGTGGGGTGGCCGGTGGCCACGACAACGACGAGCGGCGGCGACGGTGGCTTCGGCGACGCGCGGGAGAGAGCGACAGAGGAGGGGAGAGGACGCGAGAGAGAGCGAGAGATGTTCGGGGGGGGGGGGGCGTGGCATCGTCCAAGACCGTCCAGGTGACGAGGGGGAGTGCAGGCAGGCAGGGAGGAGGCGTGGTGTCCATGCGTGCGGCGACGGGCGCGTGCCCTGTCCTTCTGTCATCGCTAGGAGGACGATGGCGTTGGTGGGCTGGGCCGGCCCAACTGGGCCGCACAGTCCTGGGCCGCCAGGTAAGTCCTTTTTTCTTTTTCTTTTCTATTCTCTTTTCTGGCATTTGTTTTGATTTAAAAACTAAATTATTTTATTTCTTCTGACAATTTTGCAGGGACCTAAGGAATTATTCCAAGCCCCTCACAAAATTCAGAATTATTGGACATATATTAAATATATAATAAATATATATCCAATGCAAATAATTATTGCATTAATTCCAAATGCCCAAAATAAATATTTATGAGCTCCTAAAAATATTGGTTTGAATTTTACCTCTGACCAATATTTTCAGAGAGAAATATGAAATTTTTCTTGGACCTTTTTGGAGCAATTTTTATCCAGGTCATTTCCAAAAATGATTTCTGAGGGTTTCACATGTCCCCAATTTAAATTCATTTGAAATTTAAACATGATGCAAACACCAAAGCTAGCCTAGTGCATACCAGAACTAGGGATGTGACAACTCGCCCCCACTCGTAAGTATCTCGTCCTGAGATTCAGGAGTCGGCGGAAAGAAAGTGGGGTACTCCAGTCGGAGACGATCTTCTCACTCCCAAGTAGCTTCTCTCTCGGAATGATGAGACCACTGAACCTTGAGAAATTTTATGTTATGACGTCGAGTGACACGCTCTGCTTGATCCAGAATGCGAACGAGGTACTTCCAATATGTAAGGTTATCTTGGAGATCAAGCGTTTCGTGGTCCACTTCATGGATGGGATCCGGGAAGAAACGCGTGAGTTGAGAGATGTGGAAGACATCATGTACTCGAGAAAGATGTGGGGGTAGTTCCAACTGGTAGTCAACCTCTCCTCGTTTAGCGAGAATGCGAAAAGGACCAATGTAACAAGGAGCCAACTTGCCCTTGATACCGAAACGATGGGTACCCTTCAAAGGGGTAACCCGAAGGTAGGCCTTATCACGAACTTCATAAGCCACTTCCTTATGATGACGGTCATAGTGGCTCTTTTGACGGGACTGGGCTGTTTTCAAATTCTCACGAATGATGCGAACTTGCTCTTCTGCCTCCTGGATCATGTCCGGTCCAAAGAGTTGTCTTTCACCGGTTTCTGACCAGTTCAAAGGGGTTCGACATCTTCGTCCATAGGGAATCTCAAAAGGAGCTTTCTTGACACTGGATTGATAGCTATTGTTATAAGCAAACTCGGCGAAAGGAAGACATTTCTCCCAATCCATACCGAATGAGATAATGCAAGCTCTAAGCATGTCTTCGAGAATTTGGTTGACCCGTTCCACCTGACCACTTGACTGAGGGTGGAAAGCGGTACCAAAGAAAAGATGGGTGCCCATGGCAGTTTGGAAACTCTCCCAGAAATGAGAAGTGAAAAGACTACCACGGTCTGAATTGATCTCTAGTGGGTCACCATGAACTGACACTATTCGAGAAATATATAAGTCAGCGAGTTGGCTAGCAGTGATACTCTCTCGAACAGGTAGGAAGTGAGCCACTTTGGAGAGACGATCAATGACTACGAAGATAGCATTATTCCCTCTCTTGGTCCTGGGAAAGCCGGTGATGAAGTCCATACCAACTTTATCCCATTTCCACCCAGGAATAGCTAAAGGCTGAAGGGTGCCAGCAGGTCTTTGATGCTCTGCCTTAACATGACCACAAACGTCATAGTTAGCAATGAACTAAGCGATTTCTCTCTTCATCTTAGTCCACCAGAGCCTCTGGCGTAGGTCCTGATACATCTTGGTACTACCGGGATGAATCATGAGAGTTGATTCATGAGCCTCCTTAAGGATCAGTTGTCGCAGATATTGATTCTTGGGAACCACCAGGAGATTCTCAAAGAAAACAACACCTCGATCATCCATAGAGAAACATCCACCAACTCCCTTCTTAATGTTTCTCTTGATGCGGATAACACCCCTATCAAACTTTTGGTCAGTAATGATCTGATCCTCAAGGGTAGATTTCTCCACTAAGGTAGAAAGGAATCCGTGGGGAGCAATGTGAAGGTTAAGCTTACATAATTCCTTATGGAGAAGAGGTTGGCCCTGCTGCAACATGAGATTGTTGCAATAGGACTTATGACTTAGCGCATCAGCCATGACATTGGCCTTGCCTGGGGTGTATGTAATACCTAAGTCATAATCTGAGATCAACTCCAACCAACGTCTTTGCCTAAGGTTCAAATCTGGTTGGGTGAAGATATACTTGAGGCTCTGGTGATCGGTGTAGATCTCGCAACGATTACCAAGAAGGTAATGTCGCCATGTCTTAAGTGATAGACTACGGCTGCAAGCTCTAGATCATGTGTAGGATAATTTTCCTCATGTGGATGCAACTGTCGATATGCATAGGCAATCACCTGACGATCCTGCATAAGAATGCAACCTAGTCCCTGTCGTGAGGCGTCACAATAGATAACAAAGTCCTTAGTGAAATCCGGTGGCACAAGTATGGGAGCAGAAGTTAGGCATCTTTTCAGCTCCCGAAAACTGTGCTCACACTATGGGGACCACTCAAACTTTTTATCTTTCTTGAGAAGTTCCGTGAGAGGTTTGACCACTTTAGATAAGTTCTCAACAAAGCGGCGACAATAACTGGCTAGACCAAGGAAACTCCTAACTTGTTTAACTGTTTCAGGTGGAGTCCAATCAAGAACAGCATGAACTCTCTCGGGATTGACAGCAATGCCCTTACCAGATATCACATGGCCTAGATAGGTCACTTCTGGCAAGCAAAATTCGCACTTGGAGAACTTGGCATAAAGGCGGTGCTCTCCGAGTTTCTCTAACACAAGTCTAAGATGTCCGGCATGCTCCTCCTCGTTCTTCGAGTAAATAAGAATATCATCGAGGTAAACCATGACGAACTTGTCTAAGTACTCCATGAAGATCGAATTCATCAAGTGGGAGAATGTAGCTGGAGCATTGGTTAGACCGAAGGACATGACGGTGTACTCGTATTGGCCATAACGAGTGACAAAAGCCGTCTTGGGGATGTCTCAGTTTCTGATCTTGATTTGATGGTAGCCTAGCCTCAAATCCATCTTGGAGAAGACTCATGATCCAGCGAGCTAATCATGTAGGTCGTTGATCCTGGGGAGCGGATACTTGTTCTTTATCATGACCAAATTAATGGGATGATAATCTACAACCATCCGATCCGTACCATCCTTCTTCTTGACGAAGAGGACGGGACAAGCCCATGGAGAAGAACTAGGATGGATGAAACCCTTTTGCAAGGACTCATCAAGTTGTTCCTTAAGCTCAGCTAGTTCTAGGGCTGCCATCTTATAAGGTCTCCTAGAAATTGGAGCAGTTCCTGGGATAAGATCTATGACAAAATCTACATCCCTGTCAGGTGGAATACCTGGCAGTTCCTCTGGAAAGACATCCGGAAAGTCACGGACTACCGGGATATCTTCAAGGTCTGGGAGGGGGCTGGCATTAAGAGAATAGAGTTGACCCTTTGCAACTCTAGTGGAGACAGTGACTATCTTGCCAGATGGGTGTGTAAGCTGAACAAACCTAGTGTAACAATCAATCTTGGCAGGATGAGCTGTCATCCAGTCCATACCCAAGATGATGTTAATATCTGAAGACTTGAGGGCTACAAGTGATGCAAGGAATACAAGTTTGTCAACAAGGATTTCATTACCATAGCTTATTCTGGTAGTTTACCATCTAGACCCTGGGGTTTGGATTTCAAGCGGAGTTAGCATATCACAAAAAGACATGTCATGCAAACGAGCATAGCCTTCAGAGATGAAATAGTGAGATGCTCCGGTATCGAATAGAACCAAAGCTGGATGACAGTTGACAAGGAGTATACCAAGAACGACATTTGGATCATCATGAGCGTCTTTAGCTGAGAGGTGATGCACACGTCCACGTTCAGTGGGAGCTGACTTGACACTGATCATCTTGCGTGGTGGCTTACCACGAAGAACGGACTTCTCGGGCTGGGGTGGAGCAAAGCTGGCCTGAGAGGAGTCACAAGCATAGTGTCCTGGCTTTCCGCATGTGAAGCAAGTCCCGGAAGTAGGACGTGGACCCGCATTGACAAGCGGTCTACCAATAGGCATGGGTGGAGCATGTGACTGGGCTGGGTGAGGCACCACATAAGATGGCCTCGGTGAATAACCGGGTAGAAGAGCGGAGTTCGAAACCCAAATCTGGCGCTTCTGGGAACTAGTGCCGGAGCAAGATCCCAAATCACGGGTGTGCTTACGGGACTCCTCTTAAGTGAGCCGAGCTGTCTCTGCGTTAATGGCCTTGTTCACAAGAGCCTGGAATGTATAGCAATGATGCAAGTGAAGATCACGACGCAGCTTGGGGTTGAGACCCTTCCGGAACCTAGCCTGCTTCTTGGCGTCCGTGGACACTTCTTCTGTAGCATAGCGGGCGAGGTTCTCAAACTCTCTACTATAAGCATCAATAGCCATATTAGCCAGGGTAAGACTATAGAACTCTTCTCTCTTGTGATCGATGAGGGCTTGAGGAATGTGATGCTCGCGAAAAGCCTCAGTGAAATCTCTCCAGGTAGGAATCTGGCCAGCTGGAATCATGGCCTCATAGTTCTGCCACCAAAGACTAGCAGGACCTTCCAGGTGGTATGTGGCATAGGTGACCTTATCACCTTCAGCTACGTTCGTGGAATGCAGCTTGTGGGTGATACTACGGAGCCAGTCATCTGCATCGAGTGGCTCAATGGGATGATGGAAGGTGGGTGGTTTAACACCGATGAAGTCATGGATGGTCGCTGACTCCTTGCAGTGATGTGTGGTGTTCTCCTCAATACGTGCCAACAAGCGGTTAGACTCTTGCTTGGTTCTCTCCATCTCTAACATGACCTCTGCCAATGAAGGCTGGCCGGGAGGATCCTCCTCATCCCTACCACCTCTGTGGTTCTTTCTACGAGCAACTGAACCTCGGGTAACTGACGACATCCTGAGAAACGAAACCAAGGACATAATTAGCATCAACCATAGGCTGTAGAATGTAGGACAAATAAATGAGTATCTCTCAAACTCCTAGGACAAATCTGCAGTATAACGACAGTAAAATGCTCAAAATGAGACATCCTGCAAACGATAGGGCAGTACCATACTCAACAATATCACTTAAGGTTCTGTGATAGTACTAAACAAACTACACCGGAAGAACTCAAAAAACTGGAATATGACTCTGATCAATCAATCCTATGGGACTACAGAATAGTAACACATGATCCTGATAGACGGAAAAGAAATCCTAGTTCCTTAACCCCGTAGGAAAGGTAAGATGACTCAGATCAGAAGACATAAGGTATAAGGAGTAAAAAGAGCCTTACGTTCCCTTCCACAATCAATTCCCTTATATAACTAAAGAGTTTCTAGACTCAACTTCGACCGGTTTGGCTTGGTAATCCTACATGCAATCAGGCTCTGATACCAAAGCTGTCGGGACCCCGATCCTAAGTCACACCGGTCTAGCATGTAACACATCATATCACTTCGCGGCCTCATGCACGGTATCCCCACGGGTGCCACCTTACCTGACCCGGGACCGTTTGCGTATTTTGGCTCATGTATATGATAGTGTCGCTGGCACCCATATGATAGAGAACCCTGGCCGACATGACTAGTTATAAACCCAAGGTGGCACCAACTTACAGGGACAGGCAGACATGACCCAGCAACGAACATGTCGGTCATCAACGTATGAACCCAAGTCATAGCAAGTGATACGTCCATTTTGCATCATGCTTATATGTTGATATGTATTGCATTATGGGCTGTTATTGTATGTTTAGTCACAATACTTATGCCTTTTCTCTCTTATTTTACAAGGTTTACATGAAGAGGGAGAATGCCAGCAGCTGGAATTCTCGGCTGGAAAAGGAGCAAACTCTGGAAACCTATTCTGCATAACTCCAAAAGCCCCGAAACTCAACAGAACATCGTTTCAGAAAATATAAAAAAATATCTGGCGAAAGAAATCCATGAGGGGGGCCACCGGCTGTCCACGAGGGTGGGGGCGCGCCCCCTGCCTCGTGGGCCAGCCAAAAGGCCCCCGATGCCCATCTTCTCCTATATGAGGTGTTTTGACCTGGAAAAAAAATCAGAAGGAGGCTTTCGGGACCAGACGCCGCCGTCTCGAGGTGGAACCGAGGCGGAAACCAATCTAGGGCTCCAGCAGAGCTGTTCTGCCGGGGATACTTCCCTCCGGGAGGGGGAAATCGTCACCGCTGCCATCACAAACAACTCTCCCATCTTGGGGAGGGCTATCTTCATCAACATCTTCACCAGCACCATCTCCTCTCAAACCCTAGTTCATCTCTTGTATCCAATCTTTGTACCCAAACCTCAGATTGGTACCTGTGGGTTGCTAGTAGTGTTGATTACTCCTTGTAGTTGATGCTAGTTGGTTTATTTGGTTGAAGATCATATGTTCAGATCCATTATGCATATTAATACCCCTCTGATCATGAACAATATTATGTCTTGTGAGTAGTTACTTTTGTTCCTGAGGATATGGGAGAAGTCTTGCTATTAGTAGTCATGTGAGTTTGGTCTTCGTTCGATATTTTGATGAGATGTATGTTGTCTTTTCCTCTAGTGGTGTCATGTGAACGTCGACTACATGACACTTCACCATTATTTGGGCCTAGAGGAAGGCATTGGGAAGTAATAAGTAGATGATGGGTTGCTAGAGCACTACTAGGAAAAGGGCTATAGATGAAATTGATACTAATGGCGCACCAGACAGCAAGTGCACCATTAGTATATAGTAATGGCGCACCAGCAACAGATACGCCATTAGAGTTCGAAGTACTAATGGCGCACCTTGCCCGGAGTGCGCCATTAGTATCAAGAAGTTTTTTTTTAACTAGCGCGCCTGTCCAAACATACTAATGGCGCATCCATGAATAGTGCGCCATTACTAGTTGTAAATAGTAATGGCGCACCTGCAGTAAAGTGCGCCATTAATGCTCTTTTTTATGATATTTTTTATTCTGTTTTTTAGAAAACTACTAATGGCGCACTTTCCCAAAGTGTGCCATTACTAGTTTGAACTAGTAATGGCGCACTGTGCGGCAGTGCGCCATTAGTATGTTTTTTTTTTTGCAAAACTTGTAATGGCACACCAACTTTAAATGCGCCATTAGTAACCTTGATTACTAATGGTGCATTTGTAGCTGGTGCGCCATTAGTATGCGGGCAGCAACAAGATATTTTGGACAGCCTCTCTACCACACTCACTTTCCCCCCCACTTCTTCATTCTCTCTACTTCCTCTCCTCTCGGGTCCCTCCTCTTTTCCACCTCATTTCCACCATATATTCATTCAAATTAAGTGGTTAAATTACCTTGTTTTGGTAGGTAAGTATGGGGGGAAGCTATATTTATGTTGTTCTCCATACAAACAATGTGCACATGCACTTTTATGGCCTATAGCTAGATCTATGTATGTTTGTGGTGTTGCATAGGTTTGTTGTGTTGCATATGTGTTTGTGTTTGGAGGTGTACCGGTATTTGAAATGCGATAGTTGCCAATATTTTCCCGGAATGTTGATTCATTTCCGTTTCGGTGAGAATTTTGGCATTAAGCATTCATTTTTGTCCTATTTTTAGGGAAAGTCATGGCAAATTTTTTCTTGGTTCTAAAATATCGTTTTGCTCTACCCCGCAGGGCGACCATGGTGCGCACGATGACCGAAGGCATCGTGAATAGGTTTTTGAGGTCCGCGAAGGCCGAGATGCTTCAAAAGAACGTGACGGAGATAAGATGTCCGTGTCGAAGATGCAAGCTGTAGAGCCTTATTGCGGACCCGGATTCCAGGCAGGTGCGGGACCACCTGCTCTTGCGTGGTTTCATGGATGGCTATCGGTGGCAAGGTGATGAAGATGACTACGAAGTCGTCCATGGGGGCCGGGCAAGAAATGAGGAAGGGCAGCAAGACAAACACCGCGGCTCGGGCGGGCGAGAAGACGAAGAATCCCCAGGAGATGATCACGACGGTGATGCTGTACATAGTCATCATGTAGAAGATGCAGGACATGATGATGAGGAAGATGCCGGAGCAGACGACGGGCATGATCATGAAGATGATGATGCCGGCGGAGCAGACGACGCTGAACCATCGATGGGCTGGGTGCAGGACCCTCATATTCAAGAGCTGCTTCTCAAGCAGACCGATAACGCAAGAGCTGCCGCCCGAGAGAAAGACAAGATGGATCAACTTGAGTTAGACGCGGTTACTCCATTGTATGAAGGATGCAGGCCCGAGGATACCCGCCTGAAAGTAACGCTCATGGCTCTGGAGATGAAGGTAAAACACAAAATGACCGACGCATGCTTCGACGAGAACATGTCATTCTGGCACGAACGTCTTCCCAAGGGGAACAAGTGCCCCACCAGTTTGGAGGAGGCGAAGAAAATCGTGTGTCCTCTGGATTTACCGCACGTGAAATACCATGTGTGCATGAACAATTGCATCATTTATCGGGACGAGCACGCGGAGTCTACCATATGTCCGGTGTGCGGCGTCACTCGATACAAGAAGAGGAAGAAAGCTCCTCGAAAAGTGGTGTGGTACTTTCCGATCACTCCTCGTCTACAGCGGTATTTCGCGGACCCTAAGGTAGCAAAGCTTCTGCGTTGGCACGC